>QEPC01005112.1:301177-347494 GCA_003113815.1 Sphenodon punctatus
TGAAATCCATGGAATGGCCAATGGAAGGAATGGGGGAAACATTAATGCTAATTTGAAATTAAATTGTATCTCATTAACTGTGAAATGATACAATGGAGATGCATCTTTGGGACTGGGGGAGGAAGAGGATGTGGAATAACGAAGGCAGCAGCGAGAGACAGTGGAATGACAGGCAGGAGGCCATAGGGATTGAGTAGAGCAGGAAGGAACTTGGTGGAATAATAGGAGGAATGCCATAAGAAATGGGTGGAATGTCAATATTTTGGGTGATGTAAGTGATCAATATTTTGGGTGATGTAAGAGACTATGGGGAAGACTACTATAATGCTAATAAGCACCATAGCTACCCCCTTGTTGTTCTAGACTCTATTGTCCTGTTGTGTATTAGTACACCTTCTTTCCTGGGTTTTCTTTTTGTTGAGGGCATGGGAATTGTCATTTTACACACTCATAGACGTATTTGCTATGAGTAATTATGGTTATTATAGTGGTCAGAAGTCTTGTGATTTTTGGGGAGGTGGTGGGATTTATTGAGTAGTAGTAGTAGAGGCCAGACTATGCAGTTGGAAGTTAGTGAGTGAGTTAAATGGGGAGGGGGTGGCGTGGGAAGGGCAGCTGAAGTCAGAACTTTTCTGTCATCTGAGAGTGAAGTGGTGGTTAGTTGGTTGGGGGGGGGGCGCAAATAAGTAGTGGGTTAGAGTAGGTGGTGAATGATCCCAAATAAAATTAATTTAAATGTACGGACAGCACAACTGGTCCATCTAGTTGTTTCATGTTGGAATATGTACATGATCTTAGTCACCTGTGCAGTGGGGAGATGTACTTGATCTGGTGCCACAGAATGCAGATCTGGAATATAAGCAAAAAAAAGAAAAATTATTTCCACATTGGAAGTAGAGTAACAATGTAATATTGGACAGGGAGGAGCATGTCATCCTAGTTTTAGTGTTGCCCCAAACCTGAAAAGGAAGAGGATTGGGCCTGAAAGACCAAGGGAAAGTGTGGGTGCATGGAAGCTAAGTTGTAAGCAAGCACAGTATGTGAGACCATACAACAACTTCACTGCTTACAAGGTGTGCAAGTTAAGGTGGGAGCCTTAACATACAATTTCCTGATTTGTTAAGGTTTGCTTGATGTGAATCTGCCTTAACTAGGTTTTTTTAAACCATAGGTTTTTTGTTTGTCTAATATATATATATTTGTTTGTCTAATATATTCTTGTCTTATATATATATAATATTTTGATATTAGTTGTGTACATATAGAGAGAGATTAGATATTATATAGGTATTTAGGCTAGTCTGTTCTATTATATATATTAGGATTATAGGATAGTGGGAAAGGTTTAGTTTAGTTTAGGTTTTGTGTCTATATAATTAGATCATACAGTACTTCTTTGACTGTGTGTGCACTTGTGTGTACAATGAGAAAAGGAAGGACTACTAGTACAGCCTCTGGGGCAGGTGGCCCTGGTAGAGGGCGAGGCCGTGGGCGTGAATGTGTGTGTGTGGAAGTTGGCAAGCCGCTGCTACGTCTGCCACTGCTGGCAGCCCACCACCCAAGCTGAAGAGACCTGATTTTCCACCCCTCAAGGCAGCAGGTCTTATCAGGGGAACAGGCTGCAGCAGAGATCTCATGAGTGGCATCTAGTGTGGAAGGCAAGGAGCCCCAGCCTTCCACTAGTAGCAGTGACACTGGAGGAGGGAGCCAAGGGCAAGGGGTGTGTGTGAAGCAGCAGCACAACACACACACACACACCCTAAAGCACCGGCAACAGCTGGCACTGCCAGCAGTGATTTTTCACTGGGGGCAGCAGCAGATATTAGTATGGGGAGCCGCAGCAGCAATGATGATGATGTGGGTGCTGTTGCTGGGAGAGGTGCAGGGGCAACCACCTCTCCTGGGCAGGCTTCTCCCTCTAGCACACTCCCAGGGAGTTTTGAGCATTTGGGGGAGGATGTATTTGAGGGCATCCTTCCCCACCTTGGCAGCAGCAGCCCAGCTTCAGAAAATAGCAGAAGGGCATCCTCTCCTCCCATGCTGCAAGGTGGAAGCAGCAGCAGAAGCTTCAGCATGGGTGATGTCATGGAGCTGGGAAGCAATGAGGGGAGCGAGGAGGTGGAGGAGACTCCTGTTGATGCCGATCCCCCTGTGGCCACATTGGGGACAAAGGCAGCAGCCCCCAGCAATGGCATGAGGGGTTCAGGAGGGCGCCCCAGGGGGCCTGTGTGGGATCACTTCAAGGAAGTAATCCCAGGTGGCCTGCCTTCACTGTGGGAAGGTAGTGTGCCGTAGGAATAAGAAGGGGAATTTAAGTAATAATGGCATGAATTCCCACCTGAGAACCTGGCATAGGGCTTTGCTGATGCAAGAGATATTAGAGAGTGTGGACAGGAGTGGGTTCGCTGCTGCAGTAAGCACGAGCAGCAGCAGACCTTCCTGCTCTGCTCATGGCAAGGGGAAGGAGGGACAGCAGCAGCAGCTACCATTTTGAACCCCCTGTCAGCAGCAGCAGCAGTGGCATCGGCGGCAGGTCACAATGGAGGATCTGGGGTTTGGGCAATTGTGGCGTGCGTCATCCAGCAGCAATCAATATCACCAGGCGGGTGGGGGAGATGATTGTCCTGGATGACCAGCCATTGAGCATTGTGGAGGACCAGGGATTCCGTCTGCTGTTGGCACCCCAGTGCCAGCTTCTCTCATGCACCACCTTCAGCAGGCAGATGGTGCCCTCCCTGTACCAGGCAGCGGGTGAAGGAGCAACTGGCCAGGGCAGGTGGGGCAGTTGTGCATTTCACCACAGACATTTGGAGTAGCTGAAATGCACAACATGCGTACCTGGCTCTGACTGCTCACTGGTGGCAGCTGCGGGTGGCAGGAGTAGGGGCAGCAGGTGGCAGGGGCGAGGGGGCAGGGTACAGGTGGGCCCTGTTTCACGGCCAGGTCTTTGATGAGAGTCACACTGCTGTCAACATAAGGGAGTCTTGGACACCATGGTGGAGGGGTGGCTAGGGGAGGAAGCCCCATTTGCCAGGGGCTTCATTGTCACAGATAATGCTGCGAACATGAAGAAGGCAGTACTGGAGGACAGGTTCCAGCACATCCCCAGTGCTGCCTATAACCCCCTCACAGAAACATGCCCTGCTGCTGACACCCCTGCCAAGCTTCCACCTGCCCGACTGCTTGCTCCTCCAATACCACCCACCACCATCCACTGCCAGAGAGTGTCTGTCTCTCTCTCTGACATCCCATTACAGAAACATGCCCTGCTGCTGCTGCCACCCCCAGTCCTGCCAAGCATCCACGTGCCCAACTG
This sequence comes from Sphenodon punctatus, assembly GCA_003113815.1. Taxonomy (NCBI): domain Eukaryota; kingdom Metazoa; phylum Chordata; class Lepidosauria; order Sphenodontia; family Sphenodontidae; genus Sphenodon; species Sphenodon punctatus. The sequence goes on from QEPC01005112.1 coordinate 304,494, forward strand.
CCTGCTCCTCCGATGCCACCCACCTCCCCCGCCTGCTGCCAGAGTCTCTCTCTCTCTCTCTCTCTCTCTCTCTCTCTGGCACCCCCACACAGAAACATACCATGCTGCTGCTGACACCCCCACCCATGCCAAGCTACCAACTGCCTGACTGTCTGCTTCTCCAATGCCACCCCCACCACCTGCTGCCAGAGAGCCTCTCTCTCTCTGGCACCACCTCACAGAAACATGCCCTGCTGCTACTGCCACTGCTACAAAGCTTCCACCTGCCTGACTGCCTGCTCTTCCAATGCCACCTGATGCCACCACTTGCTTCCAGAGTCCCTCTCTCTCTGGAACCCCCTCACAGAAACATGCCCGGCCCCTGGATGCTCCACCTGCGGTGCTATCTTTGAACAGATATAAGGTACCATTCCAGTCCCAAGAACCATCATCAGGGTTCTGGGGCCATCATTCTAGTCACAGGGGGTTGTCATCCCACTGCATCAAGAAGCATCCACTCCAGTCCCAAGAACTATCATTAGGGTTTTGGGACCATCATTCCAGTCACAGGGGTCTGTCATTCCACTGCATCCAGAAGCAGCCATTCAAGTCCCAAGAACCATCACTGAGGTTCTGGGGCCATCATTCCAGTTACAGGGAGCTGTCATCCCACTGCATCAAGAAGCAGCCACTCCAATCCCAGTAATCATCAACAACATCTTGAGCTCCTCCAGTATAGAAGGCACCCACTGCTGCCCACTGCCAGAGAGCCTCTCTCTCTCTCTTTCTCTCTCTGGCACCCCCTCGCAGAAATATGCCCTGATGCTGCAGCCATCACTGCTGCTCCTCCAAAGCTGACACTTGCCTGCCTGGTGCCCATTCCTTCGATGCTGCCTGCTGCTGCCAGAGAGCCTCTGTCTCCCGCACACCCACACAGTTCCATCTAATTCTTTCTAGGACTATGAGACAATTCCATGTGGGAATGGAAGTGCGAGAGATGTGGTGAGAATGATCAGAGCCAGTGCAAAGAATCTTGTTTATGAGGTAGCAACCTGCTGCTTGTGCCCAACTGCCTACCCTGGCATGCCTGATGGCCTCGAGCTCCTCTCTAGGATAAAAATCACCCTCCCCTTCAGAATGACAGTTTCTTCCTACCCTCTCTAGGACTATGAGACAATTCCATGCAGGGATGGAAGTGTGGGCGACGTGGCAAGAAAGATCAGAGCAAGCATGAAGAACCTTGTTTACAAGGGAGCAACCTGCTGCTCATGCCCATTTATGAGGAAGAATATAACCTTTCTTACGAGGCAGCAACCCACTGCTCATGCACAGAGAGAGAGAGGCTCCCAGCTGCTAGAATGAGAGAGACAAGCTCCCGCCCATGCCATCACCTGCAGTACATGACCAAAGAGAGAGAGAGAGAGAGATATGCTCCTGAGTCCCTGATGCTATAACAAGGGGGGGGGGGGGAGAGTTGCATCCTGCTCAAGCTGCCACCTGCCAGAACCAGAGAGAGAGCTCATCTGTGCTCATGCTCAATGCCCACATCCAGCAGCAAACCCATCAGAATGAGGTGGAAATAATACACAACATTATCATGTGCCTGCCTGTGTGCCTTCTTGCACCTGCTACCACCTATCACAATGATTGAATGAACTGTGCGCAATCACGCACTAATTCTAGTGCATTCAACTCCCATGGGCTGTCATTCCACTGTACCTGAAGCAGTCACACCAGACCCAAGAACCATCATCAGAGTTCTGGGGTCATCATTCAGCTCACAGGGAGCTGAATCCAGAAGCCTCCAGTCCCAAGAACCATTGTTAACGTACTAGGGACAACTTTCAACTCCCATGGGCCACTCTCTCTCTCTCTCTCTCTCTCTCTCGCGTTCTCTCTCACTGACACACCCACACAGACACAAGCCCTGCCACTCCTGGTGAGCAAAATAAGCTACCTGTGCTGCTGCTGTCAGATAGGGATCTGACAAGCTGTATATAAAATGAGGTTCTGCCACCTGCCAGAACCAGCACAGAGGGGTAAAAGATTGGACAGGCCAAAATTGGCTGGTAACAAATATAACTTTTATAATAACATTTTAAAACACATCTTAACTATGACCAAAATAAGCATTTGCATTATAACAAGGCATAGAAAGATAACTCAGGCTTCTTTGGGCCTGTGTCCGGGAACATGGGGAAAGGGGGACAACAGTGCATGGGACCGAGGTGTAGGGACATTATTGGCCTCTGCCCCATGTCACCTTGCAATGTCCAGGGCCCCCAACATAGATTCCTTCAATGCTACCAGGGACTTGCGGAATGTCTCAACCATGTCTTTTTCAGTACGTATGTACTGTGTGTAAGCCTGGGCCTGCTACTCCCTGATCTGGAGCTCCTGGAATCACTCCACCAGCCTGTCCACCACATCCCTTGTGTGGGCCTCAAAGCCCTTAATATATTTTTTGGAGGGCCTCCTCAGTGACCCCTGAAATGCCCTGACTTCAGGGGTGTCCTCTTCCCATGGGGCTGGTGAATCGTCCGAGGAGCTGGAGGGGGAAGGACTGGGATGGTGTCTTTTCTGGCATGATTTCCTCTCTTCCTCCACCCGATGTTCCTCCCTGATCCTGCTGTTCCTGACAGCATGGGACACATCCCTCCTCACCTCGATGAGGTGGACTGTCTTGATGTGGGCAATCAGTCCTGATGTGGTCCCCTGCATTCCTCTCTTAATCTTTTTGTCACAGATCTAAAGAACATAAAAAGATAGGAACATAAGAAGTGCCATACTGTGTCAGACCAATGGTCTATCAAGCCCTGCCTGCAGTCTCTCTCCACAAGTGTGTGGCTGGCCAATCTCTCTATCTGTGAGGAACTTCCTAACAGGTCATAGGGCAATCCATTCCCTATTGTTCGAGCCCCTGTGCCTTACCTTGCATTGTGTGAATCTGTCTTTGGAGATATAGAAATACTTCCATACCATGGACCTTGTTGGCCTGGTTTTGCCCTGTGACGTCTGTCTTGATGGGCTTTCAGCACCAGCAGCATCATCATCACCCTCTCTGAAACATGAACACATAAACACCTACATAATATCATGCTTTCATGGTGATGTCTCTAGTCGTTCCCAGACAAATTCTCCCACACCAAGTGGATGGATGGTGCTTATGCCTACTTGCCTCTTTCCCTTTCTCCCACGTAAAACACCACCACCTGGGGTGCTGTAGTGTCTGCAAGTTGAGACTCTGGCTGCTACTGCTGCTGAAAGAGCTCCCCCCCCAGCAAACGGTGAAATAAGACACGTGCAAATCCTGCCCTTCCTGGGGTGCTGCTGTCTGTAAGCTAAGAACCCTGGCATGTCTCTGGGTGCTGCTGCTTGTGCCTGACTGGCCACCGGCACCCTCCTGCCTGCCAGTCTGTTCACCAACCAGTCTGCTACTTCTCTGCCACCTCCTGCTGCTGCTGAAAGAGACCCTCTCTTTCTCTGGCAGAGCATGAAATAAGACAGGTGCAAATCGTACTCTTCTGCTGCCACCTGCTGATGCCTGGCCTGCTGCTTGTGCCTGACTGTCCACCCACCTGCACACTAGCAAGCTCGCTCTAAAGGATAGTAATTTTGTCCTCAAAGTTATAAGGAACAATAAATAAAAACAAATTTGACAGACCTGGCAGTGGCACCTCCTCTGCCCTCCTCCTCCTCCTCCTCCGGTGAGGAGCCCACCACCTCACGAGATGGTCCAGCCTGGACCTCCATGATTTGTTCCTCTTCCACCTGTGTTGACCTTCCTCCTCAGGTTCTTCTTCCTACCAGTGCTGCTTCCTTCACCTTCGATCCTCAAATTCCTCACACAGTCACACACAACCCCCCCCCCACACACAGCTAGACACAATTGAGCAGACGCACACAAGTTCACAACCAAGCAGACACCACATAGCTGATCAAACTACCATTTGCAGTTTTTGGTCTCACAAGATCATGATACCAAATATCAATACTGATAACGAAAACGTTACCAAAAACAAAATTTTCATTTGAAACCGGTACCAGTATCAATAACAAAAATGACATTGTCATCATAACAATAATGATACAATGACACATTTTAATAATGACAACGATAACAATAATGAAAAATGACATGGGGCCCCGGTGCACATCCCCTATGAGCAACCAATATTCCGCAATTACTGTAATTTTGTTTGCTTTTGCTCTTTCATTTGTTCATGTTGATCAATTCTGTTTTTCTGTTTGTGTCCACTAGAAACAGTGAAAGTGGGAGGAGTAAAAACTTGAATTGGATACAGTCAAAATAAACAAAATAAAACAAATTTAAAAATTAAAACAGGTAACTGAATGAGATTGGATGGGTAGTGTTTGTTATTTGGTTTGTTTGCTTCAGGTCGGATTATTTGGTTTGCTCATTTTGGTGGGTACTTATTTCAGCGGTAGCTCTTAGCATTTAATTTGAGAAGAAACATTAGGCAACAAGCAAAAGATAATTTAGAAATGTTCAGCCTCTGACTCCTACAATGTACATCATTTTGGGGCACAATTCTGCTCCTGCTGGACTTCGTTGTAGTTTTGTCCTGAACTCTGGTGGGGGCAGGAATAGCTGAATAGCTAACAAAAAACAACCCTCCACCACCACCTCCCATTTCCTCTCCTAAATAATGAGAGAGTACTTGAGCAAAAAGTTCTTAAACCGCTTGCTCTTGCTAGTCCTACTGATTTCAAAAGGACTACTCAGCAGTAAGTGGTTTGAGGATTAAAACCTTAGTTACTAAGGCCTCATTTCAGCAAAACATGTGACTAAACGTCAACAGCTTGGCTTCATTTAGGCAGGTCCTTAAAGTGAGGCATTTGAGTCTGATTTGAGGTGTGTTGAAGCCAGGGGAAACACTGTCTTGAGATCAGGGTTGAAGCATCTTATTGAAGAGGATCCAAAGCACAGAAACAGGAAGTGAAGAGGCTCCAGTGCAACATGAAGAGGCTCAGGTCGGTCCCTAGGGGTGGGGAGTGCTGAGGATCTGGTGTAGCGGGTTCACTTGTCATGGTGGGCCTGGGCAACTGACATGGGAGGGTCAGTTGGATTGAGGGGGGACAGGGAACCAAGGCAGGGGAATCATTTTGCGCATTCCCCTTTCAAAAAGCAGGAAAATTATATACTCAAAAAAGGTTCTTAAACCTCAGCTTCAGTTTAAGAGATAAGTTAATGCCCTCACAAATTCAATCATGCTCCAAAAAGCATGGAAATTGTAAGTTAAGGCTCCCACCTTAACTTCCGCGCCATGTAAGCATTAAAAAAAATGTTGTAACAGTCTTGATTAGGCCCGTTTCACACAGACACTCTAACACTGATACAGTGGGTGTTACATTTTATTATACAAGTTGCAGGGCTGCAGGTGTGCTATGGGTGCCCTGCAACATGTATGATAAAATGTAACACCCATTTAGAGTGTCTGTGTGAAAAGAGCCACATTGTGCTCGCTTATAACTTAGGTTCCATGCATTCACACTTTGCCTTGGTCTTTCAGCCCCAACCTTCTTCCTCTGCAGGCTGGTGGTACACTGAAGCTGGGGACAGGAGAGGGTGAGGAGGCAGTAAGCTTTCCCTATACCCTTTAATTTGAGTTTAAGAGGGGGGGGGGTGTATGTATCAGCACAGGGCAGAGAAGTGTTGGGAGGGGTGTATATTTGGTGAGAAGCCCAGTACTCCCCTCTAATCCACTAGCCCCCATGCCCCTTTCAGAGAACCCAAGACTCATAGAAAATATAATGAATTGTATCTCTGACAGGGAACAGGAGTAAATGTGTGTGTGTCTAAAATGACAAAAAGAAACAGGAGCGGAGATGGAATAACAGGAAGGGAGGTAATAGGGAGTACAATGACAGGAAACCAGTGATAGGAACTGGGTGGAATGATAGGAGTCCTCCCCATGGTATCCTATCACTTTTCTGAATCAGTTAGTTCACTCAGAGCCTTGTCATTCTATCTGTTTCTAATGACATTCCTCCTCCCATGCCACCAGTTCCTTGCTGCTGCACCCTATCCCTGTGCTTCCCAACCAACAATTCCACCCATTCTAGACACTCTCCCTAGGGCCTTAGTCATTATTGTCACACCTTCTTGCCCCCCCCAACTCCCAAATATGCAGCTTCATTGTATTCTTTCACAGCCACTTAATGGGATATGCTAATGACAATAAGATTTATTTTAAATTGGCATTGCTATTGCCACCATTCCTTCCAGTGAGAATTCCATTTTATTAATTTCAATATGTACCCAACTTTAAATTCTTATTAAACATTTATACAGTACTGTCCCCAGTTCAATGTTGCTGAGGAACATTGCAGAGGAAGAGGACTGGTGCTGAAAGACCAAGGCAAAGTGCCTAAGTACTGAGCCTAAGTTGTAAGCGAGCAGAATCTGTCACTGTACAATATCTTTACTGGCATGCAAGTTAAGGCCGGAGCCTTCAAATTTACAATTTCCATGCTCTTTGGAGTATCATTGAATTTGTAAGGGCCTTTACTTCTCTCTTAAACCAGTATATACCAGAAACAATACATGTGAACAAACATTTGAGCACCAGTCATCAAAAAAGCTGCTTTCTCAGATTTAATATCTTCAAAGACTGAACAGTGAATTCAACCCAAAAGAGCAGAAAAGTGTCAGTGTTCAATTCCATAAACCTTCTCTATTGACATGGATATTAAGGTCAGTGAGAGAGCTGGCCTCTTTTGTTAGCATTCGAGAAACAGTAAAATCAGTTTGCAGACTAGCTGGAACTTGCATTTGATTTCAAGGTAAAACATATATGAATCAGAGGCATTGGAGTCTAAACAACATTTCAAAGCAAGGGAGTGAGAACAGGTATTATTTCATGGCAAGACAAATTCTGCTTATGTCTTTCCCACTGGGTCAGGAGGGGCTATTTCATTCAGCCCCCGTCTATAACATTTTGATTAAAGATTTTAATAGTCAGACATTGACTGAATTCTAGAGAGAAAAAATTGTACCGATAAAAGCTCCTAAAACATGTCTTCATGCTTTCCTTAACCGGAGTTTAACTAGCTACACAGAAGCTAATTGACTGCTGCAACAATGTATTCTTCAAGAAGGAATATTTAAAATCCAATCTTTGTTGAGATAGTTACCGAGAGCTAATTGCTATTTCTTTTTTATCATCATTATTATTATTATTTATTTAAAGAGCAGCCTATCTGCCCGCTTGCAATTGTGCATACATGCTTGGGATAAAGGAGATGACATAAATCGCATGCATAATCTCAAGAGACAATCATTTTAAATCTTAATTGGCTGCCTTTTAAATATCATTTAAGGTCTCATTTTCTCTGCCTCTCTCTCTCCAGCTAAGAAGGTGTTGTGTCAAAGTCTCTTACCTTGCTGGACGTCTCTGCCCTAAGTTTTATTTTTTTATTTTCTTTTTAAAAAATAGACCCATCAGCAGAGGTTTGCGAGGTCGATAAAGCTTTTAGATTTGGAGATGGTTTCAGGGAGCCCATTTCCTGCGGCTAAGAGTTGTTAATGGAGCTTAAGGAATTATCTTATGACTCGGGCTGGGAGAGCCGTATATTTCTTCGCTCCTGTTCCCTTGTCGAGACGGAATATGCTGCTGTCAAACTCGCTTAATGAAAAGTAACGCGTCGCTGATTACAGTTTTATTTGGGCTCTATGTAAAGAGCACCGTTAATTTAGCATCCCCTCCTTTGTGTGTTTGAATTTGCCACGGATGAATGATTTAGTCTTTCCATTTCAAGACATTTTCATCAAGATGTTATCCTTTCTCCTCCTTGCTGGGGATTCTTCCCTTGCTATTTTGCTGCCCACACCTCCCGATTTATCTGCCTTTCTCCCCGCGCTTTCCCTGTGGCTCCTGAATTTCTCCTAGTCTTTTGTGTCCCTGTAGAGATGTCTTTGAATGATCGCACTGCTAATCTATGCACCAGGTTTGGGGGAAGAGAGACCAAAACACTGATTTCCTGGGCAGAGAACGCAGCCATAGCCAGGCCAAGAACAATTAAGGCCAATTAAGGAGGAAAGTTTCTCGACTCGGAATCGGAATTCCAGGCGTTAATGTCTGGATTTCAAACTGCCTTTTCGAGTTAATTTTACCTGATCTGACTGGGTGGCAAGAAGAACAGGGGCCACCTCCCAGAGGATCTGCTCCCTAATGAGCAGAGTTACTTTCCTGAGGTTGGCTGGTTTCTCCCGGGGGTCATTCCCTAGTGATCACCCCCCAGAACAGATTAGGGCACTCCTTAACTTGGTCTCTTCCATCCCCCTCCCCGCCTGGGTTCACGTCCCACTCCCATCCCCGATGATCTTGGGGGACCAGAGTTTTGGTGCCTGATCCAGCCAATAGTAAGGCTCCAAAGAGCTGATCAGCAGGATTACAGCGGTGAACTCCCAACCTTCCTCTTTGGGGGTTAACGGCATTTCCCCCCTCTCTGCATCGGTGCACAGGCCCGCTTGCTTGCGGCCTCCCCATCCCCGTTTGCTTTGTCTGGAGGGTCTGGCCGGGCAGGAAGCTGCATTAACATTCGTGCTCCTGGCCCAGCCGGGAGGCGAGCGCGCCTCTCCCCGGAGACTCCCCGGCGCTCTTGCTGTCAAGTACCCTGGCCTCTTCCTTTTTGCCCTTTTATCTATTACAACTAATTCAAGTGCCTTTGCCCTTTTCAGCTGGAGACGCGGCTTTGCGCAAAGCCTCCCCCTGCCCCCGAGCGCGCCGGGCAGAAATTGAGGGGTTTACTGTCAAAATGAAAATTGCACTTCAAATTATCTTGGCTGATGCGCCTTTCGCAGGCTGGGGCCTCCTGTATTCACACGGCATCACACAAGACTCTTCTCCAGAGTGTACTTTTTGTTACAGGAGTTTGCATTTCACATTTTAATTGTTTCCACATTCCCTCGCCACTTCAAATGTTCCCTCACAGTTCAACATTTAATGCAGGTAGTGTGTCGTGGCCAATGTGACTAATTATTTTATGTTGTTATTGTGTTTTGTTTTTTATTAGCAATACATTGTCCCTACCTAGCAGACAGAGGCAGGGTGGGGTGGGAGTTCATCTCCTGTAGGGGAAATCACTTCTATTCCACCTCCCCAACAATACCGATATGTAGATTACCCACTAATATAAACCCTTACATTTCCAGCGTAACTATTATGACTTGACCCACATCATACCCGCTGCATCCCATGACCTAAACCGTGCACGCCTTCACAAATACAGCTCTATGCTTAAACATCTCGTCCGAATGGCTTTTGACAGCGGATCAGCGGCGATGCTCGCTGCTCGGGATAATATCATCCGGAGAGCGAAAGTCAATGCAGTGACAGGGGATCTGACTGGTACAATCCAATTACAGCGCCTCGCAGCCGGGCTGCCCCTGTGCACCCTCGCCAGCCCCAGTGAGAACGGGAACTTTGCGCTACTCTCACCCCCCATTGCACCCCCTGTCCCATCTCAACCAGCAGGGCTCCCCCGGGCCGCTGCCCCCCCTCTCGCTCCGGCTCCCCCTCTCTCTCGGCTGCCTTTATCCCGAGTCAGTGTCAGGTCGGGGAGGCATCTGTGCTGAAGCGATGAAATATTCATGGGAAGCGGCGGCTCCAGCCCAGCAAGGCCGCTCCCAGCCAAAGCGGCTCTTTAGCGGATCCCACATTAAAAATCGTCTGGGCCTGAAGCCCCCCATCTCCGAGCGCCCCCGGTTCCCGCAGCTGACACCGGGAGGCCTGGTCGGTTTCGGTTGTCTTGTATCTGCCTGTCTGCCTGAGGCATTTCTAGTCCTGCTGTCTGTGTCTGTCAAGTTGGTATAAAGGACACGCACCTCCTTCCTGGGTGGCAAGGGCCCAATCCCCGCCCCCCAGGTGGTGACCCCCGCCCCCCAGGCTGGGCCATCAAGAACTCGGTGTTTAAAATATTCTGGAGGCTTTTTCACCCGTGAATTGTAAAGGCTCAGTGGGAAATCGCCAGCCTTCCCGACTAAAGAGTTTTGCTTTCAGCTGCAGAGCTAGTGGCTTCCTAGCCTTCACATAACAACCTGACCAGCGGGAGGGGGGGACGGGGACGATTGCACCGGACCATGTGTCTTTGCCAATGCAAAACGCCACAACTTGCTCGACCTAGTAGACAGACAATTTATTGGCGTGAACATACCTTTCAAACATCTCGTATTTGTCAAGTTAAATTTGTGTAATTGTGTAAACTTGGTAGAAGTGCTGGGTGTGAATTATACGCTAGCAATGAAATTAAGAGAAGGGAAAAGTCTCGGCAACTAATATTGGCATGCCTTAAATTTAAATCTCTGTATTAAACCCCAGCCGTCTCTGTAAACCTTGGAATGTAAACTCTGGAGTAGGCAAGCCTGAGCATTTACATCATTCTCACTACATTGACCCCTTAAAATGGCAGCCCGATTAAAGCCTCCAAAGCAGCAAAGAATATAGTCTGTCCCTCTAGTTCAAACAACTGAAATCCTTAAAGAAAGAAAGAACCCTCAATTTAAACTATAATTAGATGCCAAACACTTTCCCCCCTGCCTTGGGGAAGGTGAGGAGCTCTTTGCTCGAGTCCAGGTGGGGCGCTAAACTGGAGAGCTGCCCCTTATTTTCAAGGGAACGTCCCAAGGCTCCTGTCTCCAGGAGCGCCTCTTTGGCCGTGGCCCAAGGCACTGTGGTGTGGCTCAATGCCTGACTCAAAGTGCTGTGCCGGAAGAGGGGGTCATGGAACACCCCGTCCACCCAGTTCCTGAGGTTGGTGACTGGGGAGTCCTGGAGCCTGTCCGTGGCCCCAAGAGCCGTGGCACTGCCCAGAGAGGCCCCCGGCCGCTTCAGCATGCACGACGTGTACTCTGCTTGGTTCAGGGAGGTGGCGGTGTGAGCCAGGGACCAGATCCGGGGCTTGCTCTCCAGCAGCTGCTGCCCCAGTGATGGGAAGCCTCTTTGCCGAGATCCTGACAATTCCGGCTCACAATCCTCTGCCGTGCTCTTAAGGCAGCTCTTGGACCTGGCCAGGGTCTTGTCTTTGCAGGCCTCGAGGGCCACCAGCTGGGTACCCGGCAGCAGGGGCGGGAAGGGTGGCTTCAGGTCACACTCGGAGCTTTCCGACTCTAGGGCCTCCAAATCATCCAGGTCGCTGAGCTCCAGCTCTTTGTCCTCTTTACTTGGGGGCTCTGTGGGGAGAAAGCGGACACAGCAGCTCAGTCATCAATGCAGGGACACCCAGCACAGCCCTGCCATAGAACTGTCTCTTATACACATCTAGATGTGTATAAGAGACAGGTGTCCCGCTGTCCAGGGTGCCATATCTGGAGCAGGGCACAAGAGAACAGGAGGAGTGGATAGGCCTGCTGAGCATGGCTTGCAGGGGAATCACAGCCTGTCTCTTATACACATCTAGATGTGTATAAGAGACAGGTTCCTGCGTGTCCCGCTGTCCATGGTGCCATATCTGGAGCAGGGCACAAGAGAACAGGAGGAGTGGATAGGCCTGCTAAGCATGGTTTGCAGGGGAATCTCAGCAGCACCAGAGGAAGGGGGTGGGGAAAGGGGACAGGCCAAAATAGAAAAATCTGGAGGTACAGGAGAGCGTGCAGCCCCCCAGTATGTGGATCTGGTTCCTTCCAGTTTGTGTACCAGGGATCTGTCCTCTAAATTCTGCTACCAATAACCTCCACCTACCCAAACCCAGGGGGACATATCCACATCCCCCCCCCTCCCAATTTCCAGTTCCTTCTCCTAGCACTACCACTGCCCTGGGCTTGTGGCCCTCAACAACAAATAGAATAGAATGGATGATTTAACCACAGCATCTGCCACCGTCCCAGCAGTTTTGAACTATCCCAGGATTGTTTGAATGACCTGTCAGTCCCAGCACAGCATTGCCATCGAGTTCTGCTTCTCTCTTGGGGTTTGGAGAAGCCCCCCTCTCTGGAAGAAGACATTTATTTGGTTTCAAGTGGTAATGGCTAGTCAGGTCAATCCCCTTTATTAGCAATCTTTCCAGGAAATTGTAGGAACCCAGCACCGCAGCGGGCACTGGAGGTGACTTCAGTGTTTCATGGGCCATGACCTGGAAAGGTCAGCAGCACACAGTGGGCTCCAAGGCTGATGTGGTGTGAATGCTGGATGGTAATGAGTAGAGGCTGCTAGTTCAATACAGGGATGGGAAACCGCCGGACATGTCTTTAAATATGCAAACATCCCAGAAAAGAATTGTTATAGAATCAAAGGAGAAGCCAGAGCGATCTATTTACGTGAGTCTGTTCAGTGCAATGCCCCCTGCGTTCCTACGATGAGATGTAGTAAATTTTTTGGGAAAGGGAGATAAGAACTCCTGCTTCCAGGCTGCAGCTCTTGGGGACTGGAGAAGACCTTGATGGGGGAGGAGAGGAGAGGGAAACACTTAGGCTGTGATCTTCAAACCACTTACTCCCAAGTAGTCTCATAGTAGCACCAGTAGTTTGGGGGCCGTGGCCATGGGGCTGGAATTACTGGTGCAATCCTGGGCCCATGTTCATAGACAACGCTCGGGTCCTCCAGGGAGAGACAGGGAAGAGACATCCCAGGGCAGCGATCAGTGAGGACCTCACCTGCTCAGGGATGCGTCCTGCAAGAGCCATTGTGTGTGTGGCCGCCAGCACCTGCACTCTACTTCCTTTATCTGTCCATGCACCTATTGATTTCTGGCATTAGCTGATTAACAATTGTTCGTCAAACGTGCACCATCCCAACAGAGATGGTAAATACAAATATCTCTCCCCAATTTAGAGGGAGACCCCTGCTCTTCATCGCTTACCTGTCATATTGATACTGGCTTAGCGTGTGATCATATGGGTAGTAGGCTCCCGCCTGGGTAATACCCGCATGCGCAGATCCAGACCCATCCTTGGAGTCAAAACTATTCTGCAATATAAAATCAAATAGGTTCTGTTAGTAGTTTCCCCTTCCTCCTCATACATGTGCGCATGCGAAGCGAGCTCAGTGACCCGGGTCGGCTTGTGTTTTATGATGGGACACAGAGCGCAATTTAAAAAGTACTGAGAGGATTATTGTTTTCCAAAACAGACTTTGGCTCCATGAGAATTTTCTCGGAGTCGGCTCTAGATACACGAAGAATGTAAATCCCCACCCCTGCTAAGGAGTGCCGGGGCCGCGGGCCTCCATGCGGCTGTTTCGGAGTAAGTGGTTTGAGGATCTCGGCCTTTACAATGAGGAAGGTAGCTTATTACATAAACTAAGCAGCTCTCTGCGTAATCGAGGGCAAACGATACCCTCCGAGGTCGCAGACCCCCGCCCCCACTTAGCACCCAGCCTGAAATTGACCCCAAGCAAAGTCAATTTCTAATGTTCACCCACCTGGCTATTTACCAGTTTTTTAACACAATAGCCACCTGACTATTTACGACATTAATTAATCTGAAATAGGGCACAGAAAAGGCTAAGTAAATCCGGAGCGTGGCCGTTTAGCCTCATAATAGAAACGCGTCTTTGGAAGCGAAACTTCAAGCTGGGCTCTAGAATTTCAGCCCTGGGCGAGATCAATAGCAGCTCTTTTAACCAACCCGGGCCCAGCAGCTCATTGCAAACGCCTCGCCTGCTGCTGCTGCTGCTGCTGCTGCTGCGGCCGATACATGCAGCCCGGCTGGATTCACCCCTCGCCGGCCGGCTCCTCACCAGCGGAATTGACTTTTCGCTGCAGGCCCCAGAGACTGGAACTGTTTGCAGAGTCAAGCGAGAGCAGCAGCCAATCGGAGCCAGGACAGAGTAAATCGCGCCAGTCTCCCCCCCTCCCGTCTCATGCCGGCGGGCGGTGCCAGGGCACGGGGGGGCGCCCCTTGCTTACCAAGGAGTAGAAGGCTGATGCCTCGGTGCCGTAGGTCACGTAGTTCCCATAGCCCTGCGTGCCCGGGTAGGGGCTGCCGTAGACGCTCAGGGCCGCAGCGGAGCTGAGCTCTTGCCGGGCTGTGGCCAGCAGCCTGCTCTCGTACACCGGACAATAGACAGGGGGCTGGGCGGTGGCGGCAGCCCCGGCAGAGTCGCTCAGGGGTCTGCAACTGGACTCACAGCAAGTGCTCAGGGAATTGGTGGCCATCAGGAACTAGGAGAGAAGAGAGGGCTGCTCAGTGGGGCCGGGACAGCGTAGGGGCTTGGGCACAACAAGGCGAGGGACTGAGCTGCTGCGCTCAGAGCTTTTTGCGCCTGTCTCGCTCTGCAGGATGGGGTCCCTTGTCTCCCCTCAATCGCCTCCCTGTCTTCATTCGTGATACCCACCCCAGCTTTCGTGCCCCTTCCAGTGCACACTTGATCTCACACCCGGGGCTGGGCGGCAGAAATACCCCGCTCCTCCTGCAAGCAGCCGCCCCGAGCTGCTTGCAGGAGGGGCGGGGTATAAATATATTAAATAAATAATCGACAATCAGTGCAATGGTGTGGGGGAGCTCACCTGCGGTGCTGCCGAGGAGTAAGAGTATCCAAACGGCGGGTAGGACATGGTCCGAGGGAGGCTCCCAGCAAGGTGAGATGTCTGATCCGCTCTACGGCAGCCTGGCTGGGTTCCTAGGAACTTGCGGGATGAAGCACACAACAGCACCATGTATTTAATTGACAGGAACTGTCAAACTTTTTTTTACAAGTAGGCGAAGAGAAGGCAAAAGGACGAGACTCTCCTGCACATTTTGCGAGTGCCCGGACTCATAATTGGGTGACAGACAGAATTTGGCTCCCTTAAAAGGACGGGGGAAAGTATCTCAAACACATCAAGAGATGTTGCTCCAAACAACTGTGACTGTGACCTCAGATGACCCAAGTGAAACGGGCTCCTCGCAAATAGAGCAGATAACCAGCACCCCATGCCACAAATAACAAAGGGGGGGGGGGATCTGAAGAATTAATCCCACTCATATCAACTGGAGGGGAGTTAAATCCCTTTAATTCGAAATTAACTGATGAGCAGTTGCTTCTTCTCTTACCTCACTGTCATAATTAGGCAGATAACAAACAAGGGGGATGAAGGAACAAGGAGAGCAAGGCTTCATTGTGATCTAATCAGCATTTAAAATTAGCAAGAAGTTAGGTGGACTACTACTAGTACAATCATTTCTAAAGCAGGACTATTCCTGTGCAGCACTGTACACTGTACACACATAACATAAAAGACAGTCCTGACAGGGTCGCTTGAACAGATCTGTGTCCTGGAGAGGATGAAGGTCCCAGACTGTTCACTGGACTCAGCTTGATGGGGTGGGGTGGGGTGGGAGTGTTGGAATAGAAAAATCTGATGTCTTACTTCTGAATTTTCCTTCCAAGTATTTTCCTGGCCCGCAGCCCTATCTTTGATACAATTCCTATTCCTACCAGCAGGAGGCAGAGTCAAAGAAGCTTAGCTAGGTATGTAAGGGGCCACTAAAGCTAAAACACGTACCTGTTTTGGTATCTGTGGGGCAATACCCACATTGTTGGGTACTATTTTGGGTCAAAGTACTCAGAATACCGACAACTGGCATGATGAAATACTGACAACCTAACTCAAATCCTGAATTTTCTTCCCCAAATCCAGGATGAAATCAGGATTTCATCATGCCAGTTGTCAGTATTTTGGTATTTCAGGTACCTGGTCAAAAAACGGTTTTGATTCTGAAAAGTACCTGAAATATTTGGCTTTATTTGGGTACTGATGTTTTGATGGGTATTCTCATTTTTGCAGGTACTCATTTTAGCTCTAGGGGCCACCCACCCAGCCATATTCCTAGTATGAGCTCTTTCCAAGCAGAACAAAACCTGGGAACCTATTGTAGAAATGAACTCAGATGGTTTATTTAAAGTCAGTGAGAAAGAGATGCCTAGTGGGGCTGGCCAGGCCAACTGGGCTAAGACCGAGCAACAAACAGTGTAACAAACAGGACAGCAGCTGTGCCCAAAGCAGCAATCCAATACTGAAGGAAGAAACACAAAGATGAGCAGAGCATAGTATGGAGAGTTTGCCACCTGCACGTTAGTCTGCCTCCATACCCACCATCCAGATCAATGGAAGAGCTGGGCTGCTGGCCAAGAAGATACTCGGAAGGAAAAATCACAGCTAAGTTCATTTCTCTCTGCAACTCTAGCAGCCTGGGATGTGCCCAAGCATTCCAAATCACTTCAAAATGGGTCAGGTTGTGATCAAGGAAGGCTACTGGAATTAATGGAGAAAGTGAAAGCCATATGAATTGTTTCACTTGGAGGTGGGCCCTGAAGGTGAGTTCCTATTCTGATTTAACATATTGTCCAGGGCAGTCACTTGTCTGGCTAGGGTACCATGCGTGAGGTCCATGTCAAGACCCACTTGGAGAAATTCTAGAACCCCAGCTAGTGGAAGGGCACCAGGTCCATAATTTATTCCACATAGTGGCATAAATCCTGGTTGTGGCTGGTCTCCTAGAAGCCAGAAGTGTGAAGTGACTGCCAGTGAGTACCTCAGGTCGGTCAGTACCAAACATTCAAATTCCAGGTAGCGAGGTGCAACATGCCTGGGTTGGGATACCAGAGTGGGCTTTGCAAGAGCAAGTCCTCCCTCAGTGTCATGCCTCCCATTGTGGTCCTGCCTAAAGGCTCACCAGATTGGAGAACTATGGCCTCTTTGGCCAATACAGAGTTAGCAGGATGACTCTGGCCCCCTCTGCTCTGATCTTGCTGATAGTTCTGATCAGGAGGGGGGAAGGGCATAAAGGCATAAAGTGGACCCCTGGGGTAGGGTGGGTTAAGCCAGGGCTTCTGTCCCCACTGTCCAAAGGTCTCTGCCCCAGAGAAGTAGCTAGGGACCTTTTGGTTGTTGCAGGAAGCAAACAGGTCCATGAGGGGGCAGCTGAGCTCTTCCACAATCATATGGAACACCTCTGGGTGAAAGGACCACTTGGCCATATCCACATTCTTGGTGATTCAGACAATCCATCCTCAAATTTCTGTAGCCACTGATGTGCATGGCCCAGAGGGAGAGAAGGTGGCTCTCCATCCATGGAAACAGCTCTTCCACTTCCTTCTTCATGGAGGGTGACCTGGAACCCCTTTGTCCATTGATGTATGCCTTAGCCAGAAACTCACTGGATGATCTTGGGCCAATCACAATATTCTCTCAGCTTAACCTACCTTACAGGGTGGTTGTGAGGATTAAAAGTTGTGTTAATTAGTTCTGTGTGAAGCACTCCAAGTGCCATGGCAGGGGGGTGCTATATAAAAATAAAAGATAGTTTATTATTATTATTATTATTATTATTATTTTATTATTAGAGGTGAATCAGATGGATTTGACTACCTCACTAATAGTAAATAAGTGGTGCTGCGCTGCGGCTATTTGTTTGCTTGTTATATTAGATTGCTTTTATTGAAATATTTAGTAAATAATTACTGGAGGCAGATATTATTAGTTCTACTAGTGACGGTAGAAGAATAAAGAGCCAAATCCTGGATAAATGAGATATTTTTATTAAATTGTATTGGTTGTTAGAACTATGTTATTTATATGAGCCAACAGATTTTGTTTGGTGTGTATAGTGTTTTGCTGTATTTTGAGCATGGTTACCTTTTTGTTGTTTTGTTATGACCTATGGTCAAACAATTAATAAATAATCAATCAATCAATCAATAGTAAATAAGAGTTCCTTGAGGAAGGTGAAGTGGAATTACTTTGGGAACTGAATGAGAGATACTGTTATCATGTATTTTGGGGCATCTCATGGTTTGCATTCCTTTCCCAAACTTTTGGGACAGTTTGGATCAGCTGACTGACACGATCTGGTAAATAAGCACTCTAAAACCACTACAAGCTCCAAGTGTCTTGATCTGGTAACAGGAAATTCGGGACTGCTTTTTTAAAATCTATTTTCTCTCGCATTGTACAAAACTAGCTTTTTAGTTTTGATTAGACAGATTTTGTATATGTAGGGAATGTTTACATAGAGCCCAACAAAAACAACAAAAATACTTAAACAGAGTGCAGAAATGTTATCCAAAACACAGCAAGCAGTAATTGCAAGAGTGAGTGCTGTTTGCATTGGAATAATAGTACTTTTCAAGTATTTTTCCCCCCCACAATGGTGGGGTTAGAAGAATATAATAAAAATCTCCCTCTTGCCAATGGCTCCTCCTTGGTAGCTCTACTCCTATATTAGAAAGCTGATGCCTGTAGCAGCTACTCAGATTAAATTATACAACCACCCTGAAACTTTTTTTCTAGTCTGCAGATTATGGAGAAGTCCAGTACTTATGTAACACACCTGGATGTTTTACACCCCAAAGAAAGCACCCAAATAAAATCAAATAATTTATTAAGGCTCAGCCTTCGCTATAGCCCAAACAATAAACAAACAAAAAATAAACAAACATACCGGAAATACAACATACAAAATATCCTAAACTCCTAAACATGCACAACGAAAATACAAAGATAAAATACAAAATCTACTTCAACTTTTAACTCTTACATTTTAAAATCAATTAAAAAAGAACAGTTAATATAAAACAGAAATCCAATTAAGGATTCCCAATGTGTATAAGGCTAGAGCATAGCTCGTAGATTCTCTAATTCAATATAATTAACCATTTTACATAACAGCAGTAGGCTTCTAATAACAACCAATAGTTTGGCACCCAAAACAGAAAGCCCACCTAAATCCTCAAATCCTGAACTAAGTGATCTTTGATCTAAGGGAATGGTACCTCTAAACTGGCTGGCCGAGTAATTGTAATTTATCCTTTATACTAGTCCTTCTCCTGGATGCCAACCAGACAAAAGACATGATATTAACCAATTCCTCCCTACTAGAAAGAGAAAGGTTTGTCAGATGGTCTAAATAAATAGCATCCCTCCGACTCAAAGGACATACCTTCTCTAAGAAGTGAGGAGAGCCAAGTTGCCCTCAGAACTGAATAATAAGGGCATCTCAGAAGGAAGTGGTCCGTTGACTCCACCTCCTTGATGCTGCAATTACAGCGTCGCTGGTCATATTTCACCTTATGGTATCTACCCTCCAAGACTGCGGTCTGCACAAACTGAAAACGGAGCAAAGTATAACTCCTCCGCAGTCTTGGGTTTGTCAGATGGTCTAAATAAGGTCCCAATGCTACATCATGTTTTAATTGTGCCAAAAGGGCGGTCACCTTCCAGCAGGAAACCACCCCCAGATCTTCCTGCTGTGCGATGTCCCACAGTCTCTGATGTACCTCCTTCTTATAGCAGATAACTGCTTACCAGCAAAATATTGGAAAGAAAAGCCCATACCGCCAAGGAGAGCCCCCAGGTAGCTTAACCAGGGATAAGGTTTTGGCCCCAAATTAGCCAGTTCTTCCTTAAAGCACTGAACCAATAAATGAGATTCTTGGAATGATAAGATCCTCAGCCAAAACCTAATATAGGCCTTTTTTGCATACATTGCGATAGAGGGGGTACCCGTTTCAGCCCTCAGGATGGTCCCTGGAGTACTAGGCCCAGTTCTAAGTAAATGCCGAAGAAATGTGTTTTGAACTTTTTCCAAGATGTCAATATTAGGGCGCGGGATCAGTTCAATCCCAAAGGCAGCTGCGGGAGGGACCTTAGCTTGGTAGACTCTCAAGATAGCAGACACAGAAATCCCCTTGGATACTAGCAGCCCAGCCTAAGGCTCGAGCTGCCTTCAAGGCCTCGTTGGTTCTATGCTGGAGATGTGCACTCCAGGTGCCTCTAGAGGTAAAAATAACTCCTAGGTATTTACTGTCAAACAAATGGACTGGTGGTCAATGCTTCGAAATCTAAAATTATGATCTTAGGGAAGAAATCCAAAGTTGCTAGATGGAGAACTGGCATTGGGGAGATGGAGGTGGTTAATGCATATAAATAGCTAGGAGAAAGCACCCAAACTTGTTTTGGCTCAGATCTCTTAAACAGGAAGTCATAAGAGCCAATGAGAGAGGACTCACTGGGATGAGAGAGCCAATAAAGGTGTAAGCAGCTCTATGCCTACCCTCCATGTGACAGAGATTTGCGGCAGGAGAGCCTGCAAACAAGGCGTAGGAGACTCAGATGTGGGGGGCTACTCAGAAAGCCCCAAGGCCTTTGGGAACCCCCTGGGTGTGTCCACAAGCCCTGCCTCTGCCAGAAGGTGAGAGGGGCCAAGGGCTTTACAAGCAAGGGGCTTGTCTTGGTAAGAGAGCATGCTTCAGCCCTGGTACAGACTGCCCTAGGAAAGAGGATTCAATAGCCCATCACCTTAAAGCCAGCAACAGAATCCCTGAGGAGAACCTTTATCTAAGAGAGTATTTTCTCTAAGGCCCCTTTTACATGGGTGGCACCCAAACATGAACATCCAGGAATCTGGGTTTTCATGCATAGGCACCACCTGTGTACAAGCCACGGAGGGTGGGTGGGCCTGCACACTCCCGCGGAACACACATACACACCCACCTCCACCCATCACCCATGCATGGAGCAACCAGCGAAAATGGTGGTTGCTGCGTGTGTGACTGATGGGTGGAGATCGGTGTGCATCAATCTGCGCCCGTCTGCACCCTCTCCCCATGCACCTGCACCTCCATGCACACCGACACACACACTGCATGTGGCCCGTGTAAAAAGGGCCTAAGAGAAGGGGAAAACTCTGGAGGGTACAGTTTTGGGGACCCTACAAGAGGCTGAACAAATAGTGCCTAGGGTTTCGGGTGAAGGTGCTGTGCCATTTCAGGGTGCAGGCCTCTCTGGGTGTTTTCAAAAGTGACAGTTCCCACTGCCACCATGGAATTACCCAGGCAGTGGTGGCACCGTCACTCCAGCCAGGATCTGGTCTGGCCCAGCCACCAAACGAACATGACAGCAGTCAGGCTGGGGAGATGCACAGATGTGCATCTGCCTACCCCTGCCCTGGGCACAGCAGCCCACCCCCTGGCTGACAGGCAGTCATGGCAGTCAGTGATGGCTACCATGGCACACAGAACTGCTGGAACTCTGGACTGGGTCCAAGTAAAGAGGCTTTCAGATGTGAAAGCCCACTTTACTCTGGGCCCAGTGTCTGGATCCCAACCATGCTGGCAGCTAGCCTTCGATGTGACTTGGGGATTTTCCCAAGTCACAGCCCAGGCTATCCTGGATTGTACAGTGCCAGGTACATTGCTTGTGCTATATAAAGAATAATAATAATAATAATTAATAATAAATAATAGCCGCCACCACAGTCGGGATCCAGCATGGGCAAACATCTGGCAGCCACAACATCGCTGCTTTCTAATGTGATGGTGGCTGCAGAGTGAAGCATGCCGAAGTGCACTAAAGCTGGCCACCCATCACATTTGAAAGCAGTAAGCACCTTCTGTCCAAAGGAAGCCTCTTCATTAAAATGTGGGAAGAATTAGTTGTGTGCCTTGACTTAGGTTAACCTAAAGTCAAAGTTTACTTTAGGAACTGATGTGCAGTTCCATTCTTTCTAGATTCAGACTGTTCCCCCCTCCACAGCACCCATTATGGTACCAGTACATGCTAGTAGGTTTAATTTGCATTGGTAGAAATTGCCGCTGCCCAGCACAAGAGATTCTCTCCACAACAGGCTGGCCATAAACCCTGAGATTGGAAGGTTATGGGAAGTTCAGGGCAGGACCCTGGTGAGAACCCAGTGCAGAGCAAAGTAGGGGCCAGGGATTCAGGGTATACCGTTATTATGATTTTGGTTTTTAGGGGTGGTGCACAATGTCAAAAATTCTGAAAGATATTCAAAAAGGAAACAAAGAAATTCAAGCTGCTAAGTTATGTCTTAAGCTAACAAGTCTTTTTGCCAAGAAGTCTTCAACTACTGCTTTGCTACGGCCATTGTCTCAGAGAAACACTTTATGGAATCAAAAGAGAAGGGTAATACACCTCAAACAAAGCAGAGAACACCAGATCAAAATGACAAACCACTCCCCCAACAAGAATTGGAATCACAGTGGCAGAAGAAAGTTAGACCAAAAACTGATCAGTAGTGTAAAAGAACCAACAAATAAAAAGGGAGTCAATTTTTATCAAGGCATATGGCTTGATTCCAACATTTAAAAAACAAAGGATTTAATTCATAGTTAAGGCAAATTAATCACAATTTCAATTATACTCCAACTAATAATCTTTTCCCATCACAAATCCTACACTCCTCAAATAATATCATTTCATCTCACATCTTTCATTAATCACCCTTTATACATGTCTTTTATACATTCCTGTCTCTTCATCACTACATTTTTTCCTTCAAACTCAAACTTACGATAATATTAAAAAATAACTCCCGCCACTTCACAAATTCTACTACTGAACAAATTTATTGTCATTCAAATGCCATAACAAGTGAATTGTGATATAGTTATTTTATATTTGTTTATGAAATAAAAAGTATAAGCTCTAATATTATATTAATTAACTCAAGGTATTTGAATGAGAATAAATTTGTTCAGTAGCAGAATTTGTGAAGTGGTGGGAGTTATTTTTTAATATTATAATATGTTTTATGTTGTTGAAGGAAAAAATATAGTGATGATCTTGAGAAGATGGGGATGTATAAAGGGTGGTTAATGAAAGATATGAGATGTAATGATATTATTTGAGGAGTATGGATTTGTGATGGGAAGAGATTATTAGTTGGAGTGTAATTGAAATTGTTAGTTTTGATTAATTTGCCTTAACTATGAATTTAAACCTTTTGGTTTTTAAATGTTGGAATTTAATTCGTTTTTTGAAATTATGTCTTGAGTGGGGAAGAGTGTTTGGGGTGCATAAGGAAGGATGTTTGGGGTTTATTGGGGGAAATTGGTGTGGACCTGGGGTGAATGGAAAAGGAATGTTTGGGGTTAATGGAGAGACAGGTGGGGGGCTGGAGCTAAATGGGGAGGAAAGGGGTGTTGTGTTTTGAGGTTAATGGGGGAAATGGGGATGTGGGGGCTAGGGTGAGTGGGGGAGGAAGGGGTGCTTGGGGGTTAATGGGGGTCAGGGGTGTGGAGCCTGGGAGTTAGTGGGGAGGGAGGGTGCGGGGAGGGTCTGGGGGTCAGTGGGGAAGGGGGATTTGAGAGCTAATGGGGAAGGGAGCGGTATAAGGGAGAGCTGGGGTGAATGGAGGGCATGAATGGGGTGATGTGGTCCCCTGTTGGGTATGATTTCAGAAGGAATCCACCTCTCTGTACTACAGGGAGGGGTAGGGGAGGTGGTC
This sequence comes from Sphenodon punctatus, assembly GCA_003113815.1. NCBI lineage: Eukaryota > Metazoa > Chordata > Lepidosauria > Sphenodontia > Sphenodontidae > Sphenodon > Sphenodon punctatus. The sequence continues at coordinate 327,661 of QEPC01005112.1, forward strand.
CTGTTGAGACCCTGATGGAAACTGTGGTGGTGCGCAACATTGAATTAAACCCAGGGAGAAAATCTTTCCTGGGAAGGGTAGCATGGGCTGCAATGGTTGTACCGGCACTAGTCAGAGTCAGCAAGTGGGGAGAAAAGGCAAAACAAACTCAGCCCCAGGATGCTGTTTGGGGGTTTCCCTTTAAAGCTAGCCCCTCCCCGCCATGCTCCGTATAGGGTGTGCATGTCATTTTCGTTATTACAATAATGATAATGAAAATTGTCATTTTCGATATCATTACTGTAATAACGAAAATGACAAATAATAATGATTAGATATAGGGAACTGATTTTAGAAGCAATTGTAAGGTTGTGATTTTAAGAAAAGTTCCATACACATTCATGGCTACAACTTCTTTATCTTCCATCCAATTTGTATGAAACCTGTGCATAGTATGTCCCTCCACAAGCTTAACGCTCCTGTTAATTTTCAGGAAGATTGGATAAAGGGTCCTGATGGTATAAGATGTTAAATTGAAAATACATTTTCAGCTGTAACATTTTTATATTCGATCCTGTTTAAAAGACATTTGGCATGAATGTATCCCACATCTTCCCTGTCATCTCTGCCAAAGTGCGGGACAATTTGATAAAAGAGCCGTATTTTATAAGCAATTGAATTTGTCCCCTTGAAGACCACTATTCAGATAAATAGCAGCACATACAGTGCCAGTCAGAGGTAGGCACCTGGCATGGCAGGGGGAGGGAGGATATAGGAGGGAGGATGTGAAGGAACCCAACAGACTGACAGAAACATTCACTGGCCAATTTCTGCATGCTTCCAGCTTTACAGGACCAATCTGTGGTGACTTTGAGGTGGGCATAGGCGGTGGCCCTCAGGAGGATATAGAAGGGACATAACTGGGACTTTGGGGATAGCATTCCAGCAGTCAGGAGACATAGTTTACATATTCAGACTGCCCAATTATCATCACAATCACATCCTGCAGCACTGTGACAGAGGACACAAGAGAATCTCAGCTCTTTCCTAAACAGATGCTTCTGACTTCCCAGTAACAAGTGGGGGAGAGAAGTTGGGATGGTCACAACACAGAATGAGGATATTTGGTTGACATTTCTGCTGGCCAATTGGATCACAAACCGATCTTATACCACAGCGACATGTAAGAGAATCTCTGGCATAGGCTCCTTCTCTGCATATTGCTGTGCTGGCTCATAAAATTGGAACCCTTTATCACATCTTTCTGATATTTGGCAGAGATGATCCTGAAAGCATGATATAGATCCCTGCCAAACTTCATGTACACTGGTTGGACTACAAAGATGTTACAGTCAGACATACATTTATAAGTTAATTGCTTATACCACAAGAACCCTTTATCCAATCCTTATGAAAGTTGGTAGAGATAGTAAATATGGGAAGGGGTGCAAAGTTGCCAAGTTTTATCTACATTAAATGTGAGGCAAAGAAGTTACAGCTAAGAATATATATGAACAGTTTTGCAAAATAGTATAATTCAACTGCTTCTAATATTGGATTCCTTTATTCCAATCANCCCCTCCTGCAAAGCAGCCCGGGGCGGCTCACAACACAATTAAAAACAATAAAATACATTAAAATTCAATAAAAACAACATATATTTCATATAAAAATATAAATATAAACAGGGCTTAGCAAAAAAAAGGGGTAGGGGATTAAAAAGACCCTCCCTCCCCTCCCCCAAAGGCCTGGGCAAACAGCCATTGGAGGCATAATCATGCCAAATATAATGAAGAATAAAAACGTTACAGCCAAAAAAGTGTTTTCCATTTAAACCAATGGAAAATGAAAATGAAAGCAAAAACGAAAACAATTTGATATTTATGAATATGACATATTTAAATAACGAAAATTAAAAACGAAAATGACATGGGCCCCTGGTGCACACCCCTTTATGTATTTCACTGATGGGATAAAATTTTAAGAGACTCTAAGGTATTTCAACCTTGTTCCTGCTTCTGTCTGATTGGGGGATTCAGCTTATAAACCAGTGACAGCAGCATGGGTACCCTTAGCTCAGAGTACCCCCAAATAATCTTGCCCATCCCTGGGCCTGGAGCCACCCCATTCTGACAGTAGCAGTTGCAGTCACTTTCCATACGAGCAGGGAGAATAAAGCAGACCATGCAGCACAGCTGGCACTGAAGCTTGGGTAGTGCTGGGGCAAGGGGAAGCAGAGACTTTCCCCACATCATATACACACCTGGCAGGTTGCTTCCCTTCTCCCTGGGGCAGTGGGTCACCAAAATCCTTGTGGTTGTGGCTGGGCAGCAAAGGTGATGGAACATGGCACCTATCCCTGGAAGGCAGCTATTCCCTTGTTTTCCTGTCATGAGATTATCATCCCATTTAATTGACTTGCTTTAGAGCACTGATTGCAGTCTAGACCATGAATGCTAGCAAGGATTCCCTCCCTGAAATTTGGATTGCTGGCTAGCTTACCTGGGTGTGTGTAACTGGAGACCCTGATATTTTGTGGGGAAAGTCAAGCATCTAGCCCATTCTTCCAGATTGGGAGGAGCACTCTCCCTTTCCCAACTGCCCCACTTTGGGATCAATTGCTACAGAACTGGCAATAAATCAGCTTCTCCAAGCAGACTGGAAAGCAACTGGACTGATTCCTCCCCACCCTCGCAGACACACAGAACGATTTGTGTTATTGTCATTATTCTGTCTATGAAAATGGACAGCTTCCTTTTGCTAGCAAACCCACCTCAGGGGCATTTAAACTGGCTTCCCTGCCCCAAGCACACCCTTGGGGTAAGCCATACTTACCCCCTGCCCTGGATAACCTGACCCCCCTGCCTCCCTCCCTGGCTAGCCTGACCCCCTCACTAACCATACATGCTTACCCCCCCAGCTAACCTGACCCCCCCCAGCCATACTTACCTCTCCCCCAGCCCTAGCTATCCTGCCCTCGAACCTGAGTCATCCTTCCCTGTAACATCATTCTGGTGGCTGTATTTATTTTGACTTTGTTTTTCTTACTTTGCTAATACAATTTATAATCTCTCAGCTCTACTTCACACGGAAGGTATTTATTCAACACTATTTATACAATGTTAGGAGAGCTAGACTAGGCATGCACAACTTAACAATTTCTTCTATTCTCTTCAACCTGTTGTTTTTTTTATGAGAACTTTTTATTAAAAGCATCATTCTCTATGCAAAACGATCAGTGATTCCTTGAGCCAGAACTTTAACTGTCTATGTTTACTTTTTGTTAAGATCCCTAACCAAAGAATAATCACCTGCAAAAGATTTTAGTTGCAACCCCCGAAGTCAAGTGATTCAAAACTCTCATGTTAAAGATAGGCGGGGATTGAATGGAAATGCCTTCTTGCCTTAACTAATAGAGGCACTATCACATCTCTATAATGCAAGGTATCTTTCAAAATGTTTTCCAGAATTGGAATAATTTGAGGCTGTTAAGAATGGGAAAGCACGTGTGCATGTTGCCTGTAAACTGTGTCAAGAATAGAGGAAGCAAAAAAAAGTTCTCGAAGACTGGGACCATTCCAACTGCAAGTAGCATCTGAGGTGATGGAGAAGATTGTTGAGTAAGAATAATGAAGAATCACCTTAAATCTGAATTTCATAAAGCTGTAAAAGTTTGTCAGACAATGGAGTTGCAGTGATGATAAGTATCCATGACTGAAAATACTGAAGGCACAGAATGCAGAAGGTGGAGCCAATCCCATGGCCCATGCAACCCGTGTGTGGTGGAATGGGAGACCAAACCAAACACGCGTTGGGTCTGTAGTGTCAAATATTAGATATTCATAGGCATACATAAGAATTATATATGTGTCATAATAGCATTATATGTGGGCAACCAGAGACATGTGACCCTATTACCATTTCTTGCACTCCGGGTCACAAAAGGATGTCAGGGCATTAGAGCTGGAGAGTTACCAGGGTGGGCCAAATTAGCTCAGGGGAGCACCATAATGACAAACGGACAAAGGGCAGGAAAGCCATCAACCTGCCTTGACCAACTATAACTGCCCTGAGGCAAGGGAGATCAAGGACATCAGGCACCCAGGAAAGGGAGGATGGCCCGGAGGAATGTGAAACATCCAACCAAGGACTCTTAAGGACATGTTGGAACCAGGGAGGGAGTTCACGCTGAGAGAACTCAGGGGGCACTCTGTGCCCGGGAACCAAGAAGGCTGGCCAGCTCACCTGGTCTCAAGGGACTATTCCAATCTGGAGAATTCAGGCAAGACTCGCTTCCCATCAAGCCTGAAATGTGAAAACTAGAGGCAGGGAATGCTAGTGAAGTAGCCTTGAATTTGTTATGTTTTTATTTCCCTACTACCTTTCCTTGTAGTTCACTCTGTACCATACTTTAAGCAATTTCTATACATAAAGTTTTTCACCTCAACCAAATGTGGCCTTGGTCTGTTCTTTGAGCAAGAGGGCAAGTCTGGGACCCGCAGCCTACACTGCGGGCAAACCTAATCTCAAGTGAACCTTTAACTGAGGGATAAGGCCGTGGGGGGAACGAGGGTTCCTGAGATCAGGCAAGGAACCAACCACCCCAGCAGTGTTCTCCAAACACCCTAATGGTGCAAGCTAGGGGTGCACAAATTGTGCGCAAAGGTCCGTAGCTGAGACATTGTGCTGCGTGGAATCCACGCAGATCCCGCATGGACGGGGTTTGGGATTGTGGCCAGTGTCTAATTACTGTTAACTTTGGCATATGATGTGTACAATGATTAAAATACATCATAGCATTACTTTATTTTAAATAAAAGGTTAAACGTGCCTCTGTGCATGATTGAAAAGTGCCATTTTTAGTCCATCCCTTCCCCTCCAGTGAAAATTCCTTTAAAAAAGCACTGCATTTCCCTGGGTTCTCCACTCTTCCTAGGGACAAGGAAGATGATTGAATAGACACCCCAGTCTTGCTGTGTTGTCAGGATTGGTTCGATTGCCCTGATCTTGGCCAGGTGAGAAATGGTTTGTATTTATTTATATATATAAATTTGTGTTTTATATACATGTGGTGTTTGCTGTGGATAGTCAGCTTTGGGGACTTAACAAAATTGTCTCTCAGGAGCCCCATAAATTCTATTGGATAACTTCTGTGGATTTGGATCCAAGGCCCATTTGTCTGAAGCAGTGCCTATTCATTGCTCCCCCCTAGTAGTGGGGCATCCACTAGACAGTTGTCAGGATAGTCATGCTGACTGCTTTGTCCCCCTTGCTGTTAGAAAGAAGTGGACTTGCCTGGTCTCTACCAGCTGTGCCTAGAGGAGAGGGAATCCTGGTGAGGCTGTTTGGGCTGAAAACGTATCAAACCAAAGTAGTGAGCAAGGGCATGCCTGGCTGTAGAGTGAAAGGAATGATGCTGGGAGTGGGAATGAAGTCTTCGTTTCCACTATGTCAATCACAACCTTGTCCATAGTCTCTGCACAAACTTGGCAGTGGAGAAGTTAGCTGCTGCCAGCGTAGCCCAGTGACTGTCCATCTTCCATTACTAGGACCATAGCTGGCATCTAGCTACCACATTTGATGCCATAGCCCTGGAGGACAAACAGATGGTGTGCAGGGTGGCATCAGTGACAAAGGAGGAGGTGAGGAAAAGCTATTTTCTGAGTGACACAATAAATAGAGATTTTAGATAGGGATTTGTTCTACAAGTCATCAAGCCAGTTGAACATGACCCCAAAAAAGTATGAAGAGCCTAAAGCTGTGCGGAGGGACATGACTGATGACTCATCTTTGTGACAGCTACCTCTACACCTCTGTCCATGTAGTCTCTTGGAAACAAATTGCCTTCAGAAGGGATTAGGAGTGTCTTTTGCCAGGGACGCTGCTGCAGGACTCACCTTCAGGATGTCAAAGACTCCCACTCCTTTTTAAAGATGTAAAACTTTCTGTGGAGCCTGGACCACCACCCTGAGCATGTGTGGTTAGACCATTCCATGAGTATAAAACATTGAATGAGTCTAGCAGGGGAAGGCTATGTTCTTTGTAAGCCTTCTTTAGCACATACTGGTGGGTAGCACATGATGCTGCTGTTCCTTTTGGTTTGAGACAGACTCAAAGTCTAGTGAGGCCAGGACCTTGGGCTGGAGAGGGAACAGTCTCTGGCAGTCCTCCTCTTCAGGCTCCAAAGTCTTGGAATCTGATAGTTCTCTGTCCTCTGCATCTGAGGGTATTTTCAGATGTTACGAGATCATGCTCAACCCATTGAACCACGGTCAATCCCGCGGTGGGGCCAAAGCGCCCTGAACACCTATTTCGCGGGCGCCAGATATTCACCATGGTCAATACCCACATGGGATCAAAATCAACCACGCTTCCGGAGCTCCCCCCAAGACCATCTCCGAAAGCGTGGTCAAAGAGATTCCCGACGGAAACCAACAAAAATTAACGTCTGGCTGGCAACCACCGGCCAGAATCAAAGGAAATGATTCCCAGTCAGGGACAATGCACACAGCATTGCTGCCAGGCAACCAGCAACAACACAGGCCGGGGAGGGAGATTTAAAGGGCACATGGCAGCAGCCAGGACGAGCTGACCCGGTGCCTTCCGGGTGCTTTGACCACGGCCCGGCCCGGGATCGGAGTAACGTCTGTTGTGCTGCCCCGGCCCGGGATCTGGTGGCTTGATTCCCTGCTGTGGTCCCGGTCCCGTCACATTTGTTCGGGGCTTTTTTTGACCACGGGGGGTGGTTGTTCGGTTCACCCCTGCCAGGAATCCACTGTGGTGACTCTGGACCACGTAACGTCTGAAATCACCCTGAGAAAGAGGACTGGGAGTATTAAGAGGAGCTGCTGTCTCAACAGGCTCTTTTGCCCCCTCCTTGGGTATGAATGAGTAGTGCCCATTATGTTTGTGGGCACTCCTGCTGTGTTTGTGAGTGCGGTCCTGATACGGAGGTGCAGTCGGAGGTCCCACTGAGTCTCTCAGGTCAATAAGATGGACATCCCCCTTTGTCAGTCCTCAATAAGGAGAAAGAAGAGCTGCTCTGTCTGCCCCTTCATTGTGGCTTTTTCTCTTTTCCAACTTTTTGGATGCCCCCTTTGGATGCAGTGGGTGGTAGTTGGTTCCCTATTACTCTGGGTGGGTGCCTCTTGGATCCTGGACAAAGTTGTCAGCACACCATCATCTCTGAGGAGTTGTTAGGGAGAATGGGTATAATAAATGGCAGCATGAGAACCTGTACGGGGGGGTGGGGGGGAGAGAGAGGTGGCATGAGTCATCAGTCTGTTCCAGCTCAAATGGGGGTGAGGAGGACTTGGCACCATTGGGGGCTCCTTGGGAACTTTTGGCTTTGACTGCCTGATCTTGGATTTGAGCTTCTATGACCCTTTCTTGTCTTGCTTGGGCTGGCCCTTGTCCTCTGTGATGGGGCACACGGTGGTAGGCTCAAACAAGGATTTGGATGCTTGTTCAATGTGCACTAACTCACTGGGATGTGTGCTGTGTAGGCATTGCTGATCTGAGGCGGGTTGGTGAAGCACCATCAAAATCTAAGGGAGTGACCACCACAAGATAGGGTGAGGTAACTGGCTGAGGGAGGTGATGGGTACAACCTCCCCGCTCATAGTAACATCTTGATTGGGCGGTTGGACAGGAATCATCACCCCTATTTGGCTAGAGGCATTTGAGAAATTGCTTGTGCCTTGACCCATATTTCATTTCATTATTTATTTATTTATTTATTTATTTATATCCCGCCTCATCTCCAAAGACTCCAGGTGGCTAACAAAAAACCCCCACAATGGCTGGGAAAATACATTCCCACACAGGGGACCCAGCATACATAATATATAATAATACATACAATAAACATAGTTCCTTTCACACTTTCTCTCCGGCCATGCCAACAATTAGGCCATGGTCCCACCATATGGGGACAGACAAGGTGTCCTGTGGTGGCCAGATGCGCTAGTGCCCTGTGACATAGCTGAGGCCGAAGGTGCCGTCACTGGAGAGCGAGGGCCTGGGGGGGCGAACCGTTTCCCATCCTGCAGTAAGCATGCTGCAAGCTCTACCCTTATGGTTGTAAGCCACCCCGAGCTGCGTGGCAGGAGGGGCAGGTATACATTTTTATATAAATAAAAATAAATAAAGCTTGGCGGAAGCTCGGCAAGATGGCCGCTGTGACCTCTGGCCCTGAAGGTGCTGCTCAAAGGCGGCACCCTGCAGGGCACGTGGGAGACCAAATAGCCGACAACCTGTGGCGGGAGAGTTCCGGTCACACGGCGCCACCAGGCTGAACCCCGAGTCCACAGGGCTTGTATCCCAAAGCAGAAGCCCAGCGGGCGGAGGGAGCAGCGAGACCCCTCTCCTGTCTGCGCGCTGTAGCTGACAACACAGGGAGGGAGGCGCCTGCTGAAGCTCTCCCGTCTGCCCGGGGCGGACATGGAAGTTCCACTGGCCGATAATCCCCTCTAATTCACCTCTAAATGCGTTGCTTTTTCTTGGGCTCCGATAAAGAAAATGCCCCCCGCCAATTAGTGGGCAATAACTAGCGAGCCACGTGAAACGGGGGTGGGAGGAGGAAGGCGGCCCAACACCCTTAAAGAGTGGAGAGGGGAAGACAAATCATGGAGCCAGCAAAAGCCTCTGTTACTCTGAGTTTGGTAAGAAAGACAAGACTCGGAGAGACAATTCTCGTGCTCCTAGGCTCCAGTAGCGAGCCACCCTCAATTCCCCTGAAAAAACTTACCTAAGAGAATTCAAATGTAAGGGGGAAAAGAAAGGGCTCCATTCGAGGAGACCCTGCCTGCTGCCCTGAGGAGGCAGTGGAGTTGGGGGAATAACTCGGGATATAGCCGGCTGGGTGGCCCCTATTTGGCAGGATAAGTTTCTTTGACACTGCCTCCTGCTGATAGGAATGGGAATCGTACCCGAGGTAGGACTGCTGGCCAGGAAGCTGCAGAGAGAAAGATAGCATTGTGACAGGTTTGAGGGGCCCTCAAACGGTGCCGTCCAAACCACTGTGGCGTGCATGGACTGCTCCAGCATATGTGGTTTGTGGATCCCGACACTAAGAGGCGGGCAGGGCTCAGAGATCTGGTTCAGTCACACCTATCCGCTCACCTGGCTTTGGCTCTCTTGGTTGGCATATTTGTAAAAGAATTGGTTCCAAATCATGTAACCTGCTGTGAGCCTGGAGAAAGGCGCACATTGAGGATGCGACTAAATATCTCAAACCACTGAAAATCGCTGCAAGGTAAATTACCAACTAAGCCCAGATTCTTCCCCTCCCCAACCCAACTGGGCACCCATGGGCATCGCTTATCCAGACAGCTCAGCCAGGATTAAAAACCTATGGGACAATCCTGTTGCGTGGATTCTAACAATCTTCCCTCCTCTCCCGATTTCAGTAGTTCCAGGACCCGGAACCACTGAAGTTGGGGGCTGGATAAACGATGAGACGCTTGACCCGTATTCCCTCTTTGTAACTAGAGGGTGACTGCACAACTGGGGGGCTAAAGGCTGGGATTCAGAGGGGAATAAATAAATAAATAAATAAAATAATAATAATAATAATAATAATAATCCTATTTGTCTGAGAGCGGAGTAGGAGTCCCACCTTCATTTTGCTTTGGGGGGCGTTCTAGAAAGTGTTAGTGCGAGTTGCAGAGACTGGAAGGCAATATGCTGGGGAGGCCCACCTCCTTAATGGAAGAGCCTTCAAGGGATGGGGGTTCCCAGCACCGCTTCACTGGCTCCCAGAGCTGCAGGCTCCCAGGCCCACCTGGCCCCAACCCAGAGCAGCCAAGAGGGCAGCTATTGCTCCCTGGATGCCCCCCCCCCTCCCTTTGCAGCGAGAGAGCCAGGTTCCCCTCAGCGGGAGGGAGCAGGCACCCGGCGGGGATGCTGGCTGGCACACAAGCCCACTCCTTGCCCTGGATTCCGACATGCAAACGGCCCCGGGGTCCCACTCTAATTAATGAGGATGTTCTCTCCTCTCTCCGCTGGAAGTCTGCCGCCCAGACACGGCAGTGCCAGCTGACAGCTCGGTGCGGGGTGATTGATCACTATCCCGAGAGCGCAGGACACCGCGTGCAATCGCTGCCGGACGCGTAATTGCTGTAATTTACAGAGGGAAGCCCGGGTCTGAGGCCGGGGCCAGGCGCCTGGGAAGGGGGCAGAGAGCAGCCAATCCCAACCTGGCCGCCCTTCTCCCTCCTCTCACCTGGTAGAAACAAGCAGGAAGCAGCTGTCTGGGTGGCTCCTGGCACGGGAAAGGAACCGACCAGCCGCTTTCATCGGACATAACAAACCTTGCATGTCCCAGTCCCCCCTTCCAGCGTGGCCCGGTAGAGTTTGGGATAAGCTCCAGCGAGGGAGACCGACCAGCCGCTGCCCAGTCTCAAGTGGGGCTCGGGGTGCTAAACGCTGCAATTAGCGGCTCGAGGTGCTACAAGTTTCCGGCAGCAGCGAGCGACAGCTAGAGCCCCATCACGGAGAGGAGAGGAGAGGAAAGGAGAGGAGTCTAGCGGCTCTGAGGAGGCTTGCCAGTTCTGCTCCTTGTCTCTTTCTGGATTGCCACTCACACCTCTTTGGCGTCCTTTCCAGCCCGGCCTGTTCTCTCCCCCGGCTAGCTCAGCCGTTGCCGGTCAGGGTTCCCTAGAACCTAAACTCTCCTTTAGGATTTACTTACAGCACAAAGCAAGGTAGAAAAGCTGTGACTACCTGTCCAAAGCGCCGGAGCCTCTTTATCTCCCAGTTACACTCTAGAAAGAATGGCTCTTTGTTGAGGAGAGAAACCCCACAAAGTGCTGGTTCATGCATCCCGAACTGACAGAGCCCCAATAAGCCCTAGGAGGGTTTAACCACATAACCTTGGCGGTTCCTGCATGTAAACAACGCAAGACTTCAAATCCAAGCAAAGGCGCTTAATGCCGGGGGCTGTATCCTTAAGCATTTGGGAAATGCAACTATTTAGTGGGTAACAAACACTGATCCTTGTCGAGCCTTTCTCGGACCAAGTAGCGCTGGAGCAGAATATGGCCAAGCCGGGCTGGTAGGAAACTTAACGCTAGTCAAGCCCGGCCAGGATCCAAATGCAATAGGGCTGCAAGGCCTGCAGATGGATAGATTTTTATTTTCTGCTTGAGGTCGAAAATCAAAGTCAATGTTCATACCCGTTTGGTTTTGTTATGAAAACAGGTTTAAATGTTATCGTTTTCTAAGTTATGGCGATGAGGGCCATGAGCCAAGCCAAATAAAGGACTATTGATTGACTGAAAACAGGAAAGTAGAAGGGTGTTGGGGGCAGGCGCTTGCTACTTTCCCGCTGCTGCCTCCTGTTTTGGAGGGGCTTCCGAGTGACGGGCTGGGATGTCGATAAACAGACTTTACCCCGAGTCTGCCTTGTTTTCAGGTTAAAGATTTAAAGCCATATTGACGTTGTCTGCTCTCTCTGGTGTGAAGCTCTACAATGCTGCCCATTTGAGAGCGGACAGGGAACAGGGGGCAGCAGCAGCACTAGTGTAGTGTCAATCAGCTCCCGGAAACGGGCATTGTACTTAGAGTTTCAAATGTATATTTGAATTGCCAGCCCAATTACACACAGAGATCCCCTAAATCAAGAAGGTGAAGTGCTCTGTGTCTCTCTGGGTTGGGGTCTCTGTGTTTGTGCTGTGTTTGTCATCCAATGGGATGAAACCATCTCCAGAACTTCACATATTTCTCGAGATTTGTGCATGTAAACACACAATAGAACACACAAATATGCATGTGGGATTATGAATAGGTATCTATTATTATTATTATTATTATTATTATTATTATTATTATTATTATTGATTTATTTTATTTTATTTTATTATATTTGTTTAAACTCCCTGAAAGTTTTGGCCGTTATTACCTGGACGAAATACACAAGTTTTCAGCCCTAGGTAGAAAATCAAACAGAGCCAGCCCTTCTGAGACAGCTAGTAAATGGCAGAAGATTGCCCTTTGTATCTAAGGCACCATGACCTCTGTGATCCTCTACCGCGGTGGCACATATGCAGACACTCTTTCCTTAGCAAAGCGAACCCTAGATCTGCCTGTTCTTAGTGCCCCGGGCTTCGCGAGCAACCCGATTTCTCTCTCGAGTTGAAGCTGCTGTCAGCCATCGGGCGGCTCCCCCAGATCCCAGGCGCATTTGCAGTGCTGACAAGTGCTGTCCTTTCCAGAGTCTGCCGTCCAAAGCAGAAAGTTTCACTTCACACCCTGTTTTAGTCGCACTGGCGGCACTTGGGATGCCGTCCCCCACCTTCCCAGGTACAGAGCCGGCGCAGAGGAGAGCTGCTTGCGCTCACTCTCAGGGAAAGGTTGAACACAGACGGAGGATTTATTACAGAGAGTTTCCCTTCCCTTCAGAAGGCTGTTTGCATTGCAGCTGACTCGCTGGGGGGAAAGAGCAGTCACTCTGGGGAAAATAAGAGAAAGGGTCTTTACCTGCAATCACGCCAGGCTTCGCCTAAGCTCCTGTGGCGAGCGCTGCTCCATGGCAGGGGCTTCGGGCTCCTCTCTGCGCGGGCTCTCTTTGGAGCGAGCTAGAGCGAACTAATGGAGACATTTCTCAGTGTATAATACCTGAGTAGAGTGGAGTAGCGGTGCCTCCAGTCCCCAGGCGCCACAATCACTTCACTAACCCCCTGTACCAGAGTGACGTGCAAGTGTATGGCTTCACTGCTCACACTCCTCTGGCTGCTGCTGATTAACACTTTCCAATGAGCTCAGCACTCAACTCGCAACTTTCCAGTTTAACCCCAGGCTGCAAGCTCCCTTCTCCTCCCTGGTTTGGTGCAGCTGGTGGGGAGCGATCAGGGCTGCTGCTCACCTGTTTGTGGCTGCCAACACGAATTGCATCGATTCGGGAAAGGAAGAAATGCCCCCCGCCCCCTTTACGCTAATGATCCCCGGGCTGGCCAAGTTGATAGGGAGACGCCACTTCCAGGTTTAACTGCCTCCACACTCCTGGCTGAACCCTCTTCTGCGGGTGGCTCTACACATTATCTTAGCCACAGGGGAAATCAACCCCGTGTGAGGCAGAGCAGCATAGACAAATGATTGTTCTGTGACTGCTGCCGCTCTACGGAACACGCCAACAGGGGGAGTCCTTTCAGAGGCAAAGTACAATTCGGTGCCCCGCATGCTGGTTGTGGGAATGTTCATTTTGTTCCCATTCCATTCCGAATCCGGCCATAGTTCTCCAGTTATTCTGTTGCTCTCTAGTGTCCCTGTTTTCACTGGAGGCCAAATCCGTCAGGGGATGTTTCCTGCCATTGGGAGACGAGCAAGTTCATTGGAACTCCAGGCGGCAGCACATGAGTGCTGGGAGACAGTCATTAGGACCTGGGTGAGAGCTTGTGTTAACTTGGGCAGGGACACTGGGAGCCCGACTGTAGCAGAAATTTGGTGGGGTGCTTGAAACCCTGTAGCAATGATGAGAGCTGGGTGGGACCGCTGGGGTCCCAGGCAGCAGTGCTTAAACCTTGAGACCTAGGTCTGTGCTCTGCCTCAGTAGTGCATTCCTTCCCCTCTGTTCTTATAGAAAAACTATTTTGTATATTACCACTATGCCAGCTTCTGACTTCAGCCTCCCCATCGACATCCCTCCTAAATCCGCCCCTGTTGTGCCTGTCAGGGTCCACGGTGCAGGACTTCCACCAGGGAGATCCTCCCTTTTCTGCATCTACGGGATGATAGGATTTGGGCAACAGACGGCTGCCCCTGCAGGACTCTCGTTGTTGACAGGAGGGCAGAGCACGGTGCCCGTTATAGGTGGCTGAGAGCACATCATGAATGTCCCTGCCACTACTGAGGCTCCGTTTCCGCTTGTAAAACAGCTACCAGCTGGCAAGTCCGTCTCTTAAAGAGACAGGCACTATACAAAATAGTACAAATCATGGGATAACAACATTGTAGGGGTGCGGGTGGGTAGGAAATCAACAGAATCAAGTACTAATATGATAATTTGTTGAACCGTTTAGAATTGGGGGGTGGGGAGGGGTGGAGGAACATCCTACAGTAAAGGGAGTATACACTAGAGACACTAAATAGAATTGTGAAGCGGAGCCTGGGGGAAAACGTTGGAAACAGGCTAGTGTGCATGTGCTGGCGTGCATGCTCTCACTTGCGAAACGAGTGGGTTGCATTCCAGGGGTTAGGATTCGCTAGTATTTTATCTAGGAAAAGAAATAACAAGTAATTGATGCATTATATTATGGAGTGCTACATTCGCATCACTATCTGCGCATTGCAATATAGTCACCTGCACAAGAGGAAAATACACACAACAGATCTTATATAATATTTATTTATTTCGCAATGTTGAAAGAAGGGCAGCGTTTTCAGACTAGATATGTAGGGTGACCCATCCTCTCCTTTATTGTACATTTTCTTTTGAAAGGGGGCATTCTATTTATTTGCTGTACTTTGAAGGGGGTCCTGGATGAGGGTTGAAGCAGATTTTCTGCTGAAAATTGTATTATGGGAATGGCATATGCTTGTGGGCACAGGTGGCTAAGTGCTGGTGGTGTGGGCACATCATCCCATACCTGTCTGATACCACTCCTGAGGTTGAAGCACTGTGGCCTGGGTCCTAGTTCGCCTGCCCTACTCCCAGTACTGCTGAAGGTCTCCACAGCACCCCCACTCACGTTCTTGCACTTTCCTTCACCCACCCCACCCCCACCCCCACCCCGCTCCTGCTCGGCTCCAAGAGCTGCCACCAGGACTCATAGCTCTCCTGCCCACTTCCCGGTGCCTCTGCCCAAGTTTCCATTCTGCCACCCAGGCACCCAGCACTGCTGCTTGGTTTCAAATGCTATTGTCCATCTCCAGTGCTCTTACCCAAGTTGTCACAACTGCTCCCACTCAGGCCCCAAGCACGGGCTCCGAGCACCACATCCTAGTATCCCTACCTTTGCCGCTTCCAAAGTGCCCTTGCCCAACTTCCTGCTCCCCTGTCTTTGTACTAGTGTTGCTGCACAGCTACCAGCGCCCCACAGGAGTTCCCGAACTACCGCGGTGGGTCCCAGCACTCCCACCCAAATCACTGCACACACACCGCCCATTCCAGTTGCCAAACTGATGACTGGGTTCCAAACAGTCCTGATTCCTCTCTGTCAACCTCTCCCCCGCCTCCCCCGCCTCCGATTGCTTTTCTTTGAGATTTCAGCTCCTCTCCCTCTCCTTTTGCTTTAGATAAGGCTCGCTCATTTTATCGCATTACTGCCCATGCAGACATTCACAAATTCCCATTATTTCCAATTGTCTCTATTGTTTCCAATGAGCATTCCATGTTTCATTTTAGTATTCCCGTCTGCTGCTGAATAACATTTTCCAATGAGATGGCACGCAACTGGCAACTTCCCCATTTGAACCCAAGGTGAAAGCTCACTTCTCCTTACCGGCTTGGTGCAGCTGGCGGGGGTGGGGCCACTTCTAACTAACAGCGGAGATCAGAGTTGCGTTGTGTTCTGTTTGTGGCTACCAGCACTAATTGCATCCATCTGGAAAAGACACAAATCCTCCCCCCTTCAGCTTAATGATGGGAGGGAAAGGTTGCAAAAGTTGTAAGGGAGACTCCATTTGGGGGTTTAACTGTCCTCAACCTTCCTCTGTGTCGTCAAGGAAAGTTGAGACAACAGTAGTCAGTCTGTCCCCATCTCTTTCTCCAAGGCATCTGTGCTTATCCAGCTACTGACTTTCATCGGTATCCCTCACCCCAGTTTCTGGGTCAATATGTGGGAGCTCAGGGCCCTTTCCGACTGACACTGTCTTCCTTTAATCTTTCTTGTCAGCTGCTCCACAATGCCCTGCCGCCTCCCTCCCCAGCTGAGGGCCCACGGAGCCCCAATTCTGCTGCTTGGAAAATGGAGGCTGCAAGGGGTACTGAGGAGCAACTGGAGAGACTAGCACCCTGTCCCGAGGGAGTGCTGCCTTGTGCTCGCCTCCCCCTGGGAGCATTTCCCCCGGCTGGGTTCCTCTAGAACAAGCCGAACCTACTAGGGAAGTGTCAGCCAGTGCAGGGGAGTCTTACTCCCCTCTCTCCCCCTAGCTATGGGGCAAGGTGGGTGCAGGGAGAGTCCTTCCCCCAATACCTCTCCGTTGGGGGCAAGGCCATTGAGTGTTAGCATGGGGAGGGGAGCCTTCTTCGGACTCAACTGGGCCCTTGTCCCATTGCACCTAGAGGGAGGGGCTGGTGTTGCCAGGAATGAGCGAGTTCCAGCCTCCTCTTTCCTCTTGCACCCTCCCAACCTATAGGAAGAACCAGTACTGCAGGGATTGCAGAAACCATCCCGGTCAGATACACCCTGGTGAACAAGCCAGGAGGTCAGACTCAAATCTCCTTCCCCACTAATCTCTGGAGGCGGACCTTTTCCTAGCAGGGGGTTGGGGTCTCAGATCCGCTCCCTGGACAGGCACGGGGAAGAGAGCCCATGTCTGAGCTGAAGCTCAGGGACGTTGCTAGGGGGCGGCCCACAGTGCAGGAGTCCTATATGTGAGACGAGGACAGAGCAGCCAGGCTGCAACAGCTGCTTAGTGCTTATCCTTCCGTTGTCCCCCGCTGGTGCTGCACCACAGCAGGCTGTTCCCACTGTGATGCAGCTCAGAGAAAGAGAGGATGTGAAGGGCAAAATAGGGAAAGAATGCAGGGGTAGCTTCCCAACTACCTCCAGCATGGACATGTGGCAGTTCCCACGGAGCTGCTGCCAGGCTTCACTTTCCTGTCCCTTCCCAGTCCCGTGGTTACCTCTCTCCCTGCTTTGCCTCCCCTCCTGACACCCTTTGCTGAGTTAGAAGGAAAAGGGGATCGGGTGTGACTGGGATTTTGGGGGTACCCCTCTCTCTGGCATGTTCCCCAAAGGACCACTGGACTCAGTTACCCCATTTACAGTAACAACTGGGCACCAGTCTCCCCAAAGTGTGCCAGCTTGTAAGGGATTAATCCTTTGTTGCATGTGTCTCAGGGCTCCACAGTCATCAGAAAAACAAAGAATTTCCCAGCCAGTATGCAGTGTGGGTAACCACCACAGAGACACAGCTTTATACTGAGAAAGTTTTATATAACTAAAGCAGATAATACAGGTTCAGAGTACATACAGATGATTGTAGGAAAATGAAATCAAAACACTAGGTAATGCTAGCTTAACTGATCAGGTTCCCTCTCTCTACTAGATACTTATCACCTGTTCAAGTGGGCCAACATCTCTGATGTTCGTAGACAACCATGCTGCATCTAAGGGAGATTTCAGACGTTATGTGAACACGGTGAACCACGGTGAATACCCACCTGTGGTCACCGTGTTCCGTACGTCTGTTCGCGGCGCGCCAGATGTTGGTCACGGTCAATCCCCACATGGGGTTCGTTTGAACCACGCTTCCCGGGCTAGCCGGGGGAAGGTCCCGGGAAGCGTGGTCAAACGGACCCCGGGCCGTGGCCAAGGAAAAGTAACGTCTGGCCGCGTGCCACGGCCCGGGATCCCCGGCGGGATCCCGGGCCGTGGCACGATCGGCCGGACGCGGCGGCCGCATTGGCCCCGCCGCCCGCCCGTTTCCTCGGAGGGCGGGCGGTGGGGTGCGTGGTGGGGGTGGGGCCACGCGGCCGCACGTTGCGCCGCATGGCCCCGGCCCCTCCCACTTTCCCCGCCGGGATCCCCCCGGCACGTCTGTTGTGCCGTTACGGGGTGACCCTGGTGGGGAACGAAGCCGTTGGTGCCGGTACGGGGCCAACGGCCAGCGTATCGTCTGAAAATACCCTTAGTCAGGAGCTGTGATCTTCACATACTGATGGTGTCAAGAGACTCTCTTGTGTCCTAAGCATGCCTTTTAACTCTTCAAGTCACCTTGCTTTGAGTTTTTGATTAACTTCCATGATAGTTGGTCATTTAGCTATTGTATAACCTTAACCTAAATTCATACAGATGACCGCTATTATGCAGGCTGATTGTCCTGGCTTTTGAAGTTTTAAAATGCTAATTTCCTGGCTAAAGTTCATCTATCTTATTCTTGAGCAAACTCCCCATGCAATAAGTTTCCCTCTGGATCATACAATCAATGGTTAATACAAACTTCTTTGACATCATAGTCTTCCCCATGTTACACATGAAGATCTCACAACATGCATCATTGCTGGGTTCATAACTCCCTGTGATACCTGGCTGTGGGGGACCTGGCTCCTATGGTGAAGGAGGGAGAGAGTTAGCTCATTTGGAGCCCTGGGTGGTGCTTGTGAGAGGGGGAAGGAGAGTGGGCACCACTTGGAGCCCTGGATGCTGCTGCTGGAGAAGAGGCTGTTATGATTGATGTTCAATATATTTTGCATGTCATTGTTCCTGTCTGGGGTGGTGAAATGTTTTGAAATGATGGTGGAATTATGTTTAAATCTGAAAATGAAGTCATGGAGGACAAAAGTTTGCCTCCCCATAATTAAACACAAAGCATACTCCAACCCAGAGAGTTGTGACTGTGCAATCAGTATCACAGAGAAGGTAATCTGAGCTGCTTTCCCCTCCAATATCCTCCCAAAAGGTGTAGCTAGGTGGGAATTGGCCCTGGGTGATTTCAGACGTGACGGGGTGGCTTTGGCCACATCACGGAATCACCCTTTTGATTCCCCGCAGAATTCACCCCGTCACGGCCAGCAGACCAGCAGATGTGGCGGCTGATCCCGGTGGGGAATCGGGGGGAGGGGGGCTGCGCGGTGGAACATGTGGCCGCACAGCCCCGACCACCCCACACTCCCCCAGCCGCCCGCCCTCTGGGAGACGGGTGGACGCAGCGGCCAATTCGGCCACTACGTCCGATTCCGACCCTTGGTCTGGGCCACGACCCGGAATTGGTGACCGGTAACAGATGTTACTGGCCGCTGATTCCGGACCATGGTTCAACTACCCGCTCTAGCAGAGCTGGCCTCGGAGGTGGCGTTGGGCTCCTCTAGGACTTTGGTTCTGGGGGACTTCAACATCCACGCCGATACCGGCCTTGTCGGGATGGAGCGGGAATTCATGGCCGCCATGGCAACCATGGATCTGTCCCAGGAGGTTATCTGCCCGACCCACGTGGGGGGGCACACCGTCGACTTGATCTTCATCTCTGGCCGTGAGGCGGGGGGTCCGATTGTGGGGGAGGTTACAGCAGTGCCCTTGTCATGGACGGACCATTATCTCCTTCAGGCCAGTCTTCTAGCACACCCCCTCCAGAAGGGGAAAGGACCAGTTAGGATGGTCTGCCCTCAGAGGCTGATAGAACCCCAGCGGTTCCAAGAGGTCCTGAGGGAGTTAACCTTGGACTTGGACGGTCACTCTGTGGATGAGCTGGTCCAGCATTGGAACAGCTTGCTGGAGGAGGCCATTGACAGGGTGGCTCCAAGATGCCCTCTGCCTCGGTCTCATCACCACAGGGCCCCTTGGTTTACTGAGGGGCTGCGGTGTATGAAGTGTGTAGGCAGGAGGCTAGAGCGATGCTGGCGTCGGACTCAATCTGACTCCGACCATCTTCTCCATAGGGCCCATTTGCGGTCCTATGTTGAGGCTGTGAGGACATCAAGGAAGGAGTTCCTTGCTGTCCTCATAGCTTCTGTGAAGTCACACCCGTGGGGACTTGTCCCAAGCCTGCTGTGAGGAGTTTGTCAACTACTTCGCAGACAAGATTGCTCAGATTCAGACCAACTTTGATGTTGGATTAGGGGCAGTAGGGGAAGAGCACGAGGGGACAGAGGTCCCGTCTGGTCCAGCTTTGTGGGGGGAGTTTCAGGAAGTGACACTGGCTGATGCGGCGGATGTTCTGGGGTCTGTGAGGGCCACTTGTTGCGAACTTGATC
>QEPC01005112.1:347594-379818 GCA_003113815.1 Sphenodon punctatus
CTGTAATGTGCTCTACGTGGGGCTTCCCTTGTTCCTGGTTCGGAGGCTGCAGCTAGTGCAGAATGCGGCGGCTCGTCTCCTGAAAGGGACGGGCCATTGGGAGCATATTACACCTGTGCTCCGAGCTCTTCACTGGCTTCCGATAGCGTGCCGAGCCAGGTTCAAGGTTTTGGTGTTGATATATAAAGCCCTTTACGGTCTGGGACCCTCATACCTCAGGGACCACCTCGTCCTCCATGCCCCAGGGTGGCTCCTTCGGTCCACCGGGGGTGCCTTCTTGGAGGTCCCCCGTGTTAAGCAGGGGGCCACAATGGAGAGGGCATTTTCGGTGGCTGCACCGCGCCTTTGGAACTCCCTTCCGGAGGAAGCTCGCCTGGCCCCCAGCCTATTGACATTTCGACGAAACTGCAAAACCTGGCTGTTCAGCCAGGCCTTCGGGGAGGGTGGGAGGGGAGGGTGAGGGGTTTTAGCTCCCCCACCTGATGCAGTATTTATAATGTTTTAAGCCCTGTTTTAATAATTTATATTTATATTGTTATGATGATTTTAAAGTGTATTTTATTATGATGTTTTTATTGTTGGAAGCCACCCCGGGCTGCTTTTGTAGGAGGGGCATGGTATAAATCTATAAAATAAAATAAATAAAATAAACTAACCCCACTTTTGGCAATGGTCCCCGGACCAGCCTTGAAAGTGCGGTTATTTTGATTCCCACCAGAGGTTCACTATGGTGAACCTCTGGTGGGCATCAAACAGACGTTACGGGACCATTCCCCACCACAGGGTATTGTCTGTGGTTGAGTGTGATCTCATAATGTCTGAAAATACCCCGTTGCAAAATATGGAATCACCCCTCCCGACAGCAGCACCATCCAATGGCCCCTCAAATAGACCCCTTTCAAATGTGCTTCACTCTTTATCATCCCACCCAAGCTCTCATCAGTGCATTCTCTCCATTTACCTCCTTCTTATCATTCTACCAAATCCACCATCATTGCATCCAATCTCCCTTAATTCTCTTGTTCTTTTGCCCAATCCCTTGCCATTCTATGCATCCTCCATACTATCCTACTTATATTTTATCCAATTACCTTGTCATTCTGTATCTTTCTAGGACCTTCCTCCTTGTCAATCCACCCAGTCAGTCATCATTCCATCTGCTACCTGTCATTCCATCCAGTATCTTGTCATCTGACGTGTTCATCACCACCTCCTCCCACCCCCTCTGGCCTCCTTCTGTCATTCCATTCAATCCCTTTCCTTCCACCCTCTTCCTGTTACCTTCTCCCTGTCATTCCACCCACTCCTGTCCTCCTCCATAATTTAATCCAGACTCTTGTCATTCCACCCACTCTCCCTATCCTTTTGTTGTTGTTGTTTGTTGTTGGGTGAAAACAGACATGACGCTAACCACCCTTTAACCACCCTTGGTGGTTATTTATGCATGTTGCAGGGCTGTATTGGTGCCCTATACAGCCCTGCAACATGTATAAATAACCACCAAGGGTGGTTAAAGGGTGGTTAGTGTCATGCCTGTTTTCACTCGTTGTGTAATTTCACCCCCTCCCCAGTTCGGTTCTTTCAGGGATGTAGCTCCAACCCATTAAAGCTATTGTCATTTCCACATTTCCATAACTGACATTAGTATTGCCTCCATTGTTTCCAAGGGGCATCCATGTCATTCATTTTAGTATATCCCTTAGTAACTTCTTCAGCATGAGCCCCAAATCTTGTCAGGAGCTAGGAACACGCCTGCCAAGGTGCCAGGCTTGCTCTGGAAAGCCTCCCCCACCCCACCTCAGTCAGACTGCCATGGGCTGACAGAGAGCTCCAGCCCGTTGGTGGAGTCACAGTCAGCAAAGCCCTGTTTGTAGCCAGGGCCTTCCCATCCCATCTGTGCAAGACCTGGTCTGCCTCAGCACATGCTCCCTGCTCTTCTTGGGTGTGGGGTGGACAGGTTAAGGTGCTTTCCTTAATCCATAATGATGGGTGAAAAAAAGATGTGATGATGAAGCATCAGGATTGGGTCCTACTGTGGAACAAATGTTCATGTGGCCAGTCCAGAGGGAGGGGCAGGGAGCATCACACAAGCATGCAGCTGTCCAGTCGCACCCCTGTGCTGAGCCCAGGGGCCTGTCCTGCCCCCCATGATGGGCAGCATGGTGGCCAATGACAATCATGGTGGCCACTGTGGACCAGGCTGGGACTGGACATGATCATTGCTGGCTTCCCCCTACAGTCACAGCATGTTGTGGCACTGATTCATAGCTTTAGCCACACACCACACACAAAGCAGGATTGGTCCCTGCCAGCCCCAGACGAGCTGAGGAGTGGGGAGGGCTCTGGCCAGCACATGCAGTATACTGCCTCCTCCCCTCCAAAGCTGGGAGCAACCAGCAATGACCACGACACAGAGAGTGCATGGGGGACTCAGATAAATTTTGAGGGTTGACCGTGGTCTATTTGTCAAAAATGTTGGACGTTTCTGCTGTAGAAAAAGGCACCCCTCTCCCTCCAAGCACTGTACTTCAGAAGTATCCCCCCGCCCCCTCCCTTTCCCTCCCTGGAGGTTTTTTTTTTTTGTTTTTTTAAAAAGTCTGACAAGGCATCTGTTACGGATGCTTTAAGTAGGGTATCTTGTCTCAGGGCAGGGTATTGGAGTAGATAGCTCATGAAGTCCCTTCCAACTCTCCAATTCTATCATCCTTACCTTAAATTTTACTTGAAGGTTCCACCAACAAAAGTTCAGTTGCTTCGGTGATTGTTTTGCTTGGCTGAGACTGGAGGACACAGACCTTCATTGGTTTTGCAAGAGCAGTTCTCAGGGGTGTTTTGGTATTACATATCTGTCATATTTGAAGAGCATATTTGTTCAGTGGTCTACTGAAGGAGGCATTGATATTACTTGGAAGCACCCACTGCCTAGAACTTTTCCCTAACCAAGGACTTTTCAATTTTCCTGCCTTTTCCCCTTCTTTCCTTGTGCTGGCAAAATCACTGGAGGTGAATCCTTCCCTTTCCTCTAGAGCAGGAGTGGGGAACCTCAGGCCCGGGGGCCAAATGTGGCCATCAGCAAGTTTTTATGTGGCCCCTTTCCAGTGCTTGGATTTAGCCCCTGGATCCTGTCTCTACCCCCAAGCGCTAAAAAACTGAGCTCGGGATAATAGAGCAGAGAGGCGGGCATGCACACAAGGGTAGGGGACAATTCCCTCCTTTTCTTGAATACATCTGTTAAGCACCTCCTTCCCCAACCTCTATGTGGCCCTCGGAGCTCATACTAATTTTCAATGTGGCCCCCGACACAGAAAAGGTTCCCCACCCGTGCTCTAGAGCTTGAACCCTTTTATGTGTTCCCCTACTTTCATTACAAGTCTCTACTGCAAGCCAGGGCAGCTGGAAATTTAAAATAATTTCAAAGATCATTTAAAAAATATTCTGTATTCATATTTGGCTTCCAGATTCTTATTCTCGATATTCAATAGTATTAAATAATAACAATACTTTTCATTCATAAAGATTCAGTGTTCTATTTTCATTTTCTTACTTATGGTAAAGGTGGGTGGGTAGATTTATTTTGGTGGAAATTAGTACAATTTATTATACAATCCAAGTAACGACAAGGCCCAAAGCCACTAATCTTCTCTTGTGAAAGGTGCATTTTAAACGATTCAATGGCACCAAATAGCTTAGCCTGTAAAGTTTAGTTTTACTTGTGATTAGAAAATCTACACAGCAACAAGTAAGCATGCCAGCACTGTTCACACGGTCACCTACTGAATGACTAGTGCTGTATCTGGGGTGTTTCTTGAAGGCCTTTTGGTTTAGCATGAGAGAACCGATAAGATAAACGATTGCATGTTTCTACCTGACAGTACAGAACACTGCCATGTATAGGCAAGAGAGAAAAACAGAAACCAGTCTCATGCCTCACACTCAATGTGGGGGACCCCAGAAGCAGAGTTTAACTTTATTCAATCAGAAAACTAATGAGATCATTTAAACAAAAGAGATATTTGTAAAGTAAAACTGAGTTAATTCAGGTAGTCTACAGGAAGCTGGTGAAAAAAAAAAAGATTTCCACTCTAACCATTTTAGTTTCCCTCTGGCTTTGGGACTTTGGTCATTTTTAGATGGACTCGCCTGGGGGTTGGGTCTGTGTGCAACTGGCACACGCTTCCAGTGAGGGGGGAGTTTAGATAGCAGAGGCTGGGCATACTGTCTGTGTGTGTCTGCACCCACACACTGTCCATTCATGTGTCCACATGGAGCAACAGGGAAAAACCTGGGTTGCTGTGCGGGTGCATGAGTGGGTGGTGCATGGGTTGTGGGAGCAGGCCTCCACCTATGCCACCTTCAGATGGGCGCCCAGGCCCTGGGGGGGATTGGTGGGCATGTCCCATTTAAAAATGGCCATAGCTTTGTGTTCATCTCAAAGTAGCAAGTTGATCCTAATGTGCAAGAATCTGCAAAGGGGACATTTCTTTTCCTTTATTCACACTAAGCTCATAACATGCTGCTCAAAAGACTGAAATACACTGGAAAACCTTTGGTGGTTTCAGAGTAAAGGGAAAATTATTAATTTGAACAGTGACAACAACACATGTATTAAAAATGGAAGTCTTTACTTACTACTGACCTGCTTTTGCCCAAATCCATCAGTGCTGTGCGACTGTGCAGGACTGGGTAGCTACAAAGGTTAAGCATAGGAATTGCCAATTCCAGTCTGGCCATTCAGTCACATTTACATTTCACCAAAATTTTCATTAAAAATAATATGTTTTTAAAAATTACAGCTAAACTGTTCCACTGTTGTGTCAAAAGCTATTAGAAGATTTTTATAATAAGAATATTCATTAAAAGCAGTTGTTAAATGCTTCCCTGCTGCATTTGATATTTGCCTGGGTAGAGGAATGCATTTCTGGTAGGTAAACAGCATCACTTTAAGTCTTTACAGGCCTTGCTATCTAAACGCTCCCTTGAAACCTTCAGGAAACCCCAACATGTATTGCTGAGGGGGAGGAGGGGGAACCAAAACACTTTGTCCTGCAGCATCAAATAATAAAAACTCCTCTCAAATAATACTAATTTATGTTGCCTCATAATACAACAATGAATGCAACACAATTGCCAGTTAGGTATCACTTTCAATAAAGGAAAAACAATATTTTCTGCTAATTATTCCAATTAGCAATAAGTTTTTTTTCATGAAAATTCTCAATAATTTCTTCAGAGGAAGAATATGTAAAACTTCAAAAAGAGTCTGGGAAGTAAAGAATAATTTATTGCAACAAGAATGTTGTTAGTTCAGTGTTGCAGTCCAATTGTGTTTGCGTATAATTATCATGTAAATATCATGGTGATCTCCTTAAAATGTTCCTTATAAAAGTGTGCCAAAATCTTTGAACAGACTCTGAAGAATTAGAATCCTTGTTTCACCAGTCTCTCAAATTCAATATATGCTTTAACTTTAATCAAAATATAGCCAGGGGCAGACAGGAGTTCCAACAGTGACCAGTATAATATTCAGTGATTTTAATTACTGTAACAATAAATCACACAGGAATGTCCTCCAGGAACTAAGTGATTTTCTAAAAACATTTCAGAATATTTTTGAAATTCAATTAATTGAAGGCACCAGATAAAAGGTACACATTCTTAATGGCTATAAAGTAACCCTAAGGGATGTAACTGAACTCCATGTTTAACTTCAAAGTGTGACAGAAATACTTACTGTATTTCTTTAAAAGTATTCAGATCAATGAATCAGTTTAAATTACTTATACATTTACCAACCTTTTCATTTTCTTTTTGAATATGATAGAAAGAGTTGCTCTCATTTCCTGTGATACAAAAAAAAAAAAAAAAAATGCAAGCAAGAAAGAAAAAAAAGCAAGAAGAAAAAAAGCTGTTGAAACTTGTAAAAGAAATTGTAATTAAAGCCAGCCTGGCCCTTCAGTCAAAACTGGTATTATGGATTTCTACTTGACACATGATAAAGAGGCCTGAAAAAACATAAGCATGTCTTGATGAAACACATACTTACATGTTCTACTGAACTGGTTAGATATTTCAGGATCTGTTATGTTCATTTCATTTGAGTCTCAGCTTAATCACAGAAATGTATAACTTTGGGACTACTGATCTTCTAACCTTGGGCTAAAGTCTGAAGAATTGGTATCATTACTAATAATCATAAAGAGGGAAACAAAGAATTGTAATTTAGAGTTGAAAAAGACAGAAAACAGACCTGAGAGGTGTTGTGCATGGGGAGGTTTCACATTTGTAGAGTACAATGGTGTTTTGAGGAAAGTATTAATTTCCCCCAAGATATAGGTGCTTACTTTGCCATCAACTTTTGAGCAATTTGATCTTTTGAACAACTCTCTCCTCCCCCTTCTGTATTTGCGGTCTTACTCATTTTCTTAGGCTAGGCCCTTCGACAGTATAGATGGCTTATGGACAGAGTTGTAATTAAACAGGTACATGTGTTTAGGTACCTGGGGGTGGTGTTTTCATCATCAGACCAATGGTCTCCACATTTTGAAGCAGACAGTTTACTGGCCCACAAAACTACTAACTCTATAGTGAGTTTTTCCCATTCTCAAGGAGGGAGGCTGCCCGATCCTGCCCTGTCCTTGTTTAGGGCTAAAGTGATTCCACAATTATTGTATGCGGTGGCTATTTGGGGTCTCCCTTTTTTGCACAAGTTTGAAAGCATTCAAAATGGCTTTCTCTGGGCAATCCTTGGTTTACCCCCTTGTGTCCCCCAGGTAATCTTGAGGGCAGAATTGGCAGTGAGTACTATCAGAGCCCAGGCCTTGCTAGCCATTCTCAGATTTTGGCTAACAGTGGTGGTTTTTTCTTCCCCCTCATCGTCTCTCTTGTCATTCATTGCCTTCGATAATTTAAACAGCCATTGGTATGAGCAGGTGGAATTTGAAGTATCCAAACTTGGATTTTCAAAAAATCTTTTGCTTCCATTAGGTTATAAAGGAGCAGTTGCCTTGATTAAGAAGAGGGTTTATGATCAGGAACAGCAAAGGGAGCTTGCTGCCCTGTCTGCCCAGAGGATTGCTCCAGGCTATGTCCTTCCTACCCCCAACCTCCACCCTGCCCAATATATTAGCTTGTGGCAAAGATGGCCCCACAGAAAGGCCTTGGCTTTGATGCATTGTGGTGCTTTTCCTTCCGCATTGTTGGAGGGTAGATATAGGAATGTTCCAAGAAATGAGAGATTATGCCCTCATTGTGACTTGGCAACTGTGGAGACCCCTAAACATATGCTCTTGGAATGCCCAATGTTTAGTCTTCTAAGAGAGAGAGAGATTGGATCTTAAGCTAACTTAACAAGTGGAAGCAAGGAACTTCTATTATGTCATCTGCTGGATGGCTCCGACTCTCCCCGCTCTAGAGTGGTAGCAGCATTCTGTTTTTGTATGGTTCTTTACAAGCAAAGGGCCAGTGCTTCCCCTGCGCCCTGATAGGTAATTTTCCTGCCGATGCCTGAGGGAGGCTCTAGGCCCTGGGTTTTTGTTAGAATATGACTCTCTTTGATCAATAATGTGTTATCCAGGTGGTAGAGGCTCATGTTCGAGCCTTACTCTATTGTTCTCCCTCTCCTGGATAAGTGGATATCAATTTGTGGTCTAATTTGAGGGTCGTTCTATCAGGGGATAACTGTTGGCACCCCCCCCCCCCCGTGAAGGGTAAGCCGAATCCCAAAGTTAGCTCATGTATATATAATTGTGACTCAATTTGATTTGATTTTGTGTTTTTGAAAGTTGTAATATATATTTTGTACAATATCCTTTTTAACGAATTTTGTTACAGCCAATGGCCAAACAATAAAATATGCTACTACTACTCCTATTCATTTTCTTAGCTGCACAAGCAATGCCACTAGATGAAACTGAAGTTTGGTTTATAAAAATCAGTTGCATTCAGCATTTCATGGTGACACATTCCAGCAACTGTCATAAGGAAAGAAAATCATGCCCTTTGAGTACAGGGGTAGAACCAGGATAGAATAAGTAGATAGGTAGGTAGGTGGGGAGGGGCAGATAGCTCGCATCCCCACCTCCATCCTTAGTCATTTTTAGTAGATTGATATTGAGATTTTTAAAAATCACTTTATATTAATCTTTATATTACTTGCTACACACATGATTTTGTAATATACTTGAACAGGAAAATAAAGTGATGTTATTTAGCTTTTCCTGTTTGTGCCCATTTTTCATATGGCATCAGAAAAGTAATTTGTTAATTTTGGAACTCATTTCTTTAGTTGTTTAAGTAGTTAGCAAACCAGGGAAAGGGAAACTCAAAGGGGACAGAGTATTCCACAATCTATGATTGTGTGACATTGGTGGGCCTGCTCTTAGTGGAGCAGAAACAGGTAGCACAAGAAGTGGCCAATGGTTGAACTGAATGACATTTGGCACAATGTACAAGCAACCAAGGTTTTTCATTTTGCAACCGAGGTAATTTTATTTTTCTCATTTTGTTTGCTTCATTCATGTCATTCAATTCTGGCTTTCTGTTCTTTTCACCAGGAACAATGAAAATGAAGGGGGGGGGGCAGGGGAGGGGGAGACTGGAATTAAACACAAATAACAAAAGAATGAAACAAACAAAACAAATGAAATGAATCAAATGAACCAAATGCACAAATGATGTGAAACAATGAAAAGGGGGAACTGACTGAAGATCGGATGGGTAGTGTTCACTATTTGGTTTCTTCATTTTGGGTCAGATTGTTCAAATTTCACAGGTTTGCTCTTTTGGGTAGGTATTTGTTTCAGCTCTAGCTGTTGGAGTTTAGATTGAAAAGAAACATTAGCTACTAAACAAAAGATAATTCAGACATGTTCAGTCCCTGACTCCAACAATGTACATCATTTTAGGGTGCAATTCTCCTCCCGTTGGACTTATCTGATGTTAGGGCTACTCAGGAGTAAATGGTTTGAGGATTGCAACCTTAGTCACTAAGGCCTCATTTCAGCAAAACATGTGACTAAATGTCAACAGCTTGGCTTCATTTAGGCAGGTCTTTAAAGTTAGGTATTAGATTCTGATTTGAGACCTGTTGCCGCCAGGGGAAACATTGTCCCCAGAAGTGACATAGCTAGGTTGAAATGGGTCCAGGTGCAAGAAATGGACTTGGCCCCCCCATTACCATTCTCTCCCCTATCCCACCCCCCCCCCTTCCTTCCTCCTCACCCAGCACTTCTCCCTCTCTCTGTTTGCTGTGCCTGGGTCTTGGAGGCTGCAGCTGCACTGCCCGACTCATGCCACCAGTAGTGCTTGTTCTGTCCTGTGCCACCTGCTGGGTGGGTCCCATGCCCACCGCATGCTGCAGGCACTTCTGCTTCCACTCAGCTCAGTCTCTGCCTGGTCACACCACAACGGGACAAGATTTCTGTCCTCCATCCCCTCCCCCCCAGCTTAGGCCCTGGGTACAGTGGCCAGATATGCAGATTTTTACAGGACTCATGAGAAATACAGGTTGTAGGACTGCATTGGAGCCAATGCAGTCCTGCAACCTGTATTTATCATGTGTCCCGGAAAATTTGCATATCTGACTACCCTTGCCCTGGGACAAATGTCCCTCCTGTCTCTATAATAGCTATGACTCTGACAGACTTGAGATCAGGGCTGAAGTATCTTTTAAAGAGGTTCCACCACATGGAAACAGGAAGCAAAGATGCTCCTGTGCTGTTCTTGGCTCTGCCACTCTCACTATATCATCTCAACAAGTCTGTTTGACTTTCTATGCCTCAGAGAATCTTTCTGTAAAGTGGGTATGACTCATTTTCCTGAATGCTTTCAAAAGGAATTAAAGCTGGGCCATGAAAATGAAATCCTGTGAAACTAAGTGCACAGAGGAAAGTGCAACAAACAGGGTAACAGAATTAGTTCCCGGCTGGGAACTTTGCACATCCTCTTCCACCATCTTTGTACACCTCAGAGACTCTTGCTTCCAAAACTCTCTTTGCTCCTTCTCCCATGCTATTTTGTATGCCCCAAACACACTCACTTTGCTCCTTCTAACTCAAATAGCTACCTCTTCTGTCAGGTTTTCCCGAGCTTCTCAGTCCCATCGTTTACTCACTGGTGCTCCCTCTACTGTCCCTCTAATGATAATTCAGGGTCTCCTTCTTGCTAAGCACATGCCACTGCGACTTCTGAACTTCATGACTGTGTGTCTCCGATTATTATTATTATATTATTATTATTATTATTATAAACATTTATATAGCGCAAGTCATGTACCTGGTGCTGTACAGAACATAGACATAGATGTGTCCGATCTCTCCCTATCTCCCCTCTCCATTGTCCATCCTTGGTTGTTAACTCCCTGGTGCAGGGACCTGTCTCCAATTAATGACTGTTAATTGCCAGACGCTTTGTTGAAATTAAATAAATAACAAATAAATAAACAAAAGCAACATTCCCACCCTCTTGTCTCTCCTCCCCTTGGCTATTCTAGATTGTAACCCCCCGTGGGAAGAAACCTTACTCTAATCAGGAATGTTAGTGTTATGTAATTAAAATACTTAAAAAAATTAATAATAGTACATTTTCCTAAACCAACAATGTGAGAATGTTTGAGATTTTGGTCTCAAAAAAAGTTCCTTTCTTAGATTTAATATCTACAAAGGCTGAAGTGTGAATTAAAAACAAAAGAGCAGTAAAAAGTGTCAGTGCTGAATTTCATAAACCCTCTCCATCATCAACACGTCACTGTGAGAGCCTGTTTTTAAAAAAACAATTTGAGAGGTCATAAAATCGATTTGCAGATTAGCTGTAGCTCACATTTGATTTCAACTAAAACATATATGACTCAGACGCATTGGAGTCAAGCTCCCCTTGAAGCAAATTGAGAACAGGTATTTGATGGCAAGACAAATTCTGCTTACGTCTTTCCCACTGGGTCGGGAGGGGCTATTTCATTCAGTCCCGCTGTCTATAACATTTTGATTAAAGGTTTTAATAGTCAGACATTGACTGAATTCTAGAGAGAAAAATGATACCCATGATAAAAGGTGCTAAAACATGCCTTCATGCTTTCCTTAACCAGCGTTTAATTAGCTACACAGAAGCGAATTGACTGCTGCAACAATGTATTCTTCAAGAAGGAATATTTAAAATCCAATCTTTGTTGAGATAGTTACCGAGAGTTAATTGCTACTATTTCTTTTTTATCATTAATTATTATTATTATTATTATTTAAAGAGCAGCCTATCTGCCCGCTTGCAATTGTGCATGCATGCTTGGGATGAAGGAGATGACATAAATCGCATGCATAATCTCAGGAGACAATCATTTTAAATCTTAATTGGCTGCCTTTTAAATATCATTTAAGGTCTGCCTCTCTCTCGCCAGCTAAGAAGGTGTTGTGTCAAAGTCTCTTACCTTGCTGGACGTTTTTGCCCTACGTTTTTTTTTTCTTTTTAAAAAAATAGACCCATCAGCAGAGGTTTGCAACGTTGATAAAGCTTTTAGATTTGGAGATGGTTTCAGGGAGCCCATTTCCTGCGGCTAAGAGTTGTTAATGGAGCTTAAGGAATTATCTTATGACTCGGGCTGGGAGAGCCGTATATTTCTTCGCTCCTGTTCCCTTGTCGAGACGGAATATGCTGCTGTCAAACTCGCTTAATGAAAAGTAACGCGTCGCTGATTACAGTTTTATTTGGGCTCTATGTAAAGAGCACCGTTAATTTAGCATCCCCTCCTTTGTGTGTTTGAATTTGCCACGGTTGAATGATTTAGTCTTTCCATTTCAAGACATTTTCACCAAGATTTTATCCTTTCTCCTCTTTGCTGGGGATTCTTCCCTTGCTATTTTGCTGCCCACACCTCCCGATTTATCTGCCTTTCTGCCCGCGCTTTCACTGTGGCTCCTGAATTTCTCCTAGTCTTTTGTGTCCCTGTAGAGATGTCTTTGAATGATCGCACTGCTAATCTATGCACCAGGTTTGGGGGAAGAGAGACCAAAACACTGATTTCCTGGGCAGAGAACGCAGCCATAGCCAGGCCAAGAACAATTAAGGCCAATTAAGGAGGAAAGTTTCTCGACTCGGAATAGGAATTCCAGGCGTTAATGTCTGGATTTCAAACTGCCTTTTCGAGTTAATTTTACCTGATCTGACTGGGTGGCAAGAAGAACAGGGGCCACCTCCCAGAGGATCTGCTCCCTAATGAGCAGAGTTACTTTCCTGAGGTTGGCTGGTTTCTCCCGGGGGTCATTCCCTAGTGATCACCCCCCAGAACAGATTAGGGCACTCCTTAACTTGGTCTCTTCCATCCCCCTCCCCGCCTGGGTTCACGTCCCACTCCCATCCCCGATGATCTTGGGGGACCAGAGTTTTGGTGCCTGATCCAGCCAATAGTAAGGCTCCAAAGAGCTGATCAGCAGGATTACAGCGGTGAACTCCCAACCTTCCTCTTTGGGGGTTAACGGCATTTCCCCCCTCTCTGCATCGGTGCACAGGCCCGCTTGCTTGCGGCCTCCCCATCCCCGTTTGCTTTGTCTGGAGGGTCTGGCCGGGCAGGAAGCTGCATTAACATTCGTGCTCCTGGCCCAGCCGGGAGGCGAGCGCGCCTCTCCCCGGAGACTCCCCGGCGCTCTTGCTGTCAAGTACCCTGGCCTCTTCCTTTTTGCCCTTTTATCTATTACAACTAATTCAAGTGCCTTTGCCCTTTTCAGCTGGAGATGCGGCTTTGCGCAAAGCCTCCCCCTGCCCCCGAGCGCGCCGGGCAGAAATTGAGGGGTTTACTGTCAAAATGAAAATTGCACTTCAAATTATCTTGGCTGATGCGCCTTTCGCAGGCTGGGGCCTCCTGTATTCACACGGCATCACACAAGACTCTTCTCCAGAGTGTACTTTTTGTTACAGGAGTTTGCATTTCACATTTTAATTGTTTCCACATTCCCTCGCCACTTCAAATGTTCCCTCACAGTTCAACATTTAATGCAGGTAGTGTGTCGTGGCCAATGTGACTAATTATTTTATGTTGTTATTGTGTTTTGTTTTTTATTAGCAATACATTGTCCCTACCTAGCAGACAGAGGCAGGGTGGGGTGGGAGTTCATCTCCTGTAGGGGAAATCACTTCTATTCCACCTCCCCAACAATACCGATATGTAGATTACCCACTAATATAAACCCTTACATTTCCAGCGTAACTATTATGACTTGACCCACATCATACCCGCTGCATCCCATGACCTAAACCGTGCACGCCTTCACAAATACAGCTCTATGCTTAAACATCTCGTCCGAATGGCTTTTGACAGCGGATCAGCGGCGATGCTCGCTGCTCGGGATAATATCATCCGGAGAGCGAAAGTCAATGCAGTGACAGGGGATCTGACTGGTACAATCCAATTACAGCGCCTCGCAGCCGGGCTGCCCCTGTGCACCCTCGCCAGCCCCAGTGAGAACGGGAACTTTGCGCTGCTGCTGCTTCCTCTTACCCCCATCTCACCCCCTGTCCCATCTCAACCAGCAGGGCTCCCCCGGGCCGCTGCCCCCCTCTCTCGGCTGCACTTATCCCGAGTCAGTGTCAGGTCGGGGAGGCATCTGTGCTGAAGCGATGAAATATTCATGGGAAGCGGCGGCTCCAGCCCAGCAAGGCCGCTCCCAGCCAAAGCGGCTCTTTAGCGGATCCCACATTAAAAATCGCCTGGGCCTGAAGCCCCCCATCTCCGAGCGCCCCCGGTTCCCGCAGCTAACACCGGGAGGCCTGGTCGGTTTCGGTTGTCTTGTATCTGCCTGTCTGCCTGAGGCATTTCTAGTCCGGCTGTCTGTGTCTGTCAAGTTGGTATAAAGGACACGCACCTCCTTCCTGGGTGGCAAGGGCCCAATCCCCGCCCCCCAGGTGGTGACCCCCGCCCCCCAGGCTGGGCCATCAAGAACTCGGTGTTTAAAATATTCTGGAGGCTTTTTCACCCGTGAATTTTAAAGGCTCAGTGGAAAATCGCCAGCCTTCCCGACTAAAGAGTTTTGCTTTCAGTTGCAGAGCTAGTGGCTTCCGAGCCTTCACATAACAAACAACCTGACCTGCGGGAGGAGGGGGGGGGGGACGGACGATTGCACCGGACCATGTGTCTTTGCCAATGCAAAACGCCACAATTTGCTCGACCTAGTAGACAGACAATTTATTGGCGTGAACATACCTTTCAAACATCTCGTATTTGTCAAGTTAAATTTGTGTAATTGTGTAAACTTGGTAGAAGTGCTGGGTGTGAATTATACGCTAGCAATGAAATAAAGAGAAGGGAAAAGTCTCGGCAACTAATATTGGCATGCCTTAAATTTAAATCTCTGTATTAAACCCCAGCCGTCTCTGTAAACCTTGGAATGTAAACTCTGGAGTAGGCAAGCCTGAGCATTTACATCATTCTCACTACATTGACCCCTTAAAATGGCAGCCCGATTAAAGCCTCCAAAGCAGCAAAGAATATAGTCTGTCCCTCTAGTTCAAACAACTGAAATCCTTAAAGAAAGAAAGAACCCTCAATTTAAACTATAATTAGATGCCAAACACTTTCCCCCCTGCCTTGGGGAAGGTGAGGAGCTCTTTGCTCGAGTCCAGGTGGGGCGCTAAACTGGAGAGCTGCCCCTTATTTTCAAGGGAACGTCCCAAGGCTCCTGTCTCCAGGAGCGCCTCTTTGGCCGTGGCCCAAGGCACTGTGGTGTGGCTCAATGCCTGACTCAAAGTGCTGTGCCGGAAGAGGGGGTCATGGAACACCCCGTCCACCCAGTTCCTGAGGTTGGTGACTGGGGAGTCCTGGAGCCTGTCCGTGGCCCCAAGAGCCGTGGCACTGCCCAGAGAGGCCCCCGGCCGCTTCAGCATGCACGACGTGTACTCTGCTTGGTTCAGGGAGGTGGCGGTGTGAGCCAGGGACCAGATCCGGGGCTTGCTCTCCAGCAGCTGCTGCCCCAGTGATGGGAAGCCTCTTTGCCGAGATCCTGACAATTCCGGCTCACAATCCTCTGCCGTGCTCTTAAGGCAGCTCTTGGACCTGGCCAGGGTCTTGTCTTTGCAGGCCTCGGGGGCCACCAGCTGGGTACCCGGCAGCAGGGGCGGGAAGGGTGGCTTCAGGTCACACTCGGAGCTTTCCGACTCTAGGGCCTCCAAATCATCCAGGTCGCTGAGCTCCAGCTCTTTGTCCTCTTTACTTGGGGGCTCTGTGGGGAGAAAGCGGACACAGCAGCTCAGTCATCAATGCAGGGACACCCAGCACAGCCCTGCCATAGAACGAGCTGAAACAGGTACCCCCCAAAATAGGTATACCCGATGAATATGCACTCCTGATCTGCCATTTGTGAATAGGGGACTATGCAC
This sequence comes from Sphenodon punctatus, assembly GCA_003113815.1. NCBI lineage: Eukaryota > Metazoa > Chordata > Lepidosauria > Sphenodontia > Sphenodontidae > Sphenodon > Sphenodon punctatus. The sequence continues at coordinate 362,949 of QEPC01005112.1, forward strand.
TACTTGCATAGTATCCTGTAAATGTACTCATTTTAGATTTGAAATGGCAAAAACAAAAAACGAAACAAAACACATGTTATAAGTAAATGCCTACTAAGCTTTTAAGACATCTACTAGAGAGGAGCATGCGCAGGGAGGCATAGAACATGGGGGTCTTGACACAACTGCCCTAAAGCAGAGCAGCTGTGCTACCGCATTTTGGATTGGGTGACCTCTTCATATGACCTCTTCTTCTCACCTCATTAAAGAGGTTTAAGGCACAAAGTTTTTTATATGAAGAATATATAATGCTCATCCCCATGACCAAAATACATACAGGGAGCTAGCAGGGGCTCTGCTGGCTCTGCTGGCTGAGCTGTGATGAAATGGATGGAGGTTCAAGGTTGCTAGAAACAAAGAAGTATATGTAAGGGGAAGAACCCTCTCTTAGAGTTGTTAGTGTTATGGTTACAAAGTAATTGTATGTATGGAAGAAACCATACCTGAGTATTACGCCAATCTAGTCTCCCTCTCTGAATTAACAAAAAAGAGGTAATGGTAGTTTTGTTAGCTGAGCAAAGGCTATTGGAGTCATGGGTTCAAGGCTGCATCAGGTAGAGGAATAGCGTCTAGACATGAAAGAATCCACTACAAAGAGGGAAAAGCCTATGTTATTGTTTCCCAAAGCAAATGTACAAATCACACTATTATCTTGCCACACTATCCATATTCGAACTCTTGATCTATCCATGTCTTGCCCTCTATTCTACTTGCAGAGACATAGAAGGAATGACTAAATACAGCTTTTCATTCCACAAGCAGGGGAAGGAGGCTACATAGTGCCCAACAAGCTAGATAAATGTTTTTATGGGTGTGACAGGTATGGTTGGATATCTAGGTTTTGTGGTTGCTTTGCTAGGGGCCATCACGAGTTCTAGTCTACCCTGTGTCATTATGTTTCTTTCCTGTTATTTTTTTTAAAACAAAATGTCATATCAGCTCCTATTGGCCCTTCTGTAAGAGGCAACCTAAGCTGCGAGGAGCTACTCATTCCTTATTAAAAAGAAAAGACACTAGCAAAAGGGCTTCTTTTTTCCTGTGTGGTGGATTCTTTGCAGTTTGCATACATTTTCTTTGTCTACAGCAGTCTTGAAGCTCCAACCTTCTCACATATTACTCATGGGTAATATATTCAGTACTTGATTCAGTTCGGAACAAGACTTGTGACTGAGAGCAGTGATAGTCCAGGTATCAGTGGATTCTTTCCCCTACCCTCGAGGGGACACCACATAGGTTCTCCCATAATCCCCAGGGAATTGGGATAGCCACACTAAGGAGAGAGTTTTTCCTTGAAGGGAAAATGTTCCCTTCTTCCCTCCATGGTGCAGGGGTTCAACAGACAGACGCCAGGCTGACAGCTGTGTGCCAGCCACAAACCACTTGCTCCAGAGTACCCCTGTAGGCTTCAGTAGGGTTACCCTGGAGTAAGTTGGCTGTGGCTAATGGTCAGAGACATTGACCAGCTACCCTCACTCTTCACGCTCTTCATGTTGCCGTCCTGGGACCCTTCCTCCTCCTCCTCCTCCTCTTCCACCTCCTCTTCCTCCTCCTCCTCCTCCTCATATGACCGTTTCTCCTCAGCGCACTTATTCCTGGGTGGCCAGGTCATCTTGTTCTCCTTCTTGAGGCGGCGGCGGGCGTTGGCGAACCAGGTAGAGACCTGGGTGAGGGTCATCTTGGTGATGATGGCCAGCATGATCTTCTCACCCTTGGTTGGGTAGGGGTTCTTGCGATGCTCCTGCAACCAGGCCTTCAATGTGGAGGTGGTTTCACGCGTGGCATTCTTCCTGCGTGTCCCGCTGTCCATGGTGCCATATCTGGAGCAGGGCACAAGAGAACAGGAGGAGTGGATAGGCCTGCTAAGCATGGTTTGCAGGGGAATCTCAGCAGCACCAGAGGAAGGGGGTGGGGAAAGGGGACAGGCCAAAATAGAAAAATCTGGAGGTACAGGAGAGCGTGCAGCCCCCCAGTATGTGGATCTGGTTCCTTCCAGTTTGGGTACCAGGGATCTGTCCTCTAAATTCTGCTACCAATAACCTCCTCCTGCCCAAACCCAGGGGGACATGTCTATCCCCCCATCTCCTGTTCCGTCTCCTAGAACTACCAATTGCCTGACCTACACTGCCCTGGGCTTGTGGTCTTCAACAACAAATAGAATGGATGATTTAACCACAGCATCTGCCACCGTCCCAGCAGTTTTGAACTATCCAGGGATTGTTTGAGTGACCTGCCAGTCCCAGCACAGCATTGCCATCGAGTTCTGCTTCTCTCTCAGGGTTTGGAGAAGCCCCCTCTCTGGAAGAAGACATTTATTTGGCTTCAGGGGGTATTGACTAGTCAGGGCAATCCTCTTTATTAGCAATCATTCCAGGAAATTGTAGGAACCCAGCGAGGCAGCGGGCACTGGGGGTGACTTCAGTGTTTCATGGGCCATGACCTGGAAAGATCAGCAGCACACAGTAGGCTCCAAGGCTGGTGTGGTGTGATTGCTGAATGGTAATGAGGAGAGGCTGCTAGTTTAATACAGGGATGGGAAACCCACCCAGACACTATAGGTGCTCGCGGGACATGTCTTTAAATATGCAAACATCCCAGAAAAGAATTGTTATAGAATCAAAGGAGAAGCCAGAGCGATCTATTTACATGAGTCTGTTCAGTGCAATGAACCTGCGTTCCTACAATGAGTAGTAAATTTGGGGGGGAAAGGGAGATAAGAACTCCTGCTTCCAGGCTGCAGCTCTTGTGGGCTGGAGAAGACCTTGATGGGGGAGGAGAGGAGAGGGAAACACTTAGGCCATGATTCTCAAACCACTTACTCCCAAGTAGTCTCATAGCACCAGCAATTTGGAGATCGTGGCCATGGGGCTGGAATTACTCTGGTGAAATCCTGGGCCCATGTTCCTAGACAGTGACATGCTGCTGGTGTGTGGTGATCTCAGAGTTTGCAAAGTTATCTCTAAATCAAGAAGATTTACATACACACACACACACACACACACACACACGGGTCCTCCAGGGAGAGACAGGGAAGAGACATCCCAGGGCAGCGATCAGTGAGGACCTCACCTGCTCAGGGATGCTTCCTGCAAGAGCCATTGTGTGTGTGGCCGCCAGCACCTGCACTCTACTTCCTTTATCTGTCCATGCACCTATTGATTTCTGGCATTAGCTGATTAACAATTGTTCATCAAACGTGCACCATCCCAGCAGAGATGGTAAATACAAATCTCTCTCCCCAATTTAGAGGGAGACCCCTGCTCTTCATCGCTTACCTGTCATATTGATACTGGCTTAGTGTGTGATCATATGGGTAGTAGGCTCCCGCCTGGGTAATACCCGCATGCGCAGATCCAGACCCATCCTTGGAGTCAAAACTATTCTGCAATATAAAATCAAATAGGTTCTGTTAGTAGTTTCCCCTTCCTCCTCATACATGTGCGCATGCGAAGCGAGCTCAGTGACCCGGGTCGGCTTGTGTTTTATGATGGGACACAGAGCGCAATTTAAAAAGTACTGAGAGGATTATTGTTTTCCAAAACAGACTTTGGCTCCATGACAATTTTCTCGGAGTCGGCTCTAGATACACGAAGAATGTAAATCCCCACCCCTGTTAAGGAGTGCCGGGGCCGCGGGCCTCCATGCGGCTGTTTCGGAGTAAGTGGTTTGAGGATCTCGGCCTTTACAATGAGGAAGGTAGCTTATTACATAAACTCAGCAGCTCTCTGCGTAATCGAGGGCAAACGATACCCTCCGAGGTCGCAGACCCCCGCCCCCACTTAGCACCCAGCCTGAAATTGACCCCAAGCAAAGTCAATTTCTAATGTTCACCCACCTGGCTATTTACCAGTTTTTTAACACAATAGCCACCTGACTATTTACGACATTAATTAATCTGAAATAGGGCACAGAAAAGGCTAAGTAAATCCGGAGCGTGGCCGTTTAGCCTCATAATAGAAACGCGTCTTTGGAAGCGAAACTTCAAGCTGGGCTCTAGAATTTCAGCCCTGGGCGAGATCAATAGCAGCTCTTTTAACCAACCCGGGCCCAGCAGCTCATTGCAAACGCCTCGCCTGCTGCTGCTGCTGCTGCTGCTGCTGCGGCCGATACATGCAGCCCGGCTGGATTCACCCCTCGCCGGCCGGCTCCTCACCAGCGGAATTGACTTTTCGCTGCAGGCCCCAGAGACTGGAACTGTTTGCAGAGTCAAGCGAGAGCAGCAGCCAATCGGAGCCAGGACAGAGTAAATCGCGCCAGTCTCCCCCCCTCCCGTCTCATGCCGGCGGGCGGTGCCAGGGCACGGGGGGGCGCCCCTTGCTTACCAAGGAGTAGAAGGCTGATGCCTCGGTGCCGTAGGTCACGTAGTTCCCATAGCCCTGCGTGCCCGGGTAGGGGCTGCCGTAGACGCTCAGGGCCGCAGCGGAGCTGAGCTCTTGCCGGGCTGTGGCCAGCAGCCTGCTCTCGTACACCGGACAATAGACAGGGGGCTGGGCGGTGGCGGCAGCCCCGGCAGAGTCGCTCAGGGGTCTGCAACTGGACTCACAGCAAGTGCTCAGGGAATTGGTGGCCATCAGGAACTAGGAGAGAAGAGAGGGCTGCTCAGTGGGGCCGGGACAGCGTAGGGGCTTGGGCACAACAAGGCGAGGGACTGAGCTGCTGCGCTCAGAGCTTTTTGCGCCTGTCTCGCTCTGCAGGATGGGGTTCCCCCCCCCCTCTCTCGTCCCCATTCGTGATACCCACCCCAGCTTTCGTGCCCCTTCCAGTGCACACTTGATCTCACACCCCGGACTGGGCGGCAGAAATAATCGACAATCAGTGCAATGGTGTGGGGGAGCTCACCTGCGGTGCTGCCGAGGAGTAAGAGTATCCAAACGGCGGGTAGGACATGGTCCGAGGGAGGCTCCCAGCAAGGTGAGATGTCTGATCCGCTCTACGGCAGCCAGGCTGGGTTCCTAGGAACTTGCGGGATGAAGCACACAACAGCACCATGTATTTAATTGACAGGAACTGCCAAACTTTTTTTTTACAAGTAGGCGAAGAGAAGGCAAAAGGACGGGACTCTCCTGCACATTTTGCGAGTGCCCGGGCTCATAATTTGGCTCATAATTTTGCTCCCTTAAAAGGGCGGGGAAAATTATCTCAAACACACCGAGAGACGTTGCTCCAAACAACTGTGACTCTGACCTTAGATGACCCACATGAAACGGGCTCCTCGCAAATACAGCAGGGTGCTCAGCACCAGACACCAAGCTCGTGTGTCCGTAAAACACTACGTAGACAATAAATAACACCAACGGGGATCCGAAGAATTCTACTTGCAGGAATTTGAGGGGAGTAAGTACTTTTAATTAGAAATTAATTAATAAACAGCTGGTTCTCCTGATACCGTTTCGTAATTAGTCTACAAACAAGGCAGAGGAAGGGACGGGGGAGTGAGGTTTCATTTACGATCTAATCAACAGCAAAACATAAGCAAGAAGCCTGGTGGACAAAGTAGGAAAGGCGAGGCTGCTCTCTCATTGTGGGTCTTCGGAGCCCTTCCACCACATGTATGTGCTAGAGAAGATGAAGGGCTCTGATGCATCCACTGGACCGGGTGACGTGGCTTGGAGTGTTAGAAAAGTCAACTTTGCAAAAATTTTTAGGGCCCGATTCTGCTGTATCGCTGTGTCGAGCAAACCACTAACCAATGTGGGCTTCAATGGGATACTCCAGCACACCTGGTCTGTGGACCTCGGCCCTGGGAGGCGGGCAGGGTTCAGAGATCTGGTTCAGTCACACCTATCCGCTCACCTGGCTTTGGCTCTCTTGGTTGGCATATTTGTAAAAGAATTGGTTCCAAATCATGTAACCTGCTGTGAGCCTGGAGAAAGGCGCACATTGAGGATGCGACTAAATATCTCAAACCACTGAAAATCGCTGCAAGGTAAATTACCAACTAAGCCCAGATTCTTCCCCTCCCCAACCCAACTGGGCACCCATGGGCATCGCTTATCCAGACAGCTCAGCCAGGATTAAAAATCTATGGGACAATCCTGTTGCGTGGATTCTAACAATCTTCCCTCCTCTCCCTATTTCAGTAGTTCCAGGACCCGGAACCACTGAAGTTGGGGGCTGGATAAACGATGAGACGCTTGACCCGTATTCCCTCTTTGTAACTAGAGGGTGACTGCACAACTGGGGGGCTAAAGGCTGGGATTCAGAGGGGAATAAATAAATAAATAAATAAAATAATAATAATAATAATAATAATAATCCTATTTGTCTGAGAGCGGAGTAGGAGTCCCACCTTCATTTTGCTTTGGGGGGCGTTCTAGAAAGTGTTAGTGCGAGTTGCAGAGACTGGAAGGCAATATGCTGGGGAGGCCCACCTCCTTAATGGAAGAGCCTTCAAGGGATGGGGGTTCCCAGCACCGCTTCACTGGCTCCCAGAGCTGCAGGCTCCCAGGCCCACCTGGCCCCAACCCAGAGCAGCCAAGAGGGCAGCTATTGCTCCCTGGATGCCCCCCCCCTCCCTTTGCAGCGAGAGAGCCAGGTTCCCCTCAGCGGGAGGGAGCAGGCACCCGGCGGGGATGCTGGCTGGCACACAAGCCCACTCCTTGCCCTGGATTCCGACATGCAAACGGCCCCGGGGTCCCACTCTAATTAATGAGGATGTTCTCTCCTCTCTCCGCTGGAAGTCTGCCGCCCAGACACGGCAGTGCCAGCTGACAGCTCGGTGCGGGGTGATTGATCACTATCCCGAGAGCGCAGGACACCGCGTGCAATCGCTGCCGGACGCGTAATTGCTGTAATTTACAGAGGGAAGCCCGGGTCTGAGGCCGGGGCCAGGCGCCTGGGAAGGGGGCAGAGAGCAGCCAATCCCAACCTGGCCGCCCTTCTCCCTCCTCTCACCTGGTAGAAACAAGCAGGAAGCAGCTGTCTGGGTGGCTCCTGGCACGGGAAAGGAACCGACCAGCCGCTTTCATCGGACATAACAAACCTTGCATGTCCCAGTCCCCCCTTCCAGCGTGGCCCGGTAGAGTTTGGGATAAGCTCCAGCGAGGGAGACCGACCAGCCGCTGCCAAGTCTCAAGTGGGGCTCGGGGTGCTAAACGCTGCAATTAGCGGCTCGAGGTGCTACAAGTTTCCGGCAGCAGCGAGCGACAGCTAGAGCCCCATCACGGAGAGGAGAGGAGAGGAAAGGAGAGGAGTCTAGCGGCTCTGAGGAGGCTTGCCAGTTCTGCTCCTTGTCTCTTTCTGGATTGCCACTCACACCTCTTTGGCGTCCTTTCCAGCCCGGCCTGTTCTCTCCCCCGGCTAGCTCAGCCGTTGCCGGTCAGGGTTCCCTAGAACCTAAACTCTCCTTTAGGATTTACTTACAGCACAAAGCAAGGTAGAAAAGCTGTGACTACCTGTCCAAAGCGCCGGAGCCTCTTTATCTCCCAGTTACACTCTAGAAAGAATGGCTCTTTGTTGAGGAGAGAAACCCCACAAAGTGCTGGTTCATGCATCCCGAACTGACAGAGCCCCAATAAGCCCTAGGAGGGTTTAACCACATAACCTTGGCGGTTCCTGCATGTAAACAACGCAAGACTTCAAATCCAAGCAAAGGCGCTTAATGCCGGGGGCTGTATCCTTAAGCATTTGGTAAATGCAACTATTTAGTGGGTAACAAACACTGATCCTTGTCGAGCCTTTCTCGGACCAAGTAGCGCTGGAGCAGAATATGGCCAAGCCGGGCTGGTAGGAAACTTAACGCTAGTCAAGCCCGGCCAGGATCAATAAGAAACGCTGCAGCAGATTCGCACAAAAAAGCAGTTTTCTCGGGTCAGAGCCAGAGAAATGCAGTAGGGCTGCAAGGCCTGCAGATGGATAGATATCTGCTTGAGGTCGAAAAACAAAGTCAATGTTCATACCCGTTTGGTTGTGTTATGACAACGGGAAAGTAAAAGGGCGTTAGGGCAAGCCCCAGCAAGCAAACCTGGAGGCGCTCTCTGATGGGCGCCTGCTACTCTCCCGCTGCTGCCTACTTCTTTGGAGGGGCTTCCGAGTGACGGGCTGGGATGTCGATAAACAGACTTTACCCCGAGTCTGCCTTGTTTTCAGGTTAAAGTTTTAAAGCCATATTGACGCTGCCTGCTCTCTGGTGTGAGCCTCTACATGCTGCCCATTTGAGAGCTGACAGGGAACAGGGGGCAGCAGCAGCAGCAGCAGCAGCAGCAGCAGCACTAGTGTCAATCAGCTCCAGGAAACGGGCATTGTCCTTCGAGTTTCAAATGTGTATCTGAATTGCCAGCCCAATTAAACACACAGAGATCCCCTAAATCAAGAAGGTGAAGTGCTCTGTGTCTCTCTGGGTTGGGGTCTCTGTGTTTGTGTTGTGTTTGTCATCCAATGGGATGAAACCATCTCCAGAACTTCACATATTTCTCGTGCTTTTTGCATGTAAACGCCGGAACACACACGAATATAGTACTCATACACATACATATATGCATGTGGGATTATGAATAGGTATCTATTATTAATTATTATTATTATTATTATTATTATTATTGAAAAACTCCCTGAAAGTTTTGGCTGTTATTACCTGGAAGAAATACTGATGAGGTGCCCGTTGGGACCCGCAAGTTTTATTAATTTACTCATCTTGCGCTACGCGAGAAAACAGTTATTTAAGCCAATCCAACTAGGAGCACTTGCGTTTCTAGTGCAGACTCACAAAGCGGCAAACAAACGGATGCATGCGAGGAGGCCTCATCTACACACACTTATTCTTTGCATGTATTAAGAGCACAATGCAACACACACAAGTTTTCAGCCCTAGGTAGAAAATCAAACAGAGCCAGGCGAGCCCTTCTGAGACAGCTAGTAAATGGCAGAAGATTGCCCTTTGTATCTAAGGCACCATGACCTCTGTGATCCTCTACCGCGGTGGCACATATGCAGACACTCTTTCCTTAGCAAAGCGAACCCTAGATCTGCCTGTTCTTAGTGCCCCGGGCTTCGCGAGCAACCCGATTTCTCTCTCGAGTTGAAGCTGCTGTCAGCCATCGGGCGGCTCCCCCAGATCCCAGGCGCATTTGCAGTGCTGACAAGTGCTGTCCTTTCCAGAGTCTGCCGTCCAAAGCAGAAAGTTTCACTTCACACCCTGTTTTAGTCGCACTGGCGGCACTTGGGATGCCGTCCCCCACCTTCCCAGGTACAGAGCCGGCGCAGAGGAGAGCTGCTTGCGCTCACTCTCAGGGAAAGGTTGAACACAGACGGAGGATTTATTACAGAGAGTTTCCCTTCCCTTCAGAAGGCTGTTTGCATTGCAGCTGACTCGCTGGGGGGAAAGAGCAGTCACTCTGGGGAAAATAAGAGAAAGGGTCTTTACCTGCAATCACGCCAGGCTTCGCCTAAGCTCCTGTGGCGAGCGCTGCTCCATGGCAGGGGCTTCGGGCTCCTCTCTGCGCGGGCTCTCTTTGGAGCGAGCTAGAGCGAACTAATGGAGACATTTCTCAGTGTATAATACCTGAGTAGAGTGGAGTAGCGGTGCCTCCAGTCCCCAGGCGCCACAATCACTTCACTAACCCCCTGTACCAGAGTGACGTGCAAGTGTATGGCTTCACTGCTCACACTCCTCTGGCTGCTGCTGATTAACACTTTCCAATGAGCTCAGCACTCAACTCGCAACTTTCCAGTTTAACCCCAGGCTGCAAGCTCCCTTCTCCTCCCTGGTTTGGTGCAGCTGGTGGGGAGCGATCAGGGCTGCTGCTCACCTGTTTGTGGCTGCCAACACGAATTGCATCGATTCGGGAAAGGAAGAAATGCCCCCCGCCCCCTTTACGCTAATGATCCCCGGGCTGGCCAAGTTGATAGGGAGACGCCACTTCCAGGTTTAACTGCCTCCACACTCCTGGCTGAACCCTCTTCTGCGGGTGGCTCTACACATTATCTTAGCCACAGGGGAAATCAACCCCGTGTGAGGCAGAGCAGCATAGACAAATGATTGTTCTGTGACTGCTGCCGCTCTACGGAACACGCCAACAGGGGGAGTCCTTTCAGAGGCAAAGTATAGTTCGGTGCCCCGCATGCTGGTTGTAGGAATGTTCATTTTGTTCCCATTCCATTCCGAATCCGGCCATGTTCTCCAGTTATTCTGTTGCTCCCTAGTGTCCCTGTTTTTACCGGAGCCCAAATCCATCAGGGGAATGCTTCCTGCCATTGCGAGACTAGCAAAGAGCATTGACACCTCCGGCCGTAGTGCAGGAATTTAGGATCGGCACTTGGAGGCAGTGAGAGGGGACCTGGGCTATAGATCCTACAGTATAGGAAGCACACAGGAGAGAATCTAAATAGAACTGCAAAACCTAGGACAAACTTTGGAAACAGGCTTGTGTGTATGGTGGAGCTCATTTGAAGAAGCGTGTTGCAGGCTAGGGGTAGGGTTTGCTTATATTTTCTCTAGGGAAATAAATAAATAAATTGTTTAATTGATGCACTGTATCATGGAATGCTACATTTGCAATCTGATCTACTCATTGGATTACACAACAGTAATTTATATAAGAAGAAAAAAGACACAGCAAACCTTATATATCAGTTATTTATTGCTTTTACAATATTGGGGGGAAAGGGCTTTGCACAATGTTGAAAGACTAGATATTTAGTGTGGCTTTTTATTTATATTTTTGTTGGACACAAGAATGTTGGAGTCTCAGAGGGGAGTTGAAACAGTTATTTTATGTTGAGACTTGTATTATGGGATGGCATTTTCTGGTGTGGGGGTGGCTGAGTGCTACATGGAGGTGTAGGCACATCATCCCATGCCTGACATCAGGCCTGAGGTTTAAGCACTGCTGCCTGTGGTCCCAGCACACCTGCCCTACCCCCAATACTGGTGAAAGTCTCCAAGTGCCCTCATCAAAGTTCTTGCACTGCCACACACCAGTGCTCCTGCTCATCTCCAGCACCCCTGTCCAAGTTGTCACAATTGTTCCCATTCAGGTCCCAAGCATGGGCTCCCAGCACCACATCCTGAGTTCATTCTTTGCAACCTGAGTCCAAATCACCCCTGCCGAAGTTTCTGTGCTCCTGTCATGGTCCAAGTGCTGCTGCACAGCTCCTAGTGCCACCATGGGGGTTCTGGCACTGTCACTGAGATCCAAGCACTCCCATCTAGCTGCAGCAACCACACCCAAGTTCGCACACTGTGGACTGGCTCCCAAAGACTCCTGACTCCTCTACACCAACTTCACTCCTTCACAAGCCCTCCCTCCCTCAGTGCTCCAAGCGCTGCACTGGCTGACAATAGTCTACTGGGCCAAATTCAAGGTGTTGGTGTTGACCTATAAAGCCCTACACAGCCTAGGCCCTACATACCTGTGGGACTGCCTCACTCCCCATGTTCTTGATCAGCCCCTGTGGTCATTTGGGGGGGGGGGTTTCTTGGAGGTCCCTCAGACAAGGTGGGTGGGCACTGATCATAGGGGTTTTTCAGTGGTCACCCCTGGGCTGTGGAACTCCCTGCCCAAGGGGGTCCAATTGACCCAGAACCTTGTCTCCTTCCAACATGGCTGTTAGACCTGACTGTTCCCTCAGGCTTTTGATGAGGGAGAGGGGTAGGGAGGGGTGGGATTTTATTTTCCCAGTTGTAGGTTTTTGTTAATATTAATTGTGTATATATTTTATATAGATGTTGCTTTTATTGATTTTATGGAATTTTATTTTATATTTGTTGTTCGCTACCCAGGGCTGCCAGAGGCAGGATAAAAATACAATAAATAAATAAATATCTCAATGTGGGATTTTGAAGGAGCTTGTTGCAGGAAACTAGCCACTTCTGGTGGCCACATACCTGTCACTCACCGATCACATCATCATTACAGCCAGTCTCAGTTTCCTCTTATCTACCACTCAACTCACCTTCTGTCATTCTTACCATTCCCACTCTTACCTGTCATTCCAATCCTACCTGCCAGGCTTCCTATCTGACAATCCACTCAGATCCTTGTCATTCCATCTGCTTCCAGTGGCCTTGTACCTGTCATTCCAGCCACTCCTGCTGGCCTCCTATGTGTCATTCCATCCAGCCTGCTATCATTCCAGCCCCTTCCAGTGGCCTCCTCACAGTCATTCAATTCATGCCCTGTCATTCGAGCCAATCCTGCTGGCCTCCTATTTGTCATTCCACCCAGCCTGCTCTCATTCCAGCCAGCCCTGGTGGCCTTGTACCTGTCATTCCACCATCATTCCAGCCACTGACAGAGACCTTATACCTGTCATTCCACTCAATCCCTCACTTTTTCCAGGCCATTCCCAGGGGCCTCTTATCTGTCATTACTCCCCCCTTCCCATAATTCTATCTGCTCTCCTCAGTTTCCTCAGTTCTCTCATTGTGGCCTTTTTTTTTTATTTCCCCCCCTACACACAGCCCTCCCTTTCTTTGACATTTCAGACCTTGCCCCTCTCCCCCCCTCACTCCTTTTGTTTCACAAAAGTATCTCCCTTTTAATTGCTTTACTGCCCATTAAAGGCTATGGGCGTTTCCAAATCCCCATTGCTTCCGATTGGCATTGGTGATGTCTCTATTGTCTCCAATAGGCATTGCTTGTTTGTTTTAGTACGTCCTACAGGCTGCAGCACCTGCTGCTTTTGATGATTAACTTTCCAATGCTTTTAGCACTCAACTTGCAATTGTTCTGTTTAAACTGAAGTTGCAAGCCCCTCTCTCCTTCCCAGTTTGGCACAGCTGGTGAGGCAGGTGAAGCACCCCAGATAAGCACTAAATCAGGGCTGTGCTACCTGTTTGTGGCTGTCAGTACTATCTGTATTGATTCACCCTCCTGATGGGTGCTAACTGTATTGATTCAGAAAAGACACAAATCCGCCACCCTTTAGCCTAATGATCTAATGGGTGGGCTACACAAGTTGTAAGGGAAACTCTACTTCCATGTTTAATTGCCCTTGCATCCATGGCTGAACCCTCCCTGTGTCTACAAGGAAAGTTCAGACAAGAGTCTGTACTCATCTCTTTCCCCAAGGCAATTAGCAGTGGATCTGTGCTTGTCCAGCTACTGGCTTTCATCCCTACCCCTCACCCCAGTTTCTGGGTCAATATGTGGGAACTCAGGACCCTTTCCCACTGACACTGTCTTCCTTTACTCTTTCTTGGCAGCTGCTCCACAATGCCCTGCTGCCCCTCTCCCCCCAAAAAAGGCATTGGTGGAGCCCCAATCCTGCTGCCTGGAAAATGGAGGGTCCAAGGGGAATTGAGGAACAACTGGACAATTGAGGCCAGGAACTCTCTGCTCCAGGCGGGGGCAGTGGCTGGTGACGAGGTGTTTATAAATGAGAAAATAGCTCACTGGAGTCCATGCTCAATCCATGCAGCCTCCCATGCAGCCCCCCTAAACCCACATATTATAGTGTGTAGAGCTAATAAATGGGCAGATCCCTGAGTGCATTTCATATGCTTCCCTCTACCCAACCCTGGCTCTGATGGAAAGGGGGCCATGGCCAAAGAAGGATTCTTCCCTGGCCGTGACCCCCCTCCCCCTTTCATCAGAAGCAGTGCTAGCATGCACTCCCAGCTGACAGGAAGCTGCTAGAGGACAGAATGAGGCAGTGGCTGCAGGAAGGAGTGTCTCCAGAGGCTCTGTGCCCACACTCCTCTCTTCATTTGAGAAAGGAACTGAGGGGAGAGAGGCTGGGGTGAGGCTCCTCTGGAGGGTCTGGGCTCCTGCACTCTGTTTGGGAAAGGAACTGAGGTGAGTGCAGTATTCTGGTATTCAGTCCCTGACACTGCTGGTAGGCACTTGATGTGGCATCAGGTCTCTTGCAGGACTGGCTCATGCAAAAGGGGTAGATGCATTGGTGATCACAGACAGGACCCACACCCATGGCTAGGGTATTATGCACACCACCCTCTGAAAATAAACAGACATCTACACATGGATTACAGCACAAAGTGTGAACTTTACTTCTGGGTAATGTATGGTATGGAAGGAACCAACATGTAACATTGAACAAATACCCACTGAACCGACATTTGGCTACTGGGGGGTCATCAGGGCAGGCCATGTCAAGCACCCCTTCCCCTGCTCCAATGAGTCCTCTGTGCATGTGCCAGGATGTGCATGCAGTGTTAGTCAGCTGCACATTGTCGTGGACTTCCATGACTGCAGCTAGGACCCTAATGTGCTCCCTGCAGGTAACCATCTTTTACAAAGGGGAGCTGCCCCGAGGGCGTGCAAGGACTGGAAAGGAGGGTGGGGTGTTGGCTCCCTGATGCTGAGGCCCTGGGAATCCTCCCCACCTGTATCCACTCTTCACTATCACTCTGCTGTCCCTCCCCCTGCAAGTAACCATCTTTTACAAAGGGGAGATGCCCCTGAGGGCGGAGCCCTCTGGACGGTGGCCGAAGAGAACTGCCAGAGGGCAAAGTGCCATTGGCGGGCTGTTAGCAGATGGAGACGGTGGAGGTGGCTACCAGGGACATTATACCTGTTCTGCAGAGCACCCCTGCGTGCGTGGTGACAGAGGCTGGGACATTGCCTATGTGGGTGGGAGTGGGGGGGTCCTGTGTTTATTGTGTGGGGAATCTTGATATTGGAGGGGTGGAATTTTGAGGGTTGGGGTGTGGTGTGGGGGATGTTGACCTCCCTCTGGTGGCAGGAGAGGGAGGTTGGTGTGGTGGTGTGGATGGGAACCCCTCGTGTGAGCAGGAGCGACCCTCCAGGGGTGGTGTGTTGCCTGCCAGTGGCAGAGGTGGGTGGGTGGGATTCAGGGGTGGGGTCCCTCTTGCCTATGGAGGGTGGGTGTCTAATAGGGTTCTCTGAGGAGGTGAGGGGTTCCGCAGCTATCGGGGTTGTTACAGGTCGGGGGAGATATGGTCCAATGGGAAGGTGTGTTCCATCAGTGAGGAGGGAACGGTGCCTTGTGCCCGTTCCCCTCTCGACCCCCCACGAGGGTAGGTTGTGAGTTGAGGCCCAGGAGACCCCAGACCTTGGTCTGCTGCTGCTGAATGCGAGGTCGGTTGTCAATAAGTCATCTACCATCAGGGAGTTAATCCCGGAGTGGGACGTCGACCTCGTGTGTATTACAGAGACCTGGCTGGACAATGAATTTGTCCTATCTTGGCCGATCTTGTTCCAGATGGGTTCTCTGTGCAACATCAGCCTTGGCTGGAGGGATGGGGTGGGGTGGTGGGGTGGGGTGTATCCATTGTATCAAGGATGCATTGTCTTTTAGGAGATATCCGGTGCAGGCTCCAACAGGTGTTGAGTGTCTCCATCTTGTGTTGGATTTGGCCAGGGACAGATTAGGGGTGCTGCTGGTGTACTGTGCACCCAACTGCCTGGTGGCATCCCTACATGCTCTTGCTGATCTGGTGTCAGATATGATCCTCCAGACCCCTAAATTAGTGCTCCTGGGGGACTTTAATATCCACACTGACACCGATCTTGGAGGAGCGAGGCATGAGTTCATGGCCTCCATGACATCCATGGGCCTGTTCAAAATCATCTGTGGCCCCACGCATGAGGAGGGATATACACTGGATTTGGTTTTCTGCACCGGCCTTGAGGTGGGGGGTCAGTTAGTAGGAGTTAAGGGGGTAGAGCCTTTGTCATGGTCTGACCATTACCTCCTAAGGCATGCATCCTGGCATATGTTAGCCCCCGGCAGGGTGCAGGACCTATTAGATCGGTCCACCCCCGGAGACTTATGGAACCGGATCGGTTCTGGAATTCTCTGGGGGAGTTTCCCCTGGACCTTGACACCTGCTCTGTCAATGATCTCGTAGCCTTTTGGAAGACCTTGTTGGCCGAGACCATTGACAGAGTGGTTCCCAGGCATCCACTGCCCTCCTGAGTCTCCTACAGGTCTCCTTGGTTTACTGAGGGCCTGTGGTGTTTGAAGTGAGAGAGCAGGTGGTTAGAGTGAAGGTGGCACTGGACTCGTGACCAGTATGATCGATCACAGCATAAGAGCAGTTTAAAGGCCTATGCTGTGGCAGTGCAGGCAGCAAAGAAGAAGTTCTTTGCTGCCCTTATTGCATCTGAAAAGTCACGTCCAGCAGATTTTTCCAGGTGGTGGAAAACCTCCACCTGGACCTGAAGCAATCCAGTGACCGCTATGACTGGTTTATCGAGTACTTTGTAGATAAGATCACCCACATCCGCCACAATTTCGGTAGCGCAGTTATTGCAGAGGATCATCTTGGGGCTATGGATGCCCCATCCTGTCCTGTTTTGTGGGATCAGTTTCAGATGGTGGTGCCTGCTGATGTGGAGTCCTTGTTGGGATCTGTTCGTGTCACTACTTGTGAGCAAGATCCATGCCCGTTCTGGCTGGTGAAAGCTAGCCAGGAGATGTTATGGCCATTGCTGGCTGAGGTGGTTAGTGCCTCCCTTTGGGGGAGGGCAGGGTGCCTGACTGCCTAAAGGAGGCTGTGGTTAGACCCCCTGCTCAAGAAACCATCCTTTGACGCTGATGGTCCTGCCAGTTATCGTCTGGTCTCTAACCTTCCCTTTTTACGGAACGTTATTGAATGGGCTGTGGCATGGCAGCTCCAGGAACACCTGGACTGCACCTGTTTCCTTGCTCCCTCCCACTCTGGGTTTCGGCCTGGGTATGGTATGGAGACAGCATTGGTGGCCTTGGTTGATGATCTCCATCTGATGTTGGATCAGGGTCGTCAGACCTTACTGGTCCTGCTAGAGCTTTTGGCTGCATTCGACACAGTCAATCATGAGGTGTTAGTGACTCGCCTGCGGGACCGTGCCAGAATTGGCGGAGTGATTTTGTACTGGTTTCGTTCGTTCCTGGCTGGGAGAACTCACCGGGTGGTCTTGGGGGAGTGTAC
>QEPC01005112.1:397051-420516 GCA_003113815.1 Sphenodon punctatus
CACTGTCATTCCACAGCATCAAGAAACAGCCACTCCAGCCCCAGGACCCATCATCAGGGTTCTGGTGCCAAGTTACCAGCTGGGAGGGCTGTGCCCAATATCTAGAAGCTGCCACTCTAGCCCCAGGACCCACCGTCATGGGTCTGGGGACATCATTCCTCGCACGGAGGTGATGTCATTCCACTACATCAAGAAACAGCCACTACAGCCCCAGAACCCACCGCCAGGGTACTGGGGCCAAGTTACAGGCAGGGAGGGCTGTGGCCAGTATGTATCTAGAAGCTACCACTCTAGCCCCAGGACCCACCATCATGGGTCTGGGGCCATCATTCCTGGCACAGGGCGCTGTCATTCCACAGCATCAAGAAACAGCCACTCCAGCCCCAGGACCTGCCATCAGGGTTATGGGGCCAAGTTAAAGGCAGGGAGGGCTGTGGCCAATATTTAGAAGCTGCCACTCTAGCCCCAGGACCCAAAGTCATGGGTCTGGGGCCATCATTCCTAGCACATTGAGCCAATTTTCAACTGCACCAGGAAACAGCCACTGCAGCCCCAGGACCCACCATCAGGGTTCTGGGGCCTACATTACTGGCAGGGAGGGCTGTGGCCAATATCTAGAAGCTGCCACTCCAGCCCCAGGACCCACCCTCAGGGTTCTCGTGCCCTGTCATTCCGCTCACGGGGCGCTGTCATTCCACCTTTTCTTTATGAAACCTGCTGTTCATGGCGAGAGAGAGAAATATATATATATTCATATATATATGAGGTTGGAGCTACCCTGTATCCAGCTACCCTGGCTGCCACCTGACAGAACTAGGAAGAACTCCCATCTGTGCTCATGTGCCCAGTGCCCATTGCCCACATCCAGCATGCAGCAAACCTACCATAATGATATGGAATATAACACAGCTTATTATATGTGCCTGTCTGCCTGTGTGATTTCCTGTACCTACTGCTACCACCTATCGCATGATTGAATGAAATGTGCCTGATAGCTCTTCTCTCTTCACTGGCTCCTCCTTCCTGAATGTATCCTGTTTAAACTCCTGGTATTCACATTCAAAACACTCCACAAACAAGCTCCTCCCTACCTCTCAGACCTAATCTCCCTACACACTCCTGCACGTGCTGTCCGCTCTTCCTCTGTCCCCTCCCTCACTCTCCCTCATTTCTCCTGCTCACCTAACCACCTTCGACCCTTCTCCCACGCTGCCCCCCATGCCTGGAACTCCCTCCCTGCCCACATCAGCTTTGCCCCCTCCCTCCGCTCCTTCAAATCCCTCCTCAAGACCCACTTTTTTCTCGCCACCTTTCCCAATGCCTGCTAGTCGTTCCCATATACCTACTGTCTGCCTTCCTCAACAGACTGCTGCAACCAACCTGATTGTAACCAAACTAAGCACACGCACCAGAGACTTTGCATCCGCTTGAATGTTTGTTAGTCTTCTCCCCTGTCTCTCCCACTGTCCCTTCTCTTTAGATTGTAAGCCACAGGCAGGGACCACATCTATTTCTATGTTTTGTGCAGCAGCAGGTCACACATCTGGCACTATATAAATGTTTATAATAATAATAATAATAATCCTTGAATCAGTCATGCCCGCCTGTCCCAGGAACCATCAACTAGATTCTGGGACAGTCATTCCAGTCACTGGGGGCTGCATTCCATTCCACTGCATCCAGAAGCCCGCACGCCAGCCTAACCCCCCCACCCCCTCAACAGCCTTCTCCTCCGCACCCACCCTCAGATGCCCGCTGAAGCTGCTGGAAATAAAAGCCCCTCCAACCACCAGCTCCTGCCGCCTGCTGCCCACTTCCTAGGAGCCTGTCTCTCTTTCTCTCTGTCACACTCACCCACACAAACACAAGCTCTGCACCTCCTGAGGGACTGTCTGCAAGTTGAGACCCTGCTGTTGGCACAGCACATCTTTGGGTTAATAACTATGCTACATGGGATGGCAGGTGCTGCTGGTAGGGATCAACAAGCTGTATGAGATTCTGAAACCTGCCAGCCAGAACGTCAGCACATAGGGATAAAAGATTGGAGAGGTCAGACAAAGCTCGTAACAAGAAATACAACAACTTTTATTAAAACTTTTATTATTTTATTAACAACAACAACAACATTCTGAAACCAAAAGGAAACATTGAAAGGAAACTTATCATCATCATCATATAAATTTTAATGTATATAGCCAAAGGTCCTTACAATATAACACAAAATAAAACGAACATGGCTGACTCTACCACATCTCAGGCCCCAACTCTTAGATTAAAATAAAATACATTCCCTTTAATTACATACTTTACAGTTTTTTTGTTTCCATACCAGAGTCAAAAACTTTGCTACATTATAGAAACATTACTATCATGATCCCCGAGCAAAAAGAATTCTTTCGATTTTCCTGGGTTTAAATTTTTTAGGAGTGGAGTGATGAACAACTCTCTCCATAAATGATACCAGGGGCAAATAAGTAAAATATGCACCATGGTTTCCACCTCTCCTAAGGCTGCCTTACTACAATCAGGGCAAAGCCTGTCCTCCCAAGGAGTACCCTTCAATCTACCCACCATCACTGCGGAGGGGAAGACATTCAATCTAGTCAGTGTCAAGGCCACTCTTGTATTTCTCATCCTGGGATTTGACAAGTAATTGGCACCCTCACCAAGAGTTCCCATATCTCTATACAACCCAGACACCTTCTGTAATTGGATTTGCTCCCGTTCAAATTGGAGTTCCAGGTCGGTAACCCCTCATTTTGACCTCAGACCAAATTCTGTCAAAAGACAAGGACGTAACATATACTATTGAGTACCCCAAGGAACTCAATTTTTTTTGGATTGCCTCAAACCATTGTCCCTCCCTAATTACAGCACTNAACTGCTCATAGGACTCTATAGTCTCTGAGCACACTATGGGTGGAAGTTCAGGCAGGGTTAGGTGGGATTGGCTTGGGGGTAAAACAGAAGCATACTCCTGCCGAGCTGTCCTGCCGGGACTCTCGTTCTGGGGTGGGCGGGGCCTGGGGCCCTCGTATTTGCTTGCAAGGGGCTGGCATCCTGTCCTGGTCTATCCACTGTAAAAGCCCCGTCATAACATCCAGCCTATCTTGAATTAGCGACATTTTACCAAACATAAATTTGAGAGTCTCAGCGGTAAGGAGAACATGGTCTGTCAAAAAAATTGCTAACTTCTCCCCCTCCTTAATTGCCAATTTCTTGGAGTCTGGCTCAGTAGACTCCTGCTGGGACGATCTTTCTCTAGGGGAAGCATCCAGATGGGTGGAGCTTAGGTTGGGGGGGCCCACAAGGGGTTGATAGTAATTAGAGGTGGAAATAGGAGCCGTTGTTGTCACGGCCTCAATACCTGAGCCCCCTACAGTCATAAAGTTTTCCAGCCTTTGCTGCTTCAGGGCTCTCGGGGGTCGTGCTCCTCTCTGCATGACTGGGCTGTTTTTCTGGAGACAAGCTGGCAGAGTACTTGGCCCGGGCTCCGGGACACGCCGAAGGGCACGTCAAAGGGCTTGCACCCTTTTGCGTGTGCACTAGGCGCGCGCACTAGGCGCACGCCTACGGCGCTGCCGTAGGCTAACCTGCCTTTTTGTACTGTCCCGCAGGTCGGGGCTCCGCCCCTTCATCGGGTCCAGCTGCTGCCGGAGTGCTGACAGGTAGGTTAGCAAGTTTGTAGCAAGCCTTGAATCCCCACATCCCAGGAGAACTCTGCCTTCCCTCTCGCGCTGCCGTAGGCTAACCTGTCTTTTTGTACTGTCCCGCAGGTCGGGGCTCCATCCCTTCGTCGGGTCCAGCTGCTGCCGGAGTGCTGACAGGTAGGTTAGCAAGTTTGTAGCAAGCCTTGAATCCCCACAGCCATGGGGAACGCTGCCTTCCCTCTCATGCTGCCGTAGGCTAACCTGCCTTTTTGTACTGTCCCGCAGGTCGGGGCTCCACCCCTTCGTTGGGTCCTGCTGCTGCCGGAGTTCTGACAGGTAGGTTAGCAAGTTTGTAGCAAGCCTTGAATCCCCACAGCCCAGGAGAACGCTGCCTTCCCTCTCGCCATTGGACTGACCCAGTATGGCACTTCTTATGTTCCTGCTGGTCCCCTCCGCTGCCTGTCAGTTGGAGTTGAGTCATACTCAGCCAGGGGCCCCCCATACTTGGGGTCCCCAGCTCCCGGCCACTGTCAGGTCGGGAGCTGGGGACCCCGAGTGCGGGGGGTCCCCAGAAGCAGAGCCTGGGGCNGGCCCCCCATACTTGGGGTCCCCAGCTCCCGGCCACTGTCAGGTCGGGAGCTGGGGACCCCGAGTGCGGGGGGTCCCCAGAAGCAGAGCCTGGGGCGGTCTCCCCGAGTTGCCCCACAGTAGGGTCTGTCCTGCTGGTTCTATTGCTGGGTGTGCCAGTGACTGCCGGATGCCTTCCTTGGTCAGACTGCTTGCCTGTTCCTCCCTCCTCCTGGAGCCCTGCTGTGGGTGGGTGGGATCGGTGGCTTTGGCTTCATTTGCTCACAGTCAGGTCTACATGTCGGAGTGGCGGGCATGGTTCCAGGAGTGATTTGGACCTGACCGAAGCCATTGTCATGTTTGTTCCCAGCCTCTCCAGCACTCCGGACCATGGTGAGGTCTGGCCTGATCTCTGGCTGCACGTGGTCCACATCATATTTGTTCTGGGTACCAGCCCACTCTGGACCAGGTTGACTGTGTTTCTCTGGATCAGATCAACTATGGTGGTCCCTTCCTTTAGTCACATTTGAAAACACCCAAATGCAGCCAGTGCAGACCCACATCTCCCTTCCCCCAAATCTCTGAAGGTGGCACTTTCTCCAGCAAATGAGAGAGAGACTCAGTTCCAGCTTTCTAGGGGACAGATTTGTTCCCTGGACAGGCACTGGGGATTAAAAATAACTGAGGAAGATCCCCCTCCCCCCGCCTGCTTCCTATCTTGCTCTCTCCTGTGTGGCAGCGGTGCTGTGATCCAATGCTGCTGCTGCCGCAGCCACACCTCCTGGCGCTCCTGCATGCATGCTTGGGGCTGGCTGCCATTTTTCTAATCTGGCATGCTGATGCTGAGAAATGTAGTCCCAGCATGTCAGACAAGAAAACTGGTTTTCTAGTTTCAGTTTCCTAGTCTGGAATGCTAGGACTACATTTCTTTTTCTTGCCATGTAGTTTGTGGTGTTTGGTTTGCCGCATGCATTCTGCATTTTTATGTTTGCAGAAGACTTGGTTTTGTAGGGATGTGCGAATGCAGTTTCGAAGTTTGGAGTTCGGCCCAAACTCGGCCAGTTCGGACGACCGAATCCGAACCTAAACCTGAACCGACTGAACCGAGCCCGATACTGAACTCTGAAACGACCAAACAGTTCAGTCGGTTTGGATCGAGTTTGGATGAGTTCGGGCGGCAAAAACATGTCACTGGAAAGCAAAACATGACAGGGAGGCGAGTCATCTGAGGAGAAGACTTCCAGGCACCAGGGGTGGAGAGGCTTGGAGTAGCAGCCAGCCTGCCCAATCACCATCTCTTTTCTCCTCAGACCACTGGCTTTGCAGTCNGTTCTGGGGCCTACATTACTGGCAGGGAGGGCTGTGGCCAATATCTAGAAGCTGCCACTCCAGCCCCAGGACCCACCCTCAGGGTTCTCGTGCCCTGTCATTCCGCTCACGGGGCGCTGTCATTCCACCTTTTCTTTATGAAACCTGCTGTTCATGGCGAGAGAGAGAAATATATATATATTCATATATATATGAGGTTGGAGCTACCCTGTATCCAGCTACCCTGGCTGCCACCTGACAGAACTAGGAAGAACTCCCATCTGTGCTCATGTGCCCAGTGCCCATTGCCCACATCCAGCATGCAGCAAACCTACCATAATGATATGGAATATAACACAGCTTATTATATGTGCCTGTCTGCCTGTGTGATTTCCTGTACCTACTGCTACCACCTATCGCATGATTGAATGAAATGTGCCTGATAGCTCTTCTCTCTTCACTGGCTCCTCCTTCCTGAATGTATCCTGTTTAAACTCCTGGTATTCACATTCAAAACACTCCACAAACAAGCTCCTCCCTACCTCTCAGACCTAATCTCCCTACACACTCCTGCACGTGCTGTCCGCTCTTCCTCTGTCCCCTCCCTCACTCTCCCTCATTTCTCCTGCTCACCTAACCACCTTCGACCCTTCTCCCACGCTGCCCCCCATGCCTGGAACTCCCTCCCTGCCCACATCAGCTTTGCCCCCTCCCTCCGCTCCTTCAAATCCCTCCTCAAGACCCACTTTTTTCTCGCCACCTTTCCCAATGCCTGCTAGTCGTTCCCATATACCTACTGTCTGCCTTCCTCAACAGACTGCTGCAACCAACCTGATTGTAACCAAACTAAGCACACGCACCAGAGACTTTGCATCCGCTTGAATGTTTGTTAGTCTTCTCCCCTGTCTCTCCCACTGTCCCTTCTCTTTAGATTGTAAGCCACAGGCAGGGACCACATCTATTTCTATGTTTTGTGCAGCAGCAGGTCACACATCTGGCACTATATAAATGTTTATAATAATAATAATAATAATCCTTGAATCAGTCATGCCCGCCTGTCCCAGGAACCATCAACTAGATTCTGGGACAGTCATTCCAGTCACTGGGGGCTGCATTCCATTCCACTGCATCCAGAAGCCCGCACGCCAGCCTAACCCCCCCACCCCCTCAACAGCCTTCTCCTCCGCACCCACCCTCAGATGCCCGCTGAAGCTGCTGGAAATAAAAGCCCCTCCAACCACCAGCTCCTGCCGCCTGCTGCCCACTTCCTAGGAGCCTGTCTCTCTTTCTCTCTGTCACACTCACCCACACAAACACAAGCTCTGCACCTCCTGAGGGACTGTCTGCAAGTTGAGACCCTGCTGTTGGCACAGCACATCTTTGGGTTAATAACTATGCTACATGGGATGGCAGGTGCTGCTGGTAGGGATCAACAAGCTGTATGAGATTCTGAAACCTGCCAGCCAGAACGTCAGCACATAGGGATAAAAGATTGGAGAGGTCAGACAAAGCTCGTAACAAGAAATACAACAACTTTTATTAAAACTTTTATTATTTTATTAACAACAACAACAACATTCTGAAACCAAAAGGAAACATTGAAAGGAAACTTATCATCATCATCATATAAATTTTAATGTATATAGCCAAAGGTCCTTACAATATAACACAAAATAAAACGAACATGGCTGACTCTACCACATCTCAGGCCCCAACTCTTAGATTAAAATAAAATACATTCCCTTTAATTACATACTTTACAGTTTTTTTGTTTCCATACCAGAGTCAAAAACTTTGCTACATTATAGAAACATTACTATCATGATCCCCGAGCAAAAAGAATTCTTTCGATTTTCCTGGGTTTAAATTTTTTAGGAGTGGAGTGATGAACAACTCTCTCCATAAATGATACCAGGGGCAAATAAGTAAAATATGCACCATGGTTTCCACCTCTCCTAAGGCTGCCTTACTACAATCAGGGCAAAGCCTGTCCTCCCAAGGAGTACCCTTCAATCTACCCACCATCACTGCGGAGGGGAAGACATTCAATCTAGTCAGTGTCAAGGCCACTCTTGTATTTCTCATCCTGGGATTTGACAAGTAATTGGCACCCTCACCAAGAGTTCCCATATCTCTATACAACCCAGACACCTTCTGTAATTGGATTTGCTCCCGTTCAAATTGGAGTTCCAGGTCGGTAACCCCTCATTTTGACCTCAGACCAAATTCTGTCAAAAGACAAGGACGTAACATATACTATTGAGTACCCCAAGGAACTCAATTTTTTTTGGATTGCCTCAAACCATTGTCCCTCCCTAATTACAGCACTTGAAGATGCCAATGAGGCTGAGGAGAGCAAATTTAGATGGAGCCAGTATTTAATGATGGCAAGTTTAGCCTGCTTTTCAATACGACTGGTACCTGATTCAGCTCTTAGGAGGACTGCTGGGGTAGATCTAGGAACATGTAAAATTGTCCTCAGAATTCTATTCTGCTCATTCTCAAGTTCATTTAACTTGTTTGGGCCCCATACTTGTACCCCATATAATAGCTGGGGCACCATTTTTGCTTTAATCAATTTTAACGCAGGTTTAAATAGCTTTCCCCCTTTATTCCAATAAAAGCTGGCTATAGCCTGCCCAGTAGCCTTAACCAAGGCCCGAGCTACCTTCAAATGAGCATTCCAAGAGGGGGCAGCTGAAATTATGACTCCTAGATATTTATATTGATTTACTTTTCAATATTATTTCCCCCTAAGAACCACTTGTGTTGCTTCCGCTGCCTACCAATCACCAATACCTTTGTTTTGGTGTAATTTATCTCTAATAATTCGTTCTTACAGTATCTAGCAAATGCTTCCATAAGTCGCCTTAAACCAATCTGAGTCCTAGCAACCAATGCTGTATCATTGGCGTAAAGTAAATTTGATATCCATTGGCCATCTATCTCCACTGGATGGTGGGCTGGATCATCTAACTCCTCTCTCATATTGTTCAGATATAAGTTGAACAATATGGGGGCTAAAAGACATCCCTCTCTTACCCCCCTTTCCACCTTCACCTATCTGGAAAGTGCACCCAACCTATTTGTTCTAACCCTCAGTGTAGTCCTTGAATGTAAAGCTCGGAGCAAAAACAACAGTCTAAGGTCAATATGGTGACTAATCAATTTGTCCCATAATCTTTCCCAGGAGACTGAATCAAAGGTCATTTTCAGGTCTACAAAACATATATATAAACTTGATCTATGGAGCAGACGTACATACTTGGAAATAAGATGGTCAATTACTGAGATATGATCTGTCATAGGCATCTGTTTTTTGAATCCAGCCTGCTCTAGTCGTATCAATCTTTCACTATCAACCAATTCTAGAATCCTATTCAGGAGATACCTAGAATACAGCTTCCCCACCACACTGAGGAGGCTTATTGGGCGATAATTAGCTGGCTCTAGGGGATTACCCTTTTAAAATATGGGGACAACAATACTTTCTGACCAGTTTTTTGGGATCCTTCCAGTTTCATTTATTTGCGTAAACAGTGGGGCTAATATTTGACTCCACCAATCCGGATTTCCCTTTAGGAGTTCCGAGGGTATGAAATCTATACCGGGGGCTTTATTCATTTTAAGGAGGGAGATCATTTGATTGACCTCCGCTGGGGTTACCGGCTCCCACTGGGGCAAAGATTCCAGCGTATAACTCACTAAGCTATTTATACTTAGAGATGGTTTAGCAAAAATGGAACCATAGTGTGACTCCCAAATCCCTGCCAATATACTAGCCTGCTCCATTTTGCCACTAGAGCCCCATGCTCTCTTTATTAAACTCCAAAATTGATTTGAGTTCTTTGCCTCCACTGCCTTGTTTAAATCTTCCCATAATCCTAACTGAAATTGTTCCTTTTTTATTTTAATACAGTGTTTATATTCCTTCCTGGCCCGTAAATATTTTTCTGCCCATAAAGCAATCCCATTTTTGCCTTTAACTTGGCGAGCCAAATATTTGACCTTCTTTTTTAACTTCCTACATCCAGCATCAAACCAATCTTGCCTCCTAGCCCTCTCCTTCCTATTGCCGGGGCGGAGGAGGGGCTACCAAAAGAGGCAATAGGTGGGAAATAAGGGTATCATATTCCTGAAAAATAGCGTCCCGATCCAGTACAATATTTGCTTTAATTTGCTTGAGAGTTTGGCCAGAGATAACTCCCTCCATTGCTTTGAGGGTCTGTTGAGTCCACTTAACTCTCCTCAAACCCTCCTCATTCCTGTTGTTTCCCTGGTCCCATTTGACATACAATATAATTCTGACCCCTACTAAACCAGGCTAACAATGGAAAATGATCACTATCAGTGAAATTCAGAATTCTAAAATCTGTCACTAGCGGAAATAGATCTTCCGAAATCAACATATAGTCAATTACACTCCCTCCCAAATGGGATAGGTACGTATATTCCCCCTCCCTATCACCTGGCATCCCGTCATTTAGTACAATCAGATCCGCCAAAGTGACCAAATTTTCTAGCAGTAACCTTGCTGTATTTGTTATTAAATCTTTGGAAACCCTCCTACTCGGGAGCGGCAATGGGATATTAGGATCAGAATCAAGGTGGCTAACTAGAGCATCTAATTTAGGGGGGCTCCATTGCGCATTAAAGTCTCCCACTACTTGTAACCCGTCTTCAGGGAATAAATCCCTCAACTCGGAAATTTTCCTTATAAGGAGTGTCCAAACCCTCTCCTCATAGTAAGGGGAGCTAACTGGGGGGATGTACACATTTAAAATAATAATAGGTCTGGGTAAATCCCTAAAGGTTAAGTGCAAACCCAAATAAAATGGGGACCCTTCACCCAATCTTTTAACCCTAAGATGGGGTTTTTTCTTCACAAGTGAGGCCAATCCCCCACTGGGTCTGCCCTTACATTTCTGCAGCAGAGATACTGCTGCTACTGAGAAAACATCAAAGCCTGCCAGAAAGATATCCTCAATCATCCAGGTTTCTTGTAAACAAACACAGTCAAAACCTCTCAGTTGTTCCACGAATTCCAAATCCCCTACCTTATTCCTCCATCTGGCAATATTCCATGATAGAAAGGAACATGCCTCATCAATATTAATATGTCAGGTGTTCCTGGGGCTCTGGGTTCCTCCCTGATCTCCCTGCAAACCCAACCCCTCCTGGGGGGTGGGACCATCCAAAGATCCCTCATTTATTTCCTCTATCACTCTATCTAGCAAAACTACTTCCTCCACTCCTAATAATTTATCCTCATGACCATTATTCCCATTTAGCCCAGATGTCCCTTCCCCTCAGGCACTTCCCCCTTCCCCCAAATCCTGGGTTCTGATACCCCCTTCATTTCCCACTAGGGGCAGGACTCCTGCACCCCCTAGATCTTTTTGAGCCATCTGGAATTCCAACGCTGGATTAGCTCGCTTGAACAATACCTGCAGCTCTCCTATCCTACCTAGAATGTTACTCTGTTCAATTACTGCCAGAGCCTGAAACGAGTTAATCCAATAGGGTTCCTGTTCCTTAAAATTACTCACTCTTAAACTGGGGCAAAATGTGGGGAGAGCTAAACCCCCTACTCCCCCACTTCCCATACACTGTGGCTGGACTATATCCTGATTGTCAGACTGATAATTCTCTAGAAGATCTCCTTCTAACTGAGGGTCAGGGCAACCCATAGGGTCTAGAGTTTGTACATGCCTGAGCTTTTGTTGATCTATTGGCCTATCTAAAATGAATCCCTGGTCTAAACCAGTCTCCATCTTCTCAGCTGCTGGGGATAATGGAGGCCGGATGCCCCGCTCAACCTCAGGGGGTGGATCCCTCTTATTCTGTTGTCTAAGCCCCTCAGACACCTCCTGCTGGGGCTCCTGGGTCTGTATCAATTCATCCATAAATCTTATCTCCTGTAGGTCATTTACAAAAACCCTAATAGGTAAGATTTCCCTTGATTGCAATAATTGTCTATTTGACATGATCTTTTCCACCATACGTACATTCTTGAAGTAGACAATCAGACGTATAGCCTGCTCAAAAGGTGAGAAAAAAAATGAAATTTCTCAATTTCAGGTAATGTTAATTTGGTATGGAGCAAGGTCACCAAATTCCTCCTAATAAAGAACTTAGTATACCAAGCTGGCATCACCCCATTTGGCAAGGGGGAGATTTTAAGTAATATCACCTTGGGATCAGGAATCGGGGCTTTACGTAATGATGAAGGTAGCCGGTTCAGCCCTTGGGAACCAGAAGCCCCAGGTGGTGGATTAGTGTTGTCAACCCGGGGTCTCCCTAACTGATTGTCATATAATGTAGCTAATGGGGTCAATCTAGAACGTTGTAACTGGGGAGGGGCTAAAGAATAAGAGTGAGTCACTAACGTCTTAGTATCACTTACCACCTCTCGTAAACATTGATGGACCCCCTTCCACAGATCCCTTCATTTCTGCAATCCCCTTAAATAATGTATCTATTAATTTACTTATTAAAACACTGACCAGGTGAGAGGGAGTCCTTGGAGCCAAACACCTCCTCTGTTGAGTTAAAGGGCTGTAATCTTAAACTTATGCTCTCCTCCAGAACTTCAAAACGATTTGATGTTGGAAAAGGGCTTACTGGGGAAACTTGGGCTCCATTTTTAGAATTCACCTTAATGCCCATATCTTGTAATTTGAGCTGTTTCAGTGTGGGGCTTCCAAAATCCGGAGAAGAAATCAGCTGATGTGCTCTCTTCTTGGATACCCTTTTCCCACCATCCGCTGAGGAACAACTTGCCATACCAGCAGCCTTTGGTATTTACACACCAATCAATCCAAAAAATAATAACACGTAACAAATCACATAAAAGGAAGTCCAGTTGCTCAAGGGTCGATTCAGTACAAAAACCAAAGTTCAGAAAACTCTCGGCATACAAAGGTAGGACCCTAGAACCGGTAACCATACAGCACTATAGCACTCCCCCGCTTGGCCTACGCCTAAGGCCATACGCACAAGAGCGCACCCTTGCATGCGCAGCCCTTAGGCGCACTCCCGTGGTGCACATCCGTGGTGTGGATGCTGAAGCTGCCCAAAGTTATACCTCCCCGAGGGGGCGTGTCCACTCCTTGCTGCTTGCGGATCCTCAGGTGCTCTGCTGGCTCAATCAGTTTGTCAGGCACCCTCTGCTTAATCAGGAACTCCGTGCAGCAGCTTTGCGCCTGTTGTCACCATCCTCGCCTCCCAATACCTTCCCTCTGGGCTAGAAAGGTTCCACGATCGGGGCAGCTATCTGCTCCAGCTCCAGGCCAGCTGCTTCACTCTCCCCATACTCAGTCACACATGGTGCGGATGCCGAAGCTGCCCAAAGTTATACCTCCCCGAGAGGGCGTGTCCACTCCTTGCTGCTCACGGATCCTCAGGTGCTCTGCTGACTCAATCAGTATGTCAGGCACCCTCTGCTTAATCAGGAGCTCCATGCAGCAGCCTTGCATTTGCTGTCACCGTCCTCACCTCCCAATACCTTCGCTCTGGGCTAGAAAGGTTCCACGATCAGGGCAGCTATCTGCTCCAGCTCCAGGCCAGCTGCTCCACTCTCCCCATACTCAGTCACCCGCTGAAGCTTATAAATTAAACTATTAGTCTCTGGGCCTGTCTCTGGACTTGGAGGAAAGGCAACAGCTGTTGGGGCACAGCACAGGGTGGAGGGCAGCCACCCGGGAGTCTTGCAGCTCATAAGCCTTGGGCCACGGCAAACTTCACAGCCCCTTCCATGTCCCAATGCCACCTGGAGAGCGCTTGGTGATATAGTTCCAGGCGTAACATCTTGGCGGAGTCATACTGGCCATACACCTCCACCTTCTTCTTCTCCACCTGGACCGCCTGGAACTGCTCCACCAGGTGGTTCTCCATGGTGGTTGCTGTCATCTGCAGGCCAGCCACAAAGTACCAGGTGGGCCTCTCCAACTCAGCCCAAAAGGCCTTGACCTCAGCAGACTCCTGGGGCCTGGGGGTCTCCACATCGGGGCTGGAGGGGGGGGGAAGGACTTACATGCCATCTTTTTTGGGTTGTCTTCCCCCCCTTCTTCTGGCGCTAAGACTGAGACTCCATGGCTCCACCAGAGTTCTTCACCTGCCACCTTACTCTCCTGCCATGTGTTTTTTCGATGTGGGCAATGAGCCCCAATGTGGTCCCCTGCCTCTGAAGCCAGCATTTTTTTGGGCAGATCTAAAAAGAGCATAAAAAGATAGGAACATAAGAAGTGCCATATTGTGTCAGACCAATGGTCTGTCAAGCCCTGCCTGCATTCTGTCTCCACAAGTGGGCGGACTGGGTGGCCAATCTCTTTCTGCAGGGGACTTCTGTTCCTAACAGGTCATAGGGCAATTCATTCCCTGTTGTTCCAGTTCCCGTGCCATACCTTGCATGTGGCGATTCCATCGCCCTTGTCATAAAACCTCCAGACATCTGACCTTGTCTGCCGAATGTCTGGGGGTGTCACTGGTGACCTCCGCCTAAGGGTCCTCCTTGGCCTGGCACCAGCGCTGGGGATGGCATCCGATTCCTTTCTGAAATGGGAACACATTAAGAACACCAAAGTAATATAGTGCATTTATGATGATGCCTCTAGTCCTCCCTCCTTGGGGTGCTTGGGATGGCAGTGGAGAGACCCTGTATGGCACATGCAAATCCTGCCCTCCTTGGGGTTCTAGTAGCGATAGCAATGGGAGATGTGACCCTGGCTGGCACGTGCAAATCCTGCCCTCCTTGTGGTGCTAGTAGNGAGACCCAGTAGATATAGTGTACCTAGATTTCCCAAAAGCATTTGATAAGGCCCCTCATGAGAGACTCTTGAGAAAATTAAAAAGTCATGGGATAGGAGGTAGTGTCTTACCATGGATCAAAAACTGGTTAAAAGGTAGAAAGCAAAGGGTAGGACTAAATGGTCAGTTTTCACAATGGAGAGACGTAAAAAGTGGTGTACCTCAGCGATCTGTATTGGGACCTGTGCTGTTTAATGTATTCATTAATTATTTGGAAAAGGGTGTTAAGAGTGATCAAATTTATAGATGGCAACAAGTTATTCAAGGTAGTTAAAATATGAGCAGACAGTGAGGAACTGCAACAGGATGGCAAATGAGATTTAATGTGGAAATTGCAAAGTGATGCATGTAGGGAAAAGTAATACAAACTATGTGTACACAATTCTGGATACTAAGCTAGGAGTTACCACTCAGGAAAAGGATCTGGGAGTGGTTGTGGCCAATACAATGAAATCCACAGCGTAGTGTGTGGCTGCAGTCAAAAAAGCAAGCAGAATGTTAGGAATTATTCAGAAGGGGCTAGAGAATAAATGGAGGATGTCATAATGTCTGTATATAAATCAATGGTGCAACCGTACCTCGAATATTGTGTGCTGTTCTGATCGTCCCATCTCAAAAAATACATAGCTGAACTAGAAAGGGTTCAGAGAAGGGCAACAAAAATGATCAAAGGCATGGAAGGGTTCCTATGAGACAAGGCTTGGTAGGTTGGAGCTCTTCAGCTTGGAGAAGAGAGGACTGAGGACGAGATATGATAGGGATGTGAGAACGTGGTTCGGAAGTTTGGAATTTGGCCAGAACTCAGCTGACCAAACCTGAACCCGAACCGACTGAACAGAACTTGATTCCAAACTCAAAAACGACCAAACAGTTCGGTCGATTTGGATTGAGTTCAGGTGGTTCAGGTGGGAGAAACGTGACCACTACCAGTTGGTGAGCATTTGCTTGACACAGGCAGGCGCGGGTGTGTGTGTCAGCTGAGGAGCAGACTTCCAGGCATCAGGGGTGGAGAGGTTTGGAGTAGCAGCCAGCTTGCCCAATAACCATCCCTTTTCTCCTCAGACGACTGGCTTCACAGTCTGAGATTGGCCACGGGCTAGGCTGCATGGAGCCAATGGGGCTTGCGGTGAGGCAGGTGCAGCAAGTAACAAAACTCATTGCCCTCCCCCCTGCCAACACCTTCTGAGCTAGTCACTATTCCTGAACAGCAGGCGTTTCAGAAGGCTCCTCTCCCAGCAGTTTTGTTCCTCTCAGTCCATTGCAATCCTCCTCCTATTTCACCCATCCAACCCATCTACCTCTATATTATCATTTATTTAGCTTAGATTAGATAGATTTAGGTGTTATGTTTTTGTTTTTACGCCTCCCTGTGTTCCCTGTGTTCAATCTTCCTTCTTCCCTCCCACCTCCATTGAATCCTTTCCCTCTCCCTCTCTCTCTGTATTCCATCCCTGATTCCCTTCCCCGGTTTTTTATTCATTTTGAGTAGCATTAGATTGATGTAGGTTTCATTTCAGTTTTGTACCCCTCTCTGTGTTCTTTGTGTTTTTCCCCCCATCCCATAGATAGATAGATAAATATATATAGAGATAAATAGATTAAAGATAGTAGATAGTTGTAGAAGTTAGCTGAGCTAGAGATAGTGTTTAGAGATTTAGTACTGTTTGTAGGAGAAGGCCTTTGTACTTATTAGATAATCCATTTAGTTCATAGCATTTACAATAGTTATAGCAGTTAGATTTAGTATAGATGGATATATATAATATTAGATTAAAAAATTAAATAAAAAAAAATATTAAAACATTATTTTGGAGGGAGAAATGGAGAAGGGAAGGAGAGGCCAGTCTGATGCCCGTAGGGGAGGCAACGGGACACGTGCCAGAGGCGGAAGGGGCCGTGCCAGGGGAACAGCAGCAGGCAGCAGCAGTAGCCCAAGCACATCACCATGCCCCAAACTCAGCAGGTCTGCTTTAGGGCAACAGGCTTCAACAGTTCAGCATCACCTCCTGGTAGTGCCCTCCTCCACTGCCATGCAAGGCACTGGAAGGCCTGCAGGACTTGAGGCTCTGTTTGTCACTGCTGGTGCTGGTGCTGGAGCAGGTGCTGCTGCTTCCGATGTTCCTCCAGGGCCACCAATGTACCCCACTGTCGAGGCGATCCCCAGCAGCCCAGAGCTGGTGGATTCCACCCCAGCTGCTAGAGGCAGGACCCAATCCCCGGGCAATGGCAGTAGGGAGAGGAGTAGCAGCAGCAACAATAGCAGCTATAGAGGGGGGCACAGGGAGAGTGTCAGCAGCATGGCGGGCATGGGCAGTCTAGCCTCAGGGTCCAAGTACTCCCCTTCATGGGACATCACCATGATCTCGGACAACAGTGAGTCAGTGACAGACACTAGTGCCACAGAAGAGAAGTCTGTAGCTGAGGCGATGGCTGAGCCTCGTCCCAGAGCTGCGTCATCATCGCCACCAAGTTTCCCCCCCCTCCCAGCAGGGTTGGCAGCAGTGAGTCACCCGTGGCGGGCCAGAAGGCAGGAGAGGGGAGGAATCCTTTGTCTGGGAACATTTTAAGCTGGTGAGGGCAGATGATCCCAGAGAGGTGCAGTGCACTTTGTACAATAATTTGGTGAAGTGTGGGCAGGTGTTCGCCAACCTTGGGGCAATGGCAATGGCAAGGCACCTAAAGTCATGCCACAGTGCTCTGGTGCCAAGCGGGAAGCCAGGGGAAGTGGATGCCAGCAGGTTCCCGACTGCAGCGTCCAGTCACCCGGCTCCTTCTGTGGGCAAGCATCCCACACCAACTGCTGCTGCCTCTAACTGTAGGAATGCGCAGCACGCCTACCTGGCAGTGACAGTGCACTGGTGGCAGGACCCAGAGGCAGCTTTGGGGAGTGGCAGGAGGGGTCCCGAAGCAGGTATAGGTGGGCCCTGCTTCAGGTACAAGTCATGGACAGCCACCACACTTCCAGGAACATTGAGGCAGCCCTGACTGCCATGGTGATGGAGTGGGTCACGCCAGGTGCGACCTTCACCAAGGGGTGTGCGGTGACGGACAATGCAGACAACAGGCAGTCCGTGACGGGGGCTTCACCAACATCCCTTGCTCTGGCACACACCCTTCACCTGGTGGTCAGGGATGCTCTGGACTTTGGGGATAAGGGGATTGGGCCAGGCACCCTTAGCTCCCTGATTGAGCAGGGGAGGAAGCTAGCAGGGTTCTTTAACTGGAGTGTGAAGGGCAGAGAGCTCCTCCGGGAGAAGCAGGCCGAGCAAGGCTCCCCAGCTGGTCCAGGATGTGGCCACCAGGTGGAATTCCACCTTTCTGATGTGTGAGCGGCTTCTTGATCAGAAAGCTGCCTTGCATCAGGTTCAACTGGAGATGGACAGCGGGGCCCCGGAAGGTTTTAATGGGGCAGAATGGGAGATCCTGGCTCACACAATCTTTGTACTCAGACCGTTCCTGGCCGTGACAGAGACTGTGAGCAGCTCCACCGCCACCCTCAGCCAGGTGACCCCTCTGGTTCAGAGTCTCCACAGGAGTCTGGACGAGATTCTTGGGAGGCAGGATTGTGGCCCTGAGGGCAGGAAGCTGGCCAATGAGGTGCTTGACCTGGTGCGGCAGCTGAAGGCAGGGCTGAAGGCATGTTTTGATGACCTGCTGAAGCACAAGAAATACATCATGGAAACCATGCTGGACCCCAGGGTCAAGGGCAGCATGGCACACGAGACAGCACTCTATGGCCACTGGAAGGGTGTGGTGGTGGGTAGGGTCTGGGAGGCAGGGTGGGTTTTGGAGAGTGCATGGCGGCGGCAGCAGAAGCAGGACACCCCTGGGGATGGTGCGAGTGGGAGCAGCACCAGCCACCCCTTTAATCCAGCTGGGTCTATACCTGCCCCCAGCCCTAGCAGTAGTAGTGCCAGCAGCAGCACCCCTGTTGCCAGCAGCAGAAGCAGCTCGGTCTATATGCAGGCCACTCTGGGGAGCATGGTGCCGTCCACTATAGGGCAAGCAGCATGGCTGAGGGCAGTGGTGCAGGTGGTACCCAGGCAGAGCTATGAGAGGGAGTACAACATCGCCACAGCAGCCATGGAGACCTACCTGGAGGAGGAGCCATGCATTGATCCCAGCAGTGATCCCTTGGCCTACTGGGCTGGCAAGGCCAACGTGTGACCGGCCCTGTTAAAAGTGGCCATGGGTATACTGTCCTGTCCACCAACCAGTGTCCCCAGCGAGTGGGTGTTCTCGATGGCGTGGGACATTTGATCCCACACTGCCTGAGACTGGGGGACAAGTTGGTGGAGCAGTTGCTCTTCCTAAAGGTGAACCATCCACTGCTGGGATTCCCCAAGATGCCCCTTGACAAGAATTGATGGTGTAGTGGCACATGCCATCCCATGCCAGGGGCAGTCTTGGGACAGGGCTCCTCCTCCTCAATCTGGGCTAGGGATACTGCTGCTGTGCTGCTGAGGTGCTGTCCCTCCCTCCCAATGCCCGGCACCCACCGTCTCTCTCTCTGGCTAGATGATCTCGGCCCGCCTCTCTCTCTCTCTCTCTCTCTCTCTGCACACACAATCTTTGCCAACCTATCAGAGTGCCCTGCCAAGGTCCCAGCCTGCCTTCCCTACTGCCTCTCATGCCAAGGTGCCTGTCTGCCCGCCCAGGTTGCCGTCAAGCTCTAAGCCTGCCCCAGCCCGCCTGCCCACCTCTCATGCCATGCTGCCTCTCTGCCCTCCAAGGTTGCTGCCAAGAGAGAGAGAGAGAGAGAGAGAGAGAGAGAGCGAGAAAGAGAGCGAGAAAGAGAGAAATTCTCCCCACTGCTAGAAGGAGAGACAGAAATGATCCCACCCATGCTGCCACATGCACTATATGGCCAAAGAGAGAGAGAGAGGCTCTCTGCTAGAACAAAAGAGATGGGGCTGGAGGGGGAGAGGTAGGTGTATCCAGCTCAAGCTGACACCTGCCAGAATCAGGAAGAGCTTCCATCTGTGCTCATGCACCCGATGCCCAGATCCAGCACCAAACCTACCAGAACGAGATGGAATATAACACAACGTATTATATGTGCCTGCCTGCCTGTGTGCGTTCCTGTACCTGCTGCTACCACCTATTGCATGATTGAATGAAGTGGGCCTAACCATGCACTAATTCTAGGGTCATAATTAAACTCCCAGAGGCTGTCAATTCCATTGTACCTGAATCAGTCATGCCCGCCCATCCCAGGAACTATCGACGAGATTCTGGGACCATCATTCCAGTCACTGGGGGCTGTCATTCCATTCCACTTTCTTCAGGAGCCCGGTGCCCGCATGCCAACCTCCCTAACCCCACCAGCCTACTCCTCCGCACCCACCCATGGATGCCCACTGAAGCTTCTGGAAAAAAAAAGCCCCTATGACCACCAGCACCCGCCGCCTGTTGCCCGGTGCCAAGGAGCCTCTCTCTCTTTCTTTCTGGCACACCTGCACAGACAGAAGTCCTGTCCCTCCTGGGGGTCTGTCTGCAAGGTGAGACCCTGCTGCTGGCACATCTTTGGGTTAATATCTTATTTACGCTACATGTGGTGCCCAGTGCTGCTGGTAGGGATCAACAAGCTGTATGAGATTCTGTCATCTGCCAGAACTTCAGCACAGAGGGATAAAAGATTGGAAAGTTTAAACAAAGCTCGTAACAACAAATATAACTTTAATTAACACTTTTTAAACAAAAACAACATTATAAATCTGAAACCAAACATTAGAAAATGGAAAGGAAACTTAAGTGGTCTACTAGTACTCAGTCTTTGGGCCTGTCCCCCGGAACTTGGGGGAAAGGCAAAAGGGGAGCACGGGACCTAGGGTCAGGCACCCCATGCTCCGGCATCTTGAACCCATTCAGGAGGGCAAAGTACATGGTCCCTGACATGGCCGCCTGCCACTTGGAGAGCAACTGGTGGTAAAGCTCCAGGTCAGCCATCTGGGCAGAGACATACTGCGAGTACGCCTCCAGCTTCTTTCTCTCCACCTTGACCTCCTGGAACTTTGCCACTCGCCAGTTCTCCCTATTTATGGCTTGCAGCCATACCCCATCCAGGAAGTCCTGGGTGGGCTTCTCCACTTCGGCCCTAAAGGCCCTTGCTGCTGCAGACTCCTCCTGGGTGGGGGACTCCTCAGCAGAGGAGGAAGGTATTTGATGGCATTGCTTTCGGGTTGCCTTCCTCCTCTTCTTCTGGTGCTGATGATCCACCACGGCCATGCCAGAGTCCTGCTACCTTACTGTCTTGCCGTGGATTTTCTCTACATGGGTGATGAGCCCAGATGTGGTCCTCTGTCTGGTCCTCTTAAATCTTTTCTGGCAGATCTAGAGAACATAAAAAGATAGGAAGATAAGAAGTGCCATACTGTGTCAGACCAATGGTCTGTCAAGCCCTGCCTGCATTCTGTCTCCACAAGTGGGTGAATGTGGTGGCCAATCTCTCTCTGCAGGGGACTTCCAGTGAATTCCTAACAGGTCATAGGACAATCCATTCCCTGTTGTTCCGGCTCCCGTGCCTTACCATGTTTCAGCCATGGCGGCCGCTTCCCGGTGCGGTGGCTGCTCCCAGAAGTGAGGGGCCCCGCCCCCACCAGCACTAACCCTGTGGAGGCATCTCTGCAGCCGACTGGGGCTCCTGCGCTCGCTGATGTGGCGCTGACAGCTGAACCGCCCCACGACACAACGAGGCTTCGCCCCCGTTGTGCCGATCCGCACGCCTCCGGGAGCGTGTAGAGGGCGGGGCTTCCTCTTCAAAAGACAGCCTCACAGTAATCTCTGGGCCGGTGAACAGAGCTTGTGTCTGGATGAACTAGCCCCCTGCGTGCAAGCTAAGTGAACGTATTGATACTGAATACTCCTGTGTGTGTCTCCCTCTGCCTGCCTCTGTATTCACTTTCCTTCCCCCCTCCCTGTTTGACGTGATTCAAAGTGATTCCCCGTATTGTCTTTTGTCTGCCTGAGCCCCTGCTTCCTGTTGTTCCCAGAGTGCTTGAGTGGGTAGTGTGAAGGGGCCTGCGGGCCTGGAGTTTCTCCCCCTTCTCCCTCCTCCCTGGGCACCTTTTTCTCCCCTACCCCTCTCCAGTGTGAAAGCCCTTATACTCCTGTCCCCTCTACCCCGGGTCCTTTGCCTCAATCACCCTACACCATCCCCCACAGTTCCTCCCATCCCCCTGTGGTGAATGAGAACCCTGCCTAGTCAAAGCTCTGTGCCCTATGATGATAGGGGCCTAAGTTCCAGGTACGAAAGCCCATGGAACGGCCCATATACTATCCTGACAGGCCTCCGGGACCCCCATCGAATACAACAGAGCTCCCCGAGAGTGTGTGGTGTGCCTGGGAAACCCTTGTCCTCCCTTCCTTTCCCCTCCCCACTGACACCGTGCAGACGGTGAATCCATTCTCCTTCTCATACCACCGTCAGACATCGGACCTCGTGCACCCACTGTCTGGCAGTGGCACTGGTGACCTCTGCCTTGGTGTCCTGCATGTGGCACCAGCGCTGGCATCTGATTCCCCACCCTCCCTGAACCAGGAACACATAAACAACACCTTAGTAATATCATGCATTTATGATTAATGATGCCTCTAGTCCACCTCCCTCCTTGGGGTACTAGGGATGGCAACGAGAGATGGTGACCCTGATTGGCACATGCAAATCTTGCCCTTTTTTGGATGCTAGGGATGGCAACTGGAAAGACCCTTTCTGGCATGTGCAAATCCTGCCCTCTTTGGGGCGCTAGGGATGGCAACTAGAAAGACGCTGGCTGGCACATGAAAATCCTGCCCTCCTTGGGGTGCTAGTAGCGATGGCAACTGGAAAGACTCCTGCTGGCACGTGGAAATTCTGCCCTCCTTGGGGTGCTAGTAGGGGATGCTAAGGATGGCAAATGGAGAGACCCTTGCTGGCACGTGCAAATCCTGCCCTCCTTGAGGCACTATGAATGGCAACTGGAAAGACCCTAGCTGGCATGTGCAAACTTTCCCTTATTTGGGGGTGTGTAGGGATGGCAACTGGAGAGTGGAGACCCTTGCTAGCTTGGCACATGTTTGGGTGGGGGTGCTCGTGCTCATGCCTGACTGCTGGAAGAACCCCCTATGCTACAGTACCCTCTCTCTCTGTGGCAGACATCTGCTGACACCCACTGATGCCCTTGCCCACTGTTTGTGCCTGACTACCCACCACCCACGCACCCACCAGTGAGCTTTCTCTAAAGGATAGTATTCTTCTTGTCCTCAAAGTAAAAAAAAGTTTACAAAGCTGTCACTGGCAGTGGCAGCACCTTTGTGCCCTATTGTTCCTCTAATGAAGAGCTGGCCTCCTCCACCACTGAAGGTGCAGCTGCCGCAGCAGCAATCTCTTCCTTGTCTTCCACCACTGGCTCAGGGACCACCACCTTGGCCTTCCCCCAGGCCCGATGATTAATCTGCACCCTCTTCATTTTTTTTTAAACAAACACACAGCTAAACAGCAAACAGTCACCAACACCAACTCACCAACCCAACACAATCAAACCAACACACAACACAGCCAAAACACACCAAAACAGAACCAAACAGCCAGCCAGCCACACACACACTCTCTCTCCCCACACAAGCTCAGCACACACTCAAATTTCTGGTTTCTGGCTTCTGACGTGATCACAGGACCAGGCAATAGCTAGACCGATACTGAAACCGAAACCAATCGCCGAACGGCCAAACCGAACTGAACGCCACCAAACCGAATGATCAAACCCAGACTCAGCGACCGAACCGAACGACCAAACAACCAAACCGTGACCTGTTTGCCTATCCCTATAGTTTTGCCTTGCGATGTGGTTTGGGGTAGAGGTGGGACCCCGGGCCCATTACCGGCTACCGGATTTACCGGTTACTGGTTCTGCAAAAACCGGATTCCCGGATTAAATCCGGTATACCGGTACCGGATTTATATCATTGAGTTCAATGGGGCGCTGTGTCCCCATTGAACTCAATGAAATAAATGAATTCCTTCCCCCTCCCCCTCCCAGGCTGCGCGGGTGGAAGGGGGGACACCCCCCACCCACCCTGCCCAGCCTGGATTTTTGTTTAAAAACAGACTGAGAGGCGAGCCCACCCCCCAGCACCAGCGGCCGCGGCGTCCCC
>QEPC01005112.1:431718-486587 GCA_003113815.1 Sphenodon punctatus
CTCTTCACATACTTTTCCAAAGATCCTCTCTGTGACTCAAGGAATGCCTGCTCATGCTTTCTTTTCTTTTCTTTCTCAGCTCCAGAGGCATATTTTCTGTACTTGTCCCAGTCTCTGCCAGCACCAGATATGTTTTCAGTGGCGATGTCCTTTGGAATTACACCTGGAAGCAAATTATGTTCCTGTTGCGTGATTTACTCAATGACAGTGAATAACTCATTTCCCAATAAGATTTCTCAATTTCTACACCCAAAGACTTCCTGACTTAGTTTGAGAGACAGGTAATACTAGACAAACTTTAAAGGGACAAGCGCAACACAGCAAAGGCAAGCAGCAAGTAGTGTCTACTAACACGGAAGCGAGAAGGATGACACACACCAACGACCACAGTCACAAAAAGGAACATAGGACACATGACCAGAGAGGGAACAAACATGCACTGAAATTTATATAAAAAACATGCACTGACATTTATATAAAAGTTTTGTAAAAAAACCAAAACAAAATCACCACGAAACTGAAGGCCACCATTTCTTATTTCTCTAATCAGACTTTACCTATTCAAACTTCAAAGTGCAAACTTCAAATTTTATCCCAAGTTTGACCAACATGCTGCTTCCCTAACATGCTGTTTTCAATAGGAAATGTTTTAGGTACAACTTTACCCATGCAACTAGATTAAAATAGGGTTAAAATTCTAACCACGCTGGTCTCGGTAGCACTAGACCAGTTATATCATCCTTGTCATTTTATCAGATAGTGATCCTAAAAGATTTTAAACTGTACTAGCTGACATGATGCACCTGAACAGAGTGGCATTGGGCCAGCTCAGTCTCTGGGTGGAGAGTTTAGTTGAAAGTAGTTGAAACATGTATACATTTTGGCAATTCATTGTAGGCCATGGGAGAAAGAGAAAATGAGACAACCACTGAAAAGTAGCACTGAGGAGAGACAGAGGTAACAGCAGACACCAGACAGCAAGGCCTAGGGTTTCCAATGATTTTTCCAGATGCTAGTTTCTTCCTATTGCTGGAAGAATGCTAGTTTCTTCCTATTCCTATGTCCCTGCAAAACAGGATTCCTGGGACTAATAATTGAACTCTCAGTCCTGTGATAATGGGGTGCCCTTCCCAGGGCATCCACGCTTAACACACATCTGAAAGGGACCTAAATTCAGTGCTGAGAGAAGGCTTTTCCATCTATCCCCCTCACTGTGAGGGAAATAGATGGAAAAGCCTTCTCTGCACCCAGATTCACCCTGGCAGCCCTTGGGCCAGTGGCCCCATGCAGACACATGACCTGTGCCCACATCCAGGCCCTTGTCTCAGAGAGCATGCAGGGCTGCAGGGAGAGAAAAGCTAACCATCCATGAGCAAGCCTGAATCTAGCAAGCTCCAAGCAGGTATTCCCTATGCTGCAACTGTATTTTGAAAATGTCATCTACATGATCTGCTTGTCCCTGTTCATAATTTCTCTCCCTGCCATTTCATTTTGCTATAAAAATTTTGTTGAGCAGGGAAATATATGTTTCTTTCATTCCACCTCCACCCCCCTTTTCTTACCTTACCCAAGCAAGGTGCTCAGTTAATTTTCGCATGAAAGTGAAAACCCTAATAGGCCTGGCATTACCCATGATGAATAACGATACTGCTCTTGCCCTGGGTGAGTCTCTCCTGAAAAGGCTCAGAACACAGTTACCCATTAACTACAAAAATTTGTAAAGTGGACTGAGTCCAAAAACACTGTACAGGGCAATTTTTCAATAGTTTCATAGATATAAAAAAGTTTTAAAAAGCAGGAATGCAAGAGAAATAATTACTGATTCAAAGAAAATGTGGACAGTGGACTTTGTTAATCATTATTTGCCTGAGAGATGTAATAAAACATTTATTTAGGCAACTGTGCATAAAAAATATCTAAAGTTGGGGGAAAAGGGAGGGAGCTGGCAAGGAGACCCCATTGCTCTTTGGGTTATTGCTGGGTTTTCAAATCCTTCCTTTTGCTGCAAGGAGAAAGCAAAGGGGATTTTGAATTAGGGTCTAATGAGGAAGAGGATGCTATTGCAATAGGGTCATTCCCCAAAGTGCATCAACTTGATGCACTTTAGGGAATGACCCTATTGCAGTAGTATCCTCTTTCCATCAACCTGACTGACTCTTCATCTTCTGTGGGTTCTGACTTCTCTTCCCCCTTGATTCACTGTCTGGATCACAGTCAAGCCAATGAAGATCCTATAGCAGGCGTGAGGAACCTGGCTCTCCTCCCCCCCTTACTGTCCCCTCTAACCGGTGCAGTCTTGCTCCTCTCAAGTCACACTGCAGCCCCTAGTCATGTTTTTCATCAGGGAAAATGAGCAGCTTCGAGCTTCCCTTCAGCTTTTTGAACCCGTCCTGTCCTCTAAGTCCCTGCTCCCCTCCCTCCCTTGCGGTCACCAGGGGGCAGCGCCTGCCTC
This sequence comes from Sphenodon punctatus, assembly GCA_003113815.1. Lineage (NCBI taxonomy): Eukaryota > Metazoa > Chordata > Lepidosauria > Sphenodontia > Sphenodontidae > Sphenodon > Sphenodon punctatus. Next base: position 434,171 of record QEPC01005112.1, read on the forward strand.
TCAGCATATGTATATTTATTCTAAGGCAGCTTTTACGTGAAATCGCTCAATGGGGAGGGGGTTTAACTGCATGGATGGTGCTTGGACATGATAGGGCTCGGACACAGGGCTAAGTCCTTGGTCTGTCTTTTCCTCACTTCTCTCACCGTGCAGTGTCTCTGCTGCAGCTGCCTCCACCTGCTTCACGCTGACACACACTGCCTGGCTGATTCCCCGGCCCTCTCCCATCCAACCAGGTGGAACTTAGGACGATGCTTACCTACCTTACAGCTCCCTCCCTGAGCTGAAATCCACCCCCGCTCGACTTTTGTCTCCCGCCTCACGCGCTGCCTGTGTTGCTGCTGCTACTGCGCCGCCGAGTCCCAGCCACTCTGACTCCCTGAGTGACCCGACACATACGCTGCCTCTCAGCCTGCAGCACAGCACTCAGTCTCCACATGCTATACCGCTGCGCCTGCGCAAGCTGTAGAGACTGAGTCGCATGGTGCTGCTTGGTGATGTAGATCCAGACCGGGAGACTCTCGCAGCTCACGAGAGGTAGTGGTGAAGGCTGCGCGGGGCAGGGCCATGAGGGGAGCGGCAGCAGACTGTGCGTCCGACTCCGAGTCTCCGACTTGGGGCGGGGTGGGGTGGGTGTTCCAAATCTACTGCAGATGTCACTGCATCAGACAGTAGATTGCCCCCCCCCAGAATCAGTTGGGTGATTGCCAGCAGGGCAGGCAGTAGGGGAAAAAAAAGAAGGTGGCCGTTTTTTCCACTCCAATCAGCGGTGCCGCGTGGGGCTCCTCCCTCCGCGGGGCCATGTGCCTGGGTGCCACTGGCACATGCCTCGGGCCGGCCCTGCTACTGCTAGAACGAGAGAGAGACAGAGAGAGAGAGAGAGGCTCCCCTCTGCTAGAATGAGAAAGAAGCAGAGAACCTCCCCACTGCTAGAATGAGAGACAGAGAGAAGGGCTGGTGAGAAAGAGAGAGGGAGGTGCATCCTGCTCAAGCTCCCACCTGCCAGACTGCCTGCTCCTCCAATGCCACACGCTACCACCTGCTGTCCAGCCACAGCATCCAGATGCATCCACTCCAGTCCCAGGACACACCGTCAGGGTTCTGGGGCCATCATCCTGCTCACGTGAAGCTGTCATCCTACTGCACCCAGAAGAATCCACTGCAGTCCCAGGACCCACCGTTAGGGTTCTGGAGCCATTGTTCCAGTCATGGGGTGCTTTCGTTCCACTGCAAGCAGCCATCCACTCCAGTTCCAGGACCCACCATCAAGCTTCTGGGGCCGTTGTTCTGCTCACGGGGAGCTGTCATCCTACTGCATCCAGAAGCAGCCACTCCAGTCCCAGGACCCACCTTCAGGGTTTTGGAGCCATTGTTCCAGGCACAGGAGGCTGTCCATCCACTGCATCCAGAAGCTGACACTCCAGACCCAGGACCCACCATCAGGGTTCTGGGAACCGTCATTCCGCTCACAGGGAGCCATCATTCCACCGCATCAAGAAGCGGCCACTCCAGCCCCAGGACCCACCCTCAGGATTCTGGGGCTTACGTTCCAGGCATGGGGGGGCTGTAGTTCCACTGCATCCAGAGGCTGCCACTCTAGTCCCAGGATTCTCTGTCAGGGTTCTGGGGACATCATTCTGCTCACAGGGAGCTGTCATCCTACTGCATCAAAAATCAGCTACTCCAGCTCCAGGACTCACCCTCAGGGTGCTGGGGCCTACATTCCAAGCATGGGGGTCTGTCATTCCACTGCATCCAGAAGCTGCCATTCCAGCCCCAGGACCCACCCTCAGGGTTCTGGGGCCTTCATTCTGCTCACAGGGAGCTTTCCTCCTACCGCATCAAGACACACAATCAGGGTTCTGGGGCCTACATTCCAGGCACAGAAGGCTGTTGTTCCACCGCATCCAGAAGCTTCCACTCTAGGCCTAGGACCCACCATCAGGGTTCTGGGGCCGTCACAGGGAGTTGTCATCCTACTGCATGAATCAGCCACTCCAGCCCCAGGACCCACTATCAGGGTTCTGGGGCTGTCGTTCCAGGCACAGGGGGCTGTTGTTCCACTGTATCCAGAAGCAGCCACTCCAGCCCCAGGACCTACCCTTAGGGTTCTGGGGCTTACGTTCCAGGCACGGAGTCTGTCCTCAACATTTTGGGTGTGGGCCTTGAAGCCCCACATAAATGTTTTTGTGGGCCTCCAAAGTGAACCCCGAAATGCCCTCACTTTGGGGCTCCTCTTGCCAGGGGTGATGGTGGAGAATCCTCGGAGGAGCTGGAGGGGGAAGGACTGGCATGGTGCCTCTTCTGGCGTGCCTTCCTACCTTCCTCTGCCTGATGTTCCTCCCTGCTCCTGCCAGTCCTAAACGCATCCCGTGTTGCCTCGATGAGGTGGATGGTCTCAATATGGGCAATCAGCCCTGATGTGGTCCCCTGTGTCCCCCTTTTGATTTTTTTGTCGCAGATCTAAAGAACATAAAAAGATAGGAACATAAGAAGTGCCATACTGTGTCAGATCAATGGTCTATCAAGCCCTGCCTGTATTCTGTCTCCACAAGTGGCTGGCTGGTCAATCTATCTCTGTGGGGGACTTCCTAACAGGTCATAGGGCAATCCATTCCCTGTTGTTCCAGCCCCCATGCCTTACCTTTCATTCTGCGAATCTACCTTTTGGGATATGGAAATATTTCCATACCATGGACCTTGCTGGCCTGGTTTGGCCCTGAAATTTCTGCCTTGATGGGCCTGGACCATCATCATCACCCTCTCTGAAACAGAAACACATAAACACCTACATAATATCATGCATTCATGGTCATGCCTCTAGTCCTTCCCAGACCAATACCCATTCTCCCACACCAAGCGGAGGGATGGGGCTGCAGTGCTGCCTACTCGCCTCTTTCCCTTTCGACCATGTACACCACCACCATCACTACCACCACCACCACCTGGGGTGCTGTAGTGTCTTCAAGTTCAGACTCTGGCTGCTGCTGCTACTGCTGAAAGAGCCCCCCCACCCTCTCTCTCTCTGTGGTAGACCCAGAAATAAGACATATGCAAATCCTGCCCTCCTGGGGTGCTACTGCTGGCAAGTTGAGATCCTGGTTGGCACGTCTCTGGGTGGATGCTGTGGCTGTGGCTCATGCTTGAATGCTGGAAGAGCCCCACTCCCCTCTCTCTCTGGAAGACCAAGAAATAAGACATGTGCAAATCCTGCCCCTCCACTGCCACCCGCTGTTTGTGCCTGACTGCCCACCACCCACACGCCAGAATGCTTGCTCTAAAGGACAGTCTTCTTGTCCTCAACATTATATGGAACAATAAACAAAAATAAATTTTACAAACCTGGCAGCAGTGGCACCTCCTCTGCCCAGGGCCGGCCTTAGCATAAGTGGGGCCCAGGGTGGGGAACAAATGCGGGGGCCCTGTCTTCTTTGCCGCTGATGGCTGGTGGGCCTAGGGGAGCTCCCCAGATCAGGGTGTGCTCCCTGGCCTGGGGGTGGTGCACTACCCGGGCCTGAGTTCAGGGATGGGCAGAGGGGCACTCCCCTCTGCCCACCCCCAAGCCTGAGTGGCCATTCGGATCACTTACCTGATCCGCTGTTGCCATTGCCACCACTGCCGCCACTGCCACCGCTGCCACCACCACCACCACCTCAGCCGCCACCTTTGGCCTGGGCCCTGCACTGGGCTCAGAGCTTCAGGCAGGACGGGAACCGCAGCAGCAGGTTAAATCTGCCATTGCGCTGCCTGCCGCCACCGGACGTTCTGCTGCCCCCACCTTCTGCTGCCTGTCACAGTCTTGGCCAGGGGAATTTCCCTGCCTCTCCCTCATTTCTATATGCCAAAACAGCCAGGCAGGCAGAGGGGCAGGCCGGTGGCATGAGGGAGAGACGGGGCCTCTGCCTTCTTCTCCCTCACTTCCAGTGGCCCTGCCTCTCCCTCACTCGGTGGGTGCCCCCCCCCTGCCTGCCAGTCTCTCAGTCAGGGGAAATGAGGGAGAGGCGGGGCCTCTGCCTCTCTCCCTCGTTTGCCTTGACTGAGACTGTGAGAGGCAGCAGAGTGTGGGGGGGCACAGAGTGTGGAAGAGGGCCTCTGCCTCTCCCTCACTCCTGCTGGCCCCCTCCTCTGCCTGTCACTCAGAGTCATCTGGGCCCCTCACGTTTGGGGTCCCCAGCTCCCAACTACTGTCAGTTCGGGATCTGGGGACCCCGAGTGCAGGCTCCCCCAGGAGCGGGACCTGGGGTGGTCACCCCAAGCCACCCCATGGTAGATATATAACCATTATAGGCAGGAGAGCTGAATTCAAAGTTGAAGACTACTGGATGCATGTGAAAATGAGGGAAAGGTGAATTGAGAGTGCTCCCCTAATGTTCAGGTAGTTTCAAAGCTAGTAACTGTCACAGCTAACAATTGCCTTAAAAATACTTCCCCATTTAAAAACGTACAGGTATCTATGTCTCTCTTTTTCTCTTTGTCACTCAAAAGCATAGACATTATAATAAAATGCCTAGTATTACTATAAATGTTTATAACCCTATGGACTAGCCCCACAACATCCAGGTACAGGGCAAGTATGAGGGTCACTGAACAGTGGAAAAATTCATAGTGGATTACAATCAGAGAGTCACCCATGCTAAGAAGCCTTGTGATAGATCCCTGAGAATCTGCACATATACTCTTTAATATCTTTGCCTGGTTTTAGACAAGACAGATGGTACCATGCAAGTCCACCCAGTGCCATGTGTGGTACTGCCCATTTAAAAGTGGTGGTAGGTTGCACATGCTCTCATGATCCACGCACCTCTGCCCATCTCCCCACATAGAGTAACTGGGAAAACCCTTGGTTGCTACATGCAGGGGCATGGGTAGCTGGCAGGTGGATGGGGGGGCACACCAAGCGCACACTCATCCACTGCTGTTTAAACCCTCCCCCACGCACTGGAAGTGTGTGTGCACTTCCCTGAGTGCAGATGGGCCCGCCCCCTGCCCCGTCCACAGTATCCGTCTAAAAATGACCTTTGAACAGAGATCATGTATGTGTGAATTTAGTGGTGTAAAAGTGAAAGACTAGCAACATTAGTTATGATACAAGTAGCAGGGCTGAAACTCAATAGCAGAGAATCACAGTTCTCTACTTGTTTTTAGCAAGAATTAATAATTGAGAAACCGCCCAGTTCTCTTCACTTTCTCAGTCAAGAATTTTTCTTGATTTACTATTTACCATTTACTGTGATTTACTGTATAGACTAGTGTTACTGAAAATTGGGGGCTGACATCAAACTAATTGCAAAAGAAGCCAAATCAGTTTTATTTAATCTGTTTAAGTCATGTATTGAACGTATCAAAAATCTAGAAAAATGTATGTAGAGGAACATTTCCAAAATAGCGAGTGAAAGATGGACAACGCTTTCATGTGACATAGCATTGAACTTGGACAAATACATCAGAAAGTATTAAGTGCATTAACAAAACACATCTGTTAATGTTCACTTTCAATAATCACAACTTTCCATTTCCACACAATTTGTAATTTGCTTGATAACTTCCACAGATATAACAGAAATGTGCTTGGATGTGGTAGGAATAATACGCCTATTTAATTATTATTTATCGCTTTTGTCATAAAACCTGCACATATTTGAAAATAGCAAAGTTGAAGCATTTTCATTAGGGAACTTTAAAAGTAAACACCCTCCCTAAAGAAACCCCCCCAAAAGTAAAACCGCCCCCCCCTTTTCTGTACAATTGTATAACATTTTTCATATTTGGTCTGTAGTTCATGCAAGACATTATGTAGGAGGAAGTCCTCCCCTCTCTACATTTCCCTCCAAAAAACACCTGCCAAGCAATAATGAAATCAATAATTACTGTCATTATCGTTATTGGTTTTTTAATTATTTATCTTCGTTATTGTTATTGCAATAATAACAAAAATGAGAATGTCATTATCATTATAAATATAATGAAAACAAAGTGCACACCCCTAGTGTATAGCGATAGACCCAACAGCAGTCACACCCTCTAGTGTAACTCTTACTCTTGGCACTGATTTGTGATGCCTGTCCCCTGGTGTCATTGCAGCAATTAGGCCCATTCCATGGAAAGTATCCAATGTTCTGGTGTCATGATTCACATTGTCTGCCATGTTCTTGATGTCACTCAACAGGACTACTCCTGGAAATGTCTGTAATTTGTGATATGGCAGTACACATTTCAAATTTCCTAACCTCAAAATCCTATGAACAAAACCCAAATTTTATGCAACATATCCTATGTAAAATGATTACACATTGTGTGTTATTTCTGATACATTTCTGATGTATTTGTCCAAGTTCAATGTTACGTCACATTAAAGTGGTGGCCATTTTTCACTCACCATTTTGGAAATGCTCTCTAGATTTTTTATACGTTCAATACATGACTCAAACAGATTAAACAAGACCCATTTAATTTCTTTTGCAATTATTTTGACATCAAACCACATTTTTTCTGGACTGTATTACCGTATACTGCTTACCGTGTACAATGTTTGTCCTGGAAATGTGCATATGTAGACTGGCTGACCTTTTCCAAAATGGTGGCAACACTGCTAGCTTGGAAGAGGGCTGAGCATGTGCAGAACAGTTGCGGTGGCCATTTTGCACATGCACAGTGCCAGAACAAACACGGTACATGGTAAATGGTACATGGTAAATTGATATTTGGTACAGGACAAATATACAGAAAATGGTAAATGGTAAATTTTGATGACATTCTCGGGATCTTGGTAACAATTCTCAATTCTTATGAGATATTTGTGAGAAACAAATTGATTCTCATTTCAACCCTAGATATATGTATAGTATAGATTTGCCATACACCTTTGCCACACAAGATTAATCTGACAGTTCAGTTTATGACCTTCTATTGCAATTTTCTTGCTCAGAGAATATAAATTGTGCCCAAACCAGACTCACTTTGAAGGTAAATATACAGCAGAATAAAATTGCACCTACTTTCCCAGGAATCCAGAAGACCTGAGCTCTGGGAGAGTAGGAATGTGAACACAAAGACAAGATGCCATGCTCTTTACAGAGAACTAGAGAGTAACGTGTCTATTAACTTTAATTTACAACTTATTCTCTGGCACCTGGACAAAAATATCTTCATGGGTTTAATATAACTTTACATTTCTTTCTTTAGAATGTCACACTCATTTCTATGTAAGAAGATAAGCCAATAAATAATAGCAATTCACTATAAATCTTTAATAGTTCAAAGCTATTTACATTGAGGTCCTGAGCCAGACATTTTGTGCTAGAAATAAGTCTGCTTAGGGGCAATGCAACGACCCTAACCTGGGGAAAGGGGGTTTCAGATTATCCACCACAGGTGACCTGCATCCTTACATTCCAGGAACCCTATCCTGGTGTTCTCCTACCACACTTATTAGAATATGTACCAGCAAAAATAGTTTAATAATACCAGCAATACAGAAGGATCAAAAAGACTGTTAAGACAGCATCTCGACAGTACCTCAGAAATGGTGGGAAATTACCTCGTTAGTGTCTCAGAATTTCTGAGTTCAGCATTTCCCAATGGCACTACCCCACCAGGAAGGAAAGCTGCTCAATCTGAACCTCAGAGTTAGGTCAGCAATGTCACTACAGCACTACCTCAGAAAAGGTGGGAAAGCTTCCGAAACGGCACCTCAGAATTACCTGAGCAATGTTACTACAGCACTACCTTAGGGAAAGTGGGAAAGCTCAGTGATTAGGCAGCCATTTTTTCCTGTGGTAACATGTGACCTTGTCAAATGCTCCGTTTAACTCATTAACATCCTCTCACAACCTAAAATTTCAAATAGAATACAAAACAATGGATTTATATTAAAGTTTTAAGGCGAATTGGGTCAAAAAGAAACCATCACTTGATGTTGGTGCCCCAGTGAACTACCGACCTGTCTCTAACCTTCCCGTTTTAACAATCCAGACTCAAAGACAGGTCCCTACCCCTAAGGGGCTTACAATCTGAGAGACAAGGGAATGGGATACGAGGGAGAGGTAAACATTTTTAGAGAAGGTTATTGAACGGGTAGTGGTCCATCAGTAGCAGGCACATCTGGACTGCACCGGTTTCCTGGATTCCATGTAGTCTGGCTTTCATCAGGGATATGGCATGGAGACCGTGCTTGTGGCTTTTGTTGACAACCTCCTTTTAGGGTTGGACCAGGGACATATGACCCTGTTGGTCCTACTGGATCTATCTGTGGTCTTTGATACTGTGAATCATGAGATGCTGGTGACTTGCCTGTGGGACCTGACTTGGGTGGACAGTACCATCTTGTGGTGGTTCCGTTCATACCTGGTGGATAGATTTCAGTGGGTGATACTAGAGGACTGTACATTGTCCCCTGGAGGTCTCCCGTGTGGGGTCCCTCAGGGTTCCATCTTGTCCCCTCTCTTATTCAACGCGTATATGAAGCTGCTGGGGGAGGTCATGCGCAGCTGGGGTGTCTGCTTTCACCAATATTTGGATTATACCCAGCTGTAATTTTTATTAATAAATGTATTATTAATTTATTAGTTATTAATTATTATTATTTATTAATAAATAATAATAATAATAATAATAATAATAATAATAATAATAAAACACAGGTAATGTGCCTAACACTGTACAATCCATAGTCAGAGAAAGGTCCCTAACCCTAAGGGGCTTACAATCTGAGAGACAAGGGAGGGGGATATGAGGGAGATGTAAACTTCAGGAAGACAAGAATACATGAATGAGACTGAGAAACTGCAGGCTCACATGCTTCACTTGGTTACAAGGAATTTGGTCCACTTCTGAGTGAGGGGGAAAGGATGCAGCATCACTCATGACAAGCTAGGGAAAACCTGACGGAAGAGGTGGGTTTTCAGGAGGGATTTGAAAGTTGGGAGGGAGGGAACAGAGTGAATGTATCCAGGGAGGGAGTTCCAGGCATGAGGGGCAGCAAGGGAGAAGGGGCGGAGATGTTTAAGGGAGCAAGGAGTTTGCAAGCAGGTGAGGGTGGGGGCAGAGGAGAAGTGAAGCTCCTGGGTAGGAGCATGGTGGGATACAAGAGCAGAGAGATATGGGGGAGCAAGGCCATGAATAGCCTTGAAGGAAGGTGAAGACCAGGAGCTTGTACTGAATGCATTCCCATAGAGGGAGCCAGTGCAGAGTAGAGAGGAGGGGCTGTACATGGTCAAAGCAATGGGCAAGGTGGATGATTTTGGCTGTGGAGCGTTGAATGGAGATGAGGGGGGCCAGATCAGAGCAGGGGAAGATAGTAAGGAGGAAGCTGCAGTAGTCAAGGTGAGAGATAACTAGATTATGGACTAGGGTTTTTGCAGTGGCAACAGTAAGGCAAGGCCAGATTTTAGCAATATTGTACAGAGCAAAGCGTCAGGATTTAGCAACAGCCTTGATCTGAGGCTTAAAGGAGAGGGAGGAGATGAAGATGAATCCCAGGCTACAGGCCTGAGGGACTGGCTGGATGGTGTCTCCCTCAATGGAAATTTATTGACGTTGGTCGACCCAGGCTCTTCAGTGCCATTGCTGTCCCGGTCTTTGACTGCGGTGGGTGATTGAATGAGGTCTAGTTGATTGAAGCTTAATCCCGACAAGACAGAGATGATGCTTTTAGACAGAGTTGGTGGTTTGAGTCATACCTAGAAGAACAGAGTCAATCAGTGGTGATGGATGGTTAGCCATCATCCCAGAGAGACTTGAAATGTCACATCCCACAAAGTTCTATCATATCACCTATGTTAAATGTATACCTGTAACTAGGGTTGCCACCTTTTGCAGTTTGACCCCAAGACTCCCACTTTGGCCTATGGGAGTCTCAGGGTCAAACTGCAAAAGACAGCAACCTTACATGCAACCCTTCAGGGATGTTATAGCTAAGCATAGGGTTGAATACCATCAGGATGCTGATGATACACAACTATAGATTTCTTTTCCCATGAGCCCTGTCAGCTCAGCGTCCACCCTGGAGGAATGTCTGAATGATTCAGTCAACTGGATGTGTCAGAGCAATCTCATACTGAACTCAGAGAAGACTGAGACCACTTTTAGATGAGCAGCTCTATTTACCAGCTTGAAGGAAGCGCTTTCTGAAAAGCCACGCGGAGTGCATTTAGATGCACCGGAAGTAGCTGGCCGCCATAGGAATCATGACTTGTGCAGTCTCTTTGAAGCTGTATTTTGAAAGTGCTCATCTAAAAGTGGTCTGAGATGATGCTGGTGAGGAGGGACAGCCAACATGAGGATACCCTGCTCTGCCCTCCCTCAGAGACCTGCATGTTGTGGGGGTCTGAGTGAAGGTTGTGGGCCAGGTAAGGAATAGGGGCATCATTTTTTGACCATACTCTGTCCATGAAAAAGTTTCCAATGTGGTTTGAATTCCCCCCCCCCCCCCACCTGCTCAGTCTTTGTAAGCTACGCATGTACTTATCCCTGGCTGACCTTGTCACAGCAACCCACGCCCTGGTGACTGTGAGGGTTGATTTTTGTAAATTCCTTCTTATATAGGCTTCCTGCAGTGCTGTTTTGTCACTTGCAGGTTGTTCAGAATGTGGCAGTGAAGCTGCATACTGGTTTAGACAGCCATGACCATAACATACCTGCATTTTATATTTAATTAATTTAAAATTATGCTGCTGGCTTTTAAGTCCCTGAATGGCAGAGGCCATGGTTATATTCGAGACCTACTCCTGGAACCTCACCCTACTGGGTATCTACACTCAGATGCCACCTGCTGTTTGGGGGGTCCTGCCATCGCACCTTAAGTTGGCAGGCAATTTGCTGTGGTGGGCTCCTCGTGTGGAATGCGCTCCCTCCAGTTGTTCACCTCAGTTCTTCCATCCTCACTTCAAAAAGCACCTGAAAAATAGGGTTGTGCAGAACTTATCTGTTCCATTTTCATTTTCTGTATCATTTTCTGGGTTAAAAACCCATCCGTTTCTGGGTGTTTCATAATAACCCCTTCATTTTCATTTATTTTATTTTAAAATAATTTTAAAAATTATTATTAATTATTATTATTATAAACTTTTCTATAGCACCAGCGATGTACCTGGCACTTTACAGAGAAGAAAATATAATTATGTGCATGGACAAATGGCCATAACGTATGCATTTTGCATACGCATACGTTATTCCAAAATGACGCCAATGCTGCCAGTGCCATTTTGGGAAAGAGCGCACATGCGCAGAAAGGCCCTGGTGGCAATTTTATGCATGTACAGTCATTTATTTATAATTTTTAAAAAATTATTAGTATTATTAGTTTGTTTTTAAATCACTGTGTGTGCGCAAATGGCTGCTGGACCATTCTGTGTATGCACGCCTGTAGCAGAGTTAAGTCTTGCCCAATGTGAGTCACTCAGGATTAGGCCCCCAAAATCATACAGTCTCAGTGGAAATTAGTTTAATAAGTCATTTTATTTATATTATCTCCATTCTCCATCTGTTAGTTTCCAGTCCTTAGTTCAGTCTGCCTTAGCCTCTGGCTATCTATCCCAAACAATCCCTTAGTTGTAACCCAGCTCCCTTGCTGTCTCTTTCAGCCCGGGCTTCTTTTCTCAGTAGCCACCTTGCTCACCCTCTGTGAGTTCCTTGCTGTAGGGCTCACAGCCCTCCTACTCCCTCAAAGTCTCTACTCACAACAAAGTTTGACTTATCACAAGCCCTCTGGTATTATTCAGGGAGAGTTCTCTTACCAGTCTTACGCCCTTCGTGCCTTCTCCAGTACTGGCGAGCCCTCTGGCTTAGCTCTTCCCTGGCTGGCCACAGCCATGCCCAGCTCACCCATGCAGTCAATTGACAGAGCCTGTCACTCAGCCAGTGAAACCCACATGAAGCCGCTAGCTGTCTTAAAGGGACCATAGCCCACGGTGGCTCTGGTCTGCCAAAGCACCCTTTTCCAAAATGACACTGGCAGCATCAGCACCATTTTGGAAAAGGATGCACATTCAAAGAATGGTCCAAGTGGGCTTTTTTTTTTGCATGCACAGCAGAGATTTTTTAAATTTATATTTTAATAAATTAAACAAAAAAAAATACACAAAACTCATGAAAGGAGACATATGTTGTTTGTGTATTCATCCATTTTTGGAACAATAGTTAGTAAAATGCATGGGCCTCCATTCCTTTTAGTAGGTAATAAAAATTAAATGAATTGCACATCCCTACTGAAAACTTTCCAGGTGCTTTTAGAGGACCTCACTGCTGGTTCCTCCTTCATGTGTTTTTTTCCTTCCTTTTTTACCTTCCCATTTTACATTGTTTAAAATTAATATTATATATAGTTTTGTATTGTATTTTAAACATTGTAAAGTGCTCCAAGCACCATTTGGCAGAGGTGTGCTGTATAAATAAAAATTATCATCATCATCACCATCTTGATAACAATGCAGTAATTACAATTAGTCAGCATGGATTGATGTGCAATAAATTATGACAGACTTTTCTCCATCTTTGATCGGGTAACCGCTGATAATCTGGTAAAGTATGGCCTAGAAGACACTACAATCAGGTGGATTCACAATGGATGAAAAACTCAAAGATAGGTGGTTCATTAAACTGGTGGGAGGTAATGAGTGTGGTTCTTCAGGACTCAGTCCTGAGTCTGATGCTATTCAGCATCTTTATTTACAACTTGGATGAAGAGTGAGGGAATAATTATGAAGTTTTCAGATTATTACACAAAACTGGAAGGAGTAGCTAACACCTTGAACGACAGAATATGAATTCAAAGCAATCCTGATAGGTTGAAAAACTTGTCTGAGGAAATTTAACAGAGCTAAATGTAAAGTTCTATATCTAGGAAAGAAAAACCAAATACACAAACATAAGATGGGGAATACCTGTCTTGGTAGACGTCCACATGGGTGAAAGCATACGTGATGGTGGAGTGTCGTCATCAAAAGCTGCTCCAGACCGGGAAGCCACCGGCCACCTGGTCAGGATTGGGTCCAGCTGTGGAACAAATGTTTACACGTTCAGGCCGGGGGAATGGGGATGCACAAACATGCAGCTGTCTGTGCCCAGTGGCCCACCCCTCATGATGGGCAGCCATGGCAGCCAATGATGGCTTGTCATGGTGGCTACTACAGACTGGGTCAGGAACAGTGGACTACTATATATGATAGACCACTTCAACCTGGTTGGGCAGGCCGTTTCCCGGTCTCTGTAATCATAGCTCCAACACACCTGGGGAAACTCTGGGCCTGGAGCAAACAAATTGCCCCAAACAAGTGTGACAGTGGCCCGTGGACCAAAGTGGGCCTAAGCAGGCCACCGTCACGTTTGTGATTGATCATACATTGAACATGACTTATCAACATGATGTGGCTGACTAATGCAATTTTATTAATTTCATTTTATTTTATTTTATTTAAAGTTTATTTTCACCCTGCCCCTCTCTCCCAAAGGAGACTTGGGGCAACTTACAAAATCACAATAAAAACAGCGAATACAATGAAAATTCATGAAGTCAAAGATTCAAAAATTCATAAATAGACTAAAAACTATTCATACCTAGGTCTGCAAAATAGATAAACCTAACCCACCATAAATTAACCCATCCCACCCTCCCCCCTGCCAAATGCCTGGTGAAAAAGGCAGGTCTTACAACGCTGTCGGAAAGTGAGGAGATCCCAGCCACCCCAAGATATGCCTTCCCGGTGGAGCCACCCCAGATATGGCTAATGTGCATGCACATCTTCTCTGCCAGCTTCCTAATGAACCTTTCCCACAGGTGTAAAAGTGGCCTTTGTGGCAGCCCTTTTGATATTTGAAGATTGCTATCATGTCTCCCCTTAGCCTTCTTTTCATTAGATTAAACATACACAGTTGCTTCAATATTTCAACATAGGGCATGCTTTCCAGAACCCTTATCTTTGTCACCCTCCTCTGAATCCATTCCAATTTGTCAATGTCCTTCTTAAAATGAGACACCCAAAACTGGACATGGTACTCCCTGTGAGGTCTCACCAGTGAAGAATGGAGAAAAATTAATGCTTCCCATTCCCATGACTTGGAAATTAAGCTTCTGCTAATGCTGCCTAAAACTGGACAAGTTGTTGAGGCCGATCTTGGCTGACTTCATTCCAGCTGGGTACTCCGACCAGCACCAGCCCAGCCTGGAGGGTCAGGGAGGAAGCGTAGTTATTATTTTTAGGGATTGCTTGATGGAAAGGGGGTTCTCAGTGCAGACTGAGTCTGGGATAGAGGACCTCCATCTTGTGTTTGATTTGGCCAGAAACATTCCAGGGACTCTGGATGATGACAGGCTGGGGATTCTGCTAGTGTACCATGCACCCCACTACGCATCAGTATCCCTGACTGCTCTAGCTGTTCTTGTCTCAGATGTGGTCTTGCAGTCTCCCAGGCTTATTGTCCCGGGGAACTTCAATATTCATGTCAAAGCCAAATTGCATGGAGCAGAGCAGGAATTCATGGCCGCCATGGCAACTATGGGCCTGTCCCAGGTGGTAGTAGACCTGACACATGAAGGGGGACATACTCTGGATTTGATGTTCTGCACTGACCTTGAGGCGGGGGTGTGTGTGTGTGCGTCTGATGATAGGGGGTGTGCTGTGTACAGTGGTTGGACCACTACCTCCTGTGGGCTTGCATCCCAGTGAACCTACCTGACCATGGGGATGTGGGACCGATTAAGATGGTCCGCACCCAGAGACTTATGGAACCAGAAAGGTTCCAGAATGCTCTGGGGTATTTTCCTGTTGACCTTGATGGATGCTCCATCGATGACCTCATGGCCTTTTGGAATGAGTAGCTGACCAAGGCCATCAATCAGGTGGTTCTTAGGCATCCATTCCCAACGTTTCACCACCACAGGTCCCCATGGTTCACAGAGGGCCTGGGTTGGTTGAAACATGAGGGTAGGCGGTTGGCACGATGGTGGTACTGTACTCGCACGCAGGACAATAGATTGTGGCATAAAGCATTTTTGAGGGAATATTCCATGGCGATGCAGGCAGCAAAGAAGCAGTTCTTTGCTACCCTTATAGCAGCTACTCAGTCACATCTAGTGGAGCTGTTCCAGGTGGTGACAGGTCTGGTCAGTCCAGCCGGTCTTCACCTGGAACTGGACTCGTCCAAAGCCTCCTGTGACATGTCTTTATTGTAATTTATGGATAAAATTGCTCTCACTGAGCATGACTTCGACTCCACCGTTTTGGAAACAATGGCAGGGTCAGAGGTTAGGAATGCCCTGTCTGGTCTAAGTTCATCGGATGAATTTCATTTAGGCATGTGCAATTCATTTTCTTTATTATGATGAATAAAATGAAAGTTTTCATTTTCATTTTTGTTATTTTAATAACAAAAATGAAAAATAATAATGAAAAAAACCCACAAAACAATTTTTTGTTTTCAAAATAATGGGAAATAACTTAAAAACGCATTTCCAGCTATAACTTTTTTGTTTCTTACTAAATTTTTATGAAACATGGAATGATTGTACTGTGTTCCAAATTTTGGAAAGATGGATAAAGGGAACCGATTTTATAAGCAATTGAATGTTGTGATTTTAAGAAAAGCTGCGTACACATTCCTGGCTACAACTTATTTATCTTCCACCCAATTTTAATGAAACCTAAGAATATTATGTCCTTCCCCAGGATTACCAGTTCTTCCAAATTTCAGAAATATTGGATAAATGGTCCTCCTGTTATGAGCCATTAATTTAAATGCATTTCCAGCTGTAACATTTTTATATTCCATCCTGTTTACAAGACATTTGGCGGAATGTATCCCACACCTTTCCTGTCATCTCTGTCAAACTACCGTATAATTTGATAAAGATCCCCAATTTGATAAGCAATTGAATTTGTCCCCTTGAAGACCATTATCCAGATAAATAACAGCACATGCAGTGCCAGTCAGAGGCAGGCACCTGGCATGGCAGGGGTGGGGTGGGAGGGGAGGCTGTAGGAGGGAGTATGGGGAGCAACCCAACAGACTGACATATACATACACTGGCCAATTACTGCATGCTTCCAGCTTTACAGGACCAATCGGTGGTGGCTTCGAGGCGGGCATAGGGGACGGCCCTGAGGTGGGCATAGAAGGAACATAACTGGGACTTTGGGGATAGTATCCCAAAAATCAGGATACATGGTTTACACATCCAGGCTGACCTATTATCATCATAATCACATCCTGCAGCACTGTGACAGAGGACATAAGAGAATCTCTATTGGCTCTTTCCTAAACAGATGCTTCCAACTTCCCAAGTGGGGGAGAGAAGTTGGGATGGTCACAGTAAAGATTGATGATATTTGTTTGACCTTTCTTCTGGCCAATTGGCATCACAAACAGATCTTATACCACAGTGACATGTAAGATAATCCCTGTCATAGGCTCATTCTCTGCATATGATGTGCAGGCTTATAAAATTGGGACCCTTTATCACATCTTTCTGATATTTGGCAGAGATTATCCTGAAGGTGTGAGATATAGCTGTGCCAAATTTTATGTACACTGATTGGACTGAAAAGATGTTACAGTCAGACATACATTTATAAGTTAATTGCTTATACCACCAGAACCCTTTATCCAATCTTTCTGAAAGTTGGCACAGATAGTAAACTTATGTAGGCATATAAATCAACCTAGTTTCATCCACATTAGATGGTAGACAAAAATGCTACAACCAGGAATGTATATGCATATTTTTTGCAAAATAACATTCAACTACTTATAAAATTGTATTCCTTTATCCAATCTTTCTGAAATTTGGTACACATAGTGCCTTCCATTGGGGTAAAATCCCTCCATGTGTCATCCAAATATAATGAAAAACAAAAAGGTTACAACCAAAAATGTATTTTCCATTAAATCCAATGAAAATCAAAAGCAAATATGAAAATGAAAAATGATATTTATGAAAATGAAAACAAAAGATTTAAACAACAAAAACAAAAAATGAAAAGAAATAATGACATGTGTCCCTGGTGTACACCTCTAATTTCAGCTGGTGACACCTGCTGAGTTGGCAGATGTGCTGGGCTCTGTTTTGGCCACAACTTGTGAACTAGATCCTTGCTCATCCTGGTTGGTCAAGGCCTCCACGGAGAACTTGGGGCTGGTGTTGGCTGGGGTGATCAACACCTCCCTTGGGGAGGGTCATGTGCCGGAATGTCTCAAGGGGGCTGTGTTCAGCCCACTTCTCAAGAAACCATTGCTTGACTCTGATGCCCTGGTGAGCTACAGGCTGGACTCTAACCTACTATTTTTAGGCAAGGTTATTGAATGGGTTGTGACCTGCCAGTTGCAGACACATCTAGATAGCACCAGTTTTCTTGATCTTGCACAGTCTGGCTTTCATCCAGGTTATGGCATGGAGACTGCACTTCTGGCCTTGGTTGAAGACATTCTGGTAGAGCTAGATAGGGGTCATATGACCCTACATGTTCTACTGGATCTATATGAGGATTTTGATACCATGAATCATGAGCTGTTGGTGACTCACCTGCAGTTCCTGGTTGGGGTGGCCAGGACTGTTTTACAGTGGTTCCACTCCTACCTCAAGGATAGATCTCAGTGAGTGGTACTAGGAGAACTGTTCATTGTCCCCTGGGGCCTCACATGTGGTGTCCCACAGGGTCCCATTCTGCCCACACTCTTATTCAATGTGTATATGCAACCACGAGGGGAAGTTGTGCACAGCTGGGGGATTTGTTGTGACCAATATGCTGATGACACTCAGTTGTACATTTCTTTTTCAACCAACTGAAGCCCTACAGTCTCATTGCTCTCACAGTGTTTGGCCACTGTGGGGGACTGGATGAGGTCAAGCCGATTGAAGCTCAATCCCAACAAGACAGAGGTGATGTTAATGTGTGGGGTCGGTGATACGGGGGAGGGGGAAGTGTCCATTATTGGTGGGGTCTGTCCTCCATTGGTTCCATGTGTGCAGATCCTCGGGGTGCTCCTGGACTTGCAGTTGCACCTGGATCAGCAGGTGTTGGCTGTGGTATGGGGTGCCTTCCATCAATTATACCTGTCTCAGACTCTGATCTTGCCACTGTCATCCATGCATTCGTCACCTTGAGACTGGACTACTGTAATGAACTCTACGTGGGGCTGCCCATGGTGATTATCTGGAAGCTGCAGCTGGTGCAAAATGTGGTAGCCTGCCTCCTGACAAGGACAGGCCACAGGGAGCACATTCATCTGGTGCTCCAAGCATTGCACTGGCTTCCAATTGTTTTCAGGGACTTTTTCAGGCTGCTGGTTTTGACCTATAAGCTCTACACAGCCTGGGTCCCATTTACCTGAGGGACCTCCTCAATCCCTGGGGCGGACCCTGTGGTCATCTGGGGATGCCCTGCTGGAGGTCCGGTGTTTTCAGTCAATCCGGATGGACAGGAGGGCATTCTCAGCAGCCTCCCCATCACTGTGGAATGTCTTCCCGGTGGAGCCACCCCAAGTGGACGACCCCAGGGCAGGAAGCATGGGCACATGCAATTGGGGAGGAGGCTGGAAGCATCAGCAAGCAGAGGGAGCAGAAGCCTGACACTGCGGAGCGGGCAGTGGTAAAATATCTCAAGGAGCCGGTGGTGGATTTCAGCAGCAATCCCCTTCTGTACTGGGCAGAGAAGGGAAAAATACTTCATGGTCTCATCAGGGTGGCACAGGAATTAGTGTCCTGCTCACCAACCAGCGTACCCAGTGAATGGGTATTTTCGTCGGCAGGGGACATAGTGAGTCCCCACCATTCGAGGTTGGTTGCTGGGTTGGTGGAGCAGCTCCTGTCCCTCAAGATCAACCTGCTGCTGAGTTTCCCTGAGCTGGCCTTGGACACATAGTGAGGGTGGGGGCACCCGAGAGAGAGAGAGAGAGAGAGAGAGAGAGAGGCTCCCCACTAACAGAACGAGAGAGAGAGGGAGACATGCTCCTGCCCATGCTGTCATCCACCGTACATGATGAGAGACACAGAGAGAGACACAGAAAGGCTCCCCACTGCTAGAGAGAGAGAGAGAGAGAGAGAGAGAGAGAGAGAGAGAGGCTCCCTGCTGCTAGTATGAGAGAAACAGAAAACCTCCCTGGTGCTAGAATGAGAGACAGACAGAGAAGGCTGGGGAGAAAGAGAGAGGTGCATCCTGCTCAAGCTCCCACCTGCCCGACTGCCTGCTCCTCCAATGCCACATGCCGCCTGCTGCCAGAGAGCCTCTCTCTCTCTCTCTCTGGCACCACTCCAGATAAATATGCCATGCCACTGCTGCCGCCAAGCTCCCACCTGCCCGATTGCCTGCTGTGCCGATGTTCCTCTGCCACTGCCTACTGCCAGAGAGCCCCCCTCTCTCTCTCTCCCTGGAACCAACCCATAGAAATATGTGCTGCCACTGCTACTGCTGCTGCCACCGCTGCTGCCAAGTTCCTACCTACCTGACTGTCTGCTGCTCTGATGTTCCTCTGCTGCTGCCCGCTGCCAGAGAGCCTCTCTCTCTGGCACCAACTCATAGAAATATGCCCTGCCACTGCTACTGTTGCTGCCACTTCTGCTGCCAAGCTCCCACCTGCCTGACTGACAGTTGCTCTGCTGCTCCTCTGCTGCCCGCATTGAGAACCTCTCTCTCTCTGGCACCCCCACACAGAAACATGCCCAGCCCCTGGCTGCTCCCCATGCAGTGCTGTCCGCAAACAGATATAAGCTACCACTCCGGTCCCAAGAACCATCATCAGGGTTCCGGGGACATCATTACACTCACAGGGAGCCGTCATCCTACCTTATCAAGACGCAGTCACTCCAGCCCCAGGACCCACCTTCAGGGTTCTGGGGTCCAATTTCCAGGCATGAGGCGTTGTCCATCCACGTCATCCAGAAGCTGCCACTGTAGTCCCAGGACCCACCATCAGGATTCTGGGGCCTACGTTACAGTCACAGGGAGCTATCATTCCACCTCACCAAGAAGCAGCCACTGTAGTCCCAGGACCCACCATCAGGGTTCTGGGGCCTACGTTACGGGCAGGGAGGGCTGTCATTCCACCACATCCAGAAGCTGCCACTCTAGTCCCAGGACCCACCATCAGGGTTCTGGGACCACCATTCCAGTTACGGGGGCTGTTCATCCACATCATCCAGAAGCTGCCACTCCAATCCCAGGACCCAACATCAGGGTTCTGGAGCTATCATTCTATTCAAGGGGGTCTGTCATTCAAGTGTGTGCAGAAGCAGCCATTCCAGTCCCAAGAACCATTATCAATTTCTAGAGCTCCTCTAGTATAAAAGGGATCTGCTGCTTCCCACTGCCAGAGAGACTTTCTCTCTCTCTCTGGCCCGAGCAACTGCCCACCACCATGGCATGCCTGTCCTGATGATCTCGAGCTCCTCTCTAGGCTAAGAAGCATTCTTCCCTTTCAGAGTGACAGTTCCATCCAACCCTTTCTAGGGATATTGGATAAGTCCCTGCGGGGATGGAACGCAGGGTGACATGGTGAGAATGATGAGAGCCAGAGCAAAGGACCTTTTTTTATGAGATAGCAACCTGCTGGTTGTGGCGAGAGAGAAAGTCTCCCCACTGCTAGGAGAGAGACAGACACAGTCCCACCCATGCTGTCACCTGCAGTACATGGCCAGAGAGAGAGAGAGAGGGAGAGGGACAGTGAGAGAGGCTCCCCACTGCCAGAACAAGAGAGATGGGAGTTGAGGGGGAGAGGTGCATCCATCTCAAGATGCCACCTGCCAGAACCAGTGAGAGATCTCATTTGTGCTGCTCATGCTGAATGCTCACATCCAGCAGCAATAGGGATGGGCGAATGCGGTTCGGATGTTTGGAGTTTGGACCAAACTCAGCCTGTTCGGATGTCCGAACTGAACATCTGAACTAAACTCAAACACAGCCGAACAGTTTGGTCATGTTCAGGTGAGTTTGGATGAGTTCAGGGGCAGAAAAAACGTGACTTCAGGCAGGAAAAACATGACTGGAAGGGGGAGGCAGCTGAGGAGAAGACTTCCTGGCACCTGGGGTGGAGACCAGGGGTCGTTTCAGGGTCAAATGATACTGATACCAAATTTTTTTTAAATTCAGTATTGGTATCGATAGCGCTATTTTCTAATGTTCAGCCACGTTCGGCCAAACCGAACTTCACCGAACCTGAACTCGGGTTTCGAACCGAACGACTGAACATTTGAACATCTGAACTGAATTCTGTTCTCCCATCCCTAAGCAGCAAACCTACAAGAATGATATGGAAATAACACACAACGTAATTATGTGCCTGCATGTGTGCCTTCCTTTACCTACCTGCTACCACCTATTGCAATGATTGAATGAAGTGTACCCAACCAAGCATTAATTCTAGGGACTCACATCCTTCAACTCCCATTGCCTGTCATACCTTAAGCAGTCATGCCAGTCCCAGGAACCATAATCAAGTTTCTGGGACTATCATTCCAGTCACAGGGGCTGTCATTCCATTCCACTGCATCCATAAGCAGTCACTCCAGTCGCAAGAACCATCATCTGGGTGCTGCTGCTGCTCGTGCCTGACTAGCCAGTGGTCACTGCTGCCTGCCCGTCCACCTGCCTGCCCCCCCCCAGTCTACTCCTCTGCAGTCAGCCACCCGCTGATGCCCGCTGCGGTTGCTGAAAGAGCCCCTTTGCCCAGCAGCACCCACCGCCTGCTGCCTGCTGTCAAAGAGCCTCTCTCTCTTTCTCTCTGACACCCCCCCCCCACAGAAAATATGATATCCTTGGCAGTGGCTGGCTGCTCTACCTGGGGCACTGTCTGAAAGTCTGCTCCCCCAGGGCGATCTTTCTACGAGCTGAACACACCTTGACACTTGACGGCTTCAAAGGGACCAACCGACAAATGTAACCAGGTATTATATCTCATAACTCAGAATCCCAAGGCATGCGGCGATCTCTGTGAGAGTGGGCAGTGCACCTGCCAATGCCCGCTTATGCCTCTGCCAGAGTGCCCCAGCCTCTCTCTCTTCTCTCTGGCACACCCACACAGACACAAGCCCATCCTCTCCTGTGTGGCTGTCTGCAAGTTGAGACACTGCTGGCACATCTTGGGCCTAATATCTCCATGTGCTGCTGCTGTCAGGTAGGGATCTGACAAGCTGTATATACAATGAGATTCTGTCCCCTGCCAGAAGAAGCACAGAAAAATACAAGATTGGACAGGTCATACTCAGCTGGTAACAAATATAAATTTTATATAAAACTTTTGAAAAAGCATTTTAACTTTTGAATTTTTTTTGAAAAAACAAACATTAACAATATAAAAAATGTAGAAAAACAACGTAGGTGTCTGTGGGCCTGTCTCCTGGAATGTAGGGAAAAGGGGACCATGGAGTGCGGGACCGAGGTGCGGGTACATTGTCCACCTCAACCCCATGTCGCCTCGCATCCAGGGCCCCCTCCATGGATGCCTTCCATGATACCAGGGACTGGTGGAATGATTTGAGGGCATCTTTTTCAGTTCTCAGGTTCTCCTTGTACGCCTCAGCCTGGCATTCCCTGATTTGGAGCTCCTCGAATCGCTCCACCAGCCTGTCCTCCATATTTTGAGTTTGGTCCTTGAAGCCCAACATAAATTTTTTTGTGGGCCTCTGAAGTGATGCCCCGAAATGCCCTTGCTTCAGGGGTGTCCTCTTGCCGGGGGGCTGGAGAATTCTCAGAGGAGCTGGAGTGGGAAGGACTGGAATGGCGCCTCTTCTGCCATGCCTTCCTCACCTTCTCCACCTGATGTTCGTCCCTGCTTCTTCCAGTCCGAGACACGTCCTGTGTCACCTCAATGAAGTGGACGGTTTCCACATGGGCAATCATCCCTAAGGTGGTCCCCTGCGTCCCCTCCTTTTTTGTCGCAGATCTAAAGAACATAAAAAGATAGGAACCAAAGAAGTGCCATACTGTGTCAGACCAATGGTCTATCAAGCCCTGCCTGCATTCTGTCTCCACAAGCGGGTGGCTGGCCAATCTCTCTCTCTCTGCGGGGGACTTCCAAACAGGTCATAGGGCAATCCATTCTCTGTTGTTCCAGCTCCATTCTCTGTTGTTCCAGCTCTGAAAATCCGCCTTTTGGGGTATGGAAATATTTCCATACCGCGGACCTCGTTGGCTTGGTTTGGCCTGATATGTCCACCTTGATGGGGCTGGAATAGAGGTGTCCTCATCATCACCCTCTCTGAAACAGGAACACATAAACCTCTACATAATATCATGCATTCATGGTGATGCCTCTAGACCTTCCCAGACCAATACCCATTCTCCCACACCAAGTGGATGGATGGTGCTGCAGTGCTGCCTACTCGCCTCTTTCCCTTTCTCCCACATACACCACCACCACCCGGGGTGCTGTAGTGTCTGCAAGTTGAGACTCTGATTGCTGCTGCTTCTGAAAGAGCCCCCCCTCCTCTCTCTCTCTCTGTGGCAGACCCAGAAATAAGACACGTGGAAATCCCCCCCCCCTGTAATTTTAGAGCAATCAACCAACCCCAAAGTCCGGCTCATGATCGGCCTTGCCATAGGGAGGATTTTCTGGTCAGTTTCACCAGGGCTTTTAGTGGGTCGTGTCATGTTTGTTAACACTCAGCACACCTGTTTTCCTGCTCTGTTTTTGTTCATGGAAAAGTCCCTGACTACAGTTTTAGGGATGGTAATTGGAGATTTGTGATCAGCTGTTGATTTTAAGCTACAAGCTGTTGGAGACAGTTTTGAGAACAAAAATGAAACATATGAGAATTTCTAATGCCCTTTTTACATGATGTCACGGAGGAACATAGGGTCATGCACGTGTAACACGGGCCTACATGTAGACTACAAGTCTGGTAAATATGTAATACAAAAGGTTCCACATGTATGTAATGTTACAATTGAGAACTGTAAAACCCAAATCAGGACTGTGACATGTGACCAAGCTCCAGGAAATGGAAAGAAAGTTTGTTGATTTGCCCCAGACGGATGGCCAGAGACATTAAAAATGCTAATGCAGGTAGCCATTGCCTACGTGACAGGCCTCAGATTTCTCCAGGCGGGAAGTCGAAAACAAAGAGACCTTGAAAGGTACTTAAAGAGGCCATTAAGCCACCTTCAGGAGCTCTCTCGCTTGGCCATCTGGAGCAGCTGCATCTGCATCCAAAAAGCTGTCAGCCAGCAAGGCTGGAAACCATGAACTGAGAGACAGGACTTTGCTTTCTAGCAACTCTAAGACTGAAGACCCAGTCGCTTACATCAAGGACTGAGAAGAACTTATGGACCTTTGTAGGGTAAGATGCTTATTTAGGAACTCAACCAGTATAGATCAGGAATGCGTTATATTTACCTTTGATTTCTAGTAACCACTCTGTATCAACAATCTTGCTTATGTAATCAATAAACTGACTTCTTATCTTTATGAAGAAGTGTCTGTGTCTAACATTGGAACACAAGTGAGCAACAAGAGTTCTCAAGCTCTTGCGAACCCAGAGATTAAAGAGTCTGTAAATGGGAAGAATCAGGCCCTTGAGTGACAAAGGAGTTGTCCCTGTGGCAGACGTGAATTAGCCAGAGAGAGAAACTATTTCAAGTGGGCTGTGTGCAAGGAAAACTGAGTCACTCAAACCCAGTAAAGTGGGGGTGCGGACCTCCAACCCATGACATTTGGCGCCCAACGAGAAGGGTCAAGCTCAGCTTGTGGACCAATGTGTAGAAAATAGAGAAGCATAGCCAGGTGACTGGACTCCTCTGAGGGGAGTAAATCCCATACCTGCAGGGTCTGAAAGCCCCAGGAGTCGGGAACTCAGCTCTGAGAGAGTGGAATAAGCAGATCCTTGAACAGAGTGTGCTGAGTTTGTTGTTTTAGTTTTCATTTCGGGTCAGGGACAGTGGAAAAATAGGGCTCCCAAAGCAGATTCATCACCTGAGAAGGTCAGAGCTGAGCAGGGAAGCCCGAAAGAGAGGTTTTGAAGCAGAAGGGAAAACTAAACAGCAACTGAAACAGCTGATTCAAGACTTTGAAATAAGCACAAATGGAATGGATGGGAATGGAACGATGGCAGCAAATCCCCCTCCAAACCCCTCTCCATCTGATCAGCAACCAGCAGATGGAGATGCGCTGCCAAACATGCCTCAAAACCCCCTTCCAAATGACCGGCAACCGGGGGGACAAGGCTCAAACCCTGAACTTGAGATGGCCAGAATAAGAACGGAACATGAGCTCAGGCTGGAGAAAATGAAACAAGAGGAGAGAGAGAGAGAGAATGAGAGAGTCAGCACCAAATTGAAATCCCTAAGACACAGGCAGCCCTAGGAATGAACCCTCAACTCCCTCCACTAGGCAACATGGGAAAAAACTCAGGAGGCAGAATTCGGGACTACGCCCCATTGATCCCACAATGCAATGGAAATCAATGCATTGAAGACTACTTCACAACCGTGCATCATGTGTTTCTTCAAGAACAGATTCCACAAGAGATGTGGCTCAAAGTAGTGTTACCCAAACTCCCAGCGAAGGCAAAAGAAGTTTACAACAAAAAAATGGAGGAGACTCCAATGCTGACTTTTGAGTTGTCCCTGCGGCAGACTTGAATTAGCCAGAGAGAGAAACTAGTTCAAGTGGGCTGTGCGCGAGGGAAACTGAGTCACTCAATCTCGGTAAAGTGGGGGTGTGGACCTCCAACCCGTGACACATGGGTCTCCGCATGGGTGGGTCAGCGTGCATGGTGGTCCATGTGCAGTGGGTGGTGGGAGGGTGTAGATGGGCACACACCCATCTACACCCACCTCCACCCATTTAGAAGCATGGAGCAACAGCAACTGCCATTTTTGCTGGTTGCTCAGTGTGTGGGTGTTGGGTGGAGGTGCGTGTGCATGCGTGTTTGCGGGAGCACACATGTATGCACACCCACCCACTGAGGGAGTTACATGAGACTCATCCACGCATACACCCAGATTTCTGGGTGTTCATACGTGGGTGCCACCCGTATAAAAAGGGCCTAAATTAGTTTGTGAGGCAAGCACAAAATAAATGAATATTATATTAAGAACATGTGATATTTAAAGGGTTTAACTTGATCACCAACAATTTAGGTAATACAAAAGTTATAATTAGAAGTGCAGGGATGAAGGTAAGAAAAGTTTGATCAACCTCCTGACAGATATTTTAGGCTGTGAAAGTGGATTCAGTCTAGTCCCTTGGATAAAGACCAGCCCCTTGCAATTCTTAAAATTCAATGGACACAGGACTGGAAATATATGACAGGAAACAATCATGCCCTGAATGAGCAGAGTGATGAGATGGATGCTCTTACAGGTCTTTTTCCATCTCTTGTTTCTGTCCTTAAATTACAAAGTCTGTTTTTTCCTCCAAACTATGTATTATAAATGCACAGAATGAAGAAGCCTCTTCAGCTTTCCACATCACAAAACAACTGAATTTTCATTTTTCTGTTTAATGACCTCATATGTTTTTCTTTCTGTGTTCATAATCCACTTTTAAAATAATCTAAAATGTTTCCACCTCTAATCAAATGAATCTTTAAGAGCTTTAAAAATGATTTTCTAGTGCTTTCCTAACTTTAACATCTTCTGTGAAGCCTTTAGGGATTGTAAAAATCTATGTAAAAGTATTCCAGATACTTTCCTATTATCATGTCTGTTTTCTTCAGTAATGTCACAGGTTCCTGGATTCTAAATAGCTTAATTATTTAGCATTACCCAAATAACAGGTAATAAAAGGAGACAAATCATCATGTTTTTTTCAGCAGTGAGTGCATCATACCTGAGTAAATGACTTGACTTTTCCATTAGAGATGATACAAATGTGCACAGGACCCAGAGTGTTCAAATGAAATGCAGATTTTTTTTAACAGTTTAATGAAAATTTAAATATAGAAACGCTTCAGCAAATCTTTCCAACAGTTTTTAACCCCTAATTCAAACTGTAAAATATACAAGAATATCAATGATACGATTTTGGCAGAATGGTGTTGACTTTTCAAAGACTATCCTAATGATGTTTACAAAGCAATTTTGTCTGTTTCAAAGAAGTCAATACATAGTTTGTTAATATCAGATGATTTTTTAATGAGTTTTCTTTTGTTAGAAATCAGAAAGATTTCATTAGAACTGCACAGTATGGAAGAAAACAAACTTGGGCTGAATCCTGCATTTTTATTACAACACACAGGCACCTAAGCAGTAAAAAACTATACAAATAAATATAGTCAATTATTTTTCCAAAGTAAAGTCCAGAATTGATGAATGGACTTCACAGAGTTTATTCAGAGAATTCAAGAAAAAATCTAGACGGCTATATTTATTAGCAGTTTATTGTGCTACAATTCAGCAAGACTCAAAAACAAAAACAAGTTGTTGTTTTTTGTTTGTTTTTTAAAAACCAAGCTACCAGGCTAGAACTCATTACGGGGAGCAACCTTCTGGTAGGTTAAGGGAGTACAAGTCCCACAGCCATTACAAAGGCCATCCAACAGAGACAAGGAAGAGATAGGGAGTTTTAAAGAGAGTGAAGGAAGGAAATATCATACACCCAGGACCAGAATACCAGAAAGAGAATACATAGCACAACCCAAGCCTATGAGGAAGTTCCAGAAGAAAAGTTTCGGGTAAATCTGAAAGGGGAGATACACACAAACATTCAGAATAAGGATGAAGAGAATCAGAAGGATGGACAGAGGAACAAACTTGCGCAGTAACTTGGATTCCAAGCTATGTCAGAGAAGGGGAGAGGACTGCACCCGGGGAAGGTTCAGGGGTAAGGACTGGCACAGGCAAGGGGAAGTACAAGTTATTGCTACAACTGGCAAAGGGCAACACTCATGAATAAGCAGAAGGACAAGCTAGAGTAGTTACATGAGACCACGGGCTATAATAGGGGGAAAGAATCACACACAGCAAGGCCAAGGGAACTATAACAGCACAACAATGGGGAACTACAAGGATAACAACCCTATATGGCCAGGTACAAGGAGAACTGTGGCTAAAAGAACATCAACAAGGAGGAGATCACACACTACAAGGCAACAAGAACTATAACAAAGTAAGTATCTGACCAGGTGCTCAGGCAGGATTTGGGGGTAAGAAAGCAGCAACAGAGGACTCACCCCTCTCCCTCAAGTAACAGGTAGTAGGAGAGAACACTGTATAACCAGGCACTCAAAATCAGGAGTGAATAGGGCTAAGGTAACTTCAAGGAGAGAAAAGGCCCAACAAGCAGCTATAGCAGAAGAGTGATTACTTCACTACTGATTACTATAGCAGAAGGGTGATTCGGATAAAACCGAAAGTACCCGAATATGGTCATTTCAGATTAATCCGAAATTTCAGTTCTTTTTCGATTTCGGTACTATCGGATCTTTTTCATTTTTTTTGTACTGGATTTTTAACATTGCACAGCTCCCGACTTGTGGAAAAGTAGGAATTGTGGCTCTCCCACCAGAAGGCTCACACAATGGACAGGGTAGGATTTCATTACCCTGTCTGTTGCACGAGCCTGTCAGCACGAGAGCCACAATTTCTCCTTTCCCACGAGACATGAACTGTGCTAGCTTTGAATATTGCATGCTCCCAGGGCGCAAAAGCAGCTCGTGGGAGAGCAGCCAAATAGAGAAAAGTTGACTAGGGGTGGCTGCAAGGAAGCAATCACACCTAAGCTAAGGGAAAATGGGGGCAGTGAACATGGGGGGAGGGGGGGACCTTATATTTTCCAAGGTAACGTACATAATTAAAGGGGTAACAAAGAAGGGGCAGGGGTCAGGAGACCATAACTCTAGTATCACCTCAGAGGAGCACAGGAAACACAAAGACAAGAGAGGGAAAGCCAGAGTTAATAATACAACAGTGTGGAAAGAAGCAACCTGAAGATGCAGATCAGTGATCTACAATGAATTCAGAGGACACCTGCAGGAACATTAACAACCAACACGCCACAACAGATGCTCCACCAACTGCCTTATATACAGCTGCGAATAAATCACAAAGTCTGATGGGCTGGGTTATGGCCAATAGGCAGAAAAGGGAAATACAAGAGAACCCTTCACCTAAGCAACCAGACAGTGGCATGGGGAAGAAGAGGAACCAACACTTTCCAGGGGCAGGAGTTTGAGGCCCAGCCATGACAACAACCTCCCTAGGCAGTTTGTTCCACTGTCAAACAGTTCTTACCATTAGTAAGTTTAACCTACTGTTTAACTGAAATCTGCTTTCCTGTAATTTGAGCCCATTATTTCTAGTCTTGATTTCAGGCACAAGAGAGAACGAGTCTTGCCATTCTCACTGTGACAGCCCTTCAGGTAGTGGAAGACCATTATCATCTCTCCCCTTAGACTTCATTCCTCTAGGCTAAACATACCCAGCTCCAATATTTTCTCATAGGACTTGGTTTCCAGACTGCTGACCATCTTTGTTGCCCTCCTCTGAACCCGCCTCAGTTTGTCAATGTCCTTCTTAAAGTGTGGCACCCAGAACTGGACGCAATACTCCAGATGAGGTCTGACCAGTGCAGAATAGAATGGAACTATTACTTCTCATGACTTGAAACTATGCTTCTGTTAATGCAGCCTAAAATTGCATTAGTCTTTGTTGCAGCTGTATTACACTGATGAGTCATGTTCAGCTTGTGATCAACTACAATACCAATATCTTTTTCACATGTATTGCTGCCAAGCTAGGTATCCCCCATTCTGTAATTGTGCATTTGATTTTTCTTACCTAAATCAGAATTTACATTTGTCTCTGTTGAACTTCATTTTATTAGTTTCTGCCTAGTTTTCCAACTTATCAAGATCATTTTGAATTCTATTTCTGTCTTCTAAGGTGTTAGCTATCCCTCCCAGTTTTGTATTATCTGCAGTTTTGATAAGCATTCCCCTCACTCCTTCATACAAGTCATTAATAAAGATGTTGAACAGTACTGGGCCCAAGACAGAACTTTGCAGCACCCTGCTTGATACCTCCCTCCATTTTTCTGGGAAGTCATTGATGAGCACTCTTTTGTCCTTTTTAAATGGGCTGTGGTGTGGGTAGTGGTGGTGGTGCTGTTACATGGGTGCACACCAATCTCCACCAACCTCCACCACCTCCATACACGGAGCAACCACTGTTTTCCCTGGTTGTTCCATGCATGGGCGATGAGTGGAGGTGGGTGGAGATGGGTGTAGTGTGGGAGCACGCATGCACCCCCACCCACCCACCCACTGTGGTGTTCATACTGGCGGTGCCCATGCATGCCCACATCAGTGTATCTGGGTGGGCATTAGGGATGTGCGAACACCGGGGGGTTTGGTGTTTGGCCCGTTTGGGGTTTGGTGGAACCTGAAAACATTAGGTTCTGACCGTTTGGCCCATTCAGGCAGGGAGGACCCCCGGTTTTCCCTCCCTCCTCCAGACTGCGTGGGTGGAAGGGGCACCGGGGAGCACCTCCCCCCCCGCTCAGCCTTGTAAAAAAAATTGTTTAGCCCCCCACCACAAGGACCGCTCTACCTGGTGGTGCCGGGGCTCCGGCCCCGGGTCCAGCGGCGGGTTCAGAGGCAGTGGCACTCCGGAGCATTTCAGGCCGCTACTAGGCCTTCCGGGTCAAAATGGAAGGCCTAGTACCAACCTGAAGCACTCCAGAGTGCCTCCAGTGCCGGACCCACTGGACCCGCCACTGCCGCTGCCAGACCTGGAGCCCGACCTACCTGATGGTGCCGGGGTTCTGGGCCCAGGTCCAGCGGCGGCAGTGGCAGTGAGTTCAGGCCGAACCCCAAACTTCTGAACCGCGTTCGCACATCCCTAGTGGGCATGTGTGGGCCTGTCTCAAGTGAAAAGGGCCTATGAGTACAATTCTTCAACCAGATGTAGTACACACTTTACCAGTTAGTTAACAAAAATATTATGGGGTGGCGTGGGGGGCTTTGTAAAATGTTTTGCTGAAATCAAGATATATTAAGTGGCATTCCCAGGAGCCACTAAACTAGTAATTTGATCCAAAAAGGAGATAATATTAACGATTAGTCTGACATGATTTATTCTAGACAAATCCATGCTGGTGTCTAGTAATACTAATCACTGCATTGTTTTCTAGATGCTTACAAATTGACTGCTTTATAATCTGTTCTAGTATCTTTCTAGGTATTGATGTCAGACTGACTGGTTTATAGTTTCCTGGATCCTCCTTTTTTCACTTTTTGAAGATAGGGACAACATTTGTCAATCTCCAGTCTTCTGGCACCACACCCATTCTCCAAGAGTTCTCAAAAATGACCGACAGAGGTTCAGATAATACATCAGCAAGTTCCTTCAGTACCCTAGGATGCAATTCATCTGACCCTGAAGACTTGAACTTATGTAGAGTAGCTAGGTATTCTCTGGCCATCTCTTTATCTACCCTGAGCTACCATCCCCCCCCCCCCATCCTTCATGCTACTTTTGCCATGTTGGGCACAGTTCCCCTTTTGGTAGAAGATGAAGGAAAATAGGAGTTGAGCAATTCTGCCTTCTCTTTGTCACCTGTTAATATTTCACCATCTTCACTGATCAGCGGCTGTACCATTTCCTTATTCTTCCTCTTACTTCTGACATACCCCAAAAATGCCCCTTTGTTGTTTTTAGCATCCCTCCCTAGCCTCAGCTCATTCTGTGCTTTAGCCTTCCTTACACTGTCCCTGCAAGTTTGGGCTACTCATCTGTACATGTCCTTGGTGATGTGTCCCTCCTTCCATTTCTTATACGTGTCCTTTTTCATTCTCATCTCATCAAAAATCTCCTTGTGTAGCCACACTGGTTTCTTTAGATGTCTCCCTCCCATTTTTCTTTCTTATTGGATTTTTTTTGTAATTATGCCTTCAGTATCTCATTTTTCACAAACTCGCACCCATCTTGGACTCCTTTCTCCTTTAGATTATCTAGTCATGGGATCCTGCCTAGCGTTTCTCTGACTTTATTAAAATTAACTTTCCTAAAGTCCAGGGTACACATTTGACTATGCTCACTCTTATGTTTCCTTAAGATTATGAATTCCAAAATTTCGTGGTCACTTCCCCGCAAAGTTCCCACTACTTTCACCTCATCAACCAAGTCCTGTTGGTTAGGATCAAGTCTAAGATAGTCGACCCCCTTGTTCCTTCCTCCACCTTTGAAAGAGGAACTTGTCAGCAAGGTAAGTCAAGTCAAGAATTTGTTGGACATCCCATGCTTATCAGATTGTCTTCCTACAGATATTGGGATAGTTGAAGTCTCCCATTACTATGGCCCTTTTTAAACAGGTGGAGAGCAGGGTGGGTCTGTGGGTGGTGGGTGGAGCGCCACCCGCACAGGCGGCACGTAGGTGTGGGTATGCATGGACACATACCCATCCCCCATGCATCCTCATGCATGCCCACACACAGAGCAAATGATATTTTTACCAATTGCTCCATGTGGGGTGGGGTGGGAATGCGTGGGTCACAGGACCATGCACCCACACACCCTCACTTTTACATGAGATGCTCCCCCACGTGTTCTATCGGTGGACATACATGGGCGTGTCTCATGTAAAAAGGGCCTACTATGCCTTATCTCCTTGAAGCATCTGCAATCTGTTTTAGGAAAGCATTGTCCAATTCTTCTTGTTTGGTTTCATATGTTCAGTAGGGGTGGACAAACGCGGTTCGGCAGTTTGGACGACCGAACTCGAATTCGAACAAGAACTGACTCAATTCCGAATGTTGAAATGACCGAACAGTTCGTTTTTGCAGACCTGTCTGCTGCCGTGGGTGGGTGCCCTGGGTCATACGGGCAGGAGATGTGTGCAACTGTCCCCACACTCTTTTTTGGCTTGCCCTGCACAGCACACGCCAGCTTTTTTGGCAGTGCCCTGTGAGTGGCCATGAGTGGATGCTGCATGGCTATGGGAGCATGCATCCTCATGCACCATCTTCAAACAAGCAGATGGATGCACGGTTAATGGGTGGCTATTCATGGAAGCATCATGTTTAAAAACATCCATAGACAGAATTGTGGTGTGCTAAAGGATGGAAAGGGCATAAGAAAAGACCAGCTTTATAGTCTGTATTTATTCCAACTTCAGGTTTATCAGAATTTGGAATTGGAATTTCATCAAGAAAGAGAGAGAGTGAGAGAGGCTGTTTTTACATGGGCTGCAGTGCGTGTGTGTGTCAGTGTGTGCAGCGGTCCGTGTATGTGAGTGAGGGGAGGGTGTAGATGGGCACATACCCACCTCCACCCATCTACACGCATAGAGCAACCATCGTTTTCGCCAGTTGCTCTGTGCATGGGCAATGGGTGGAGGTGAATGTGCATGCGTGTTGATGGGAGCGCGCGCACATGCACATATGCACACCCATCCCCCATCCCTCCACCACAGAATTTAAATGAGACTCACCCATGCATGAACACCCAGATTTCTGGGTGCTCATGTGTGGGTGCTGCCCGTGTAAAAAGGGTAAGAGAGAGAGGGAGGAAGAAGAGAACACTGATAAAGGACAGATAGGGGATGGGTCTGATTCTTTACAACATTTGAACATTAATGTTCAATGCATAAAAATATATACAACCAGTGGGGATAATGAAGCGGGGTTAATGAAGTGGAAAAGAAAACCTGGCCCCCATTATCAATATTTGTCCCTGGCACCCTGCATCTATTGTTCATGGTTCAACTGTTGTCAGATTTTCTTTTTTTTCTGCTATATTAAAGCTTCATCAGCCTTTCCTCTATGTGACTTAATCCAAAACCTTTCCCTCTTTACGATTTTCTGAGTACTCTCCAGTTTGTCCATATCCTTTTTAAAAACTGGTGATCAAAACAGAACACATTATTCTATCTGAGGCCTTACCCATGCGGAGTTCAGAGGTATAGTCATTTGCCATGTTTGGATATGATGCTTCCGCTAATCCAACAGCGCTACTGCCCAATCATTTGTCATCATTATCTATTTGTGCAGATGGTGTTAGTTAAGGAATAGTACCATACGTTTTTATTTGCTGATTTTCCTTATTGTCTTCTGCACACTTCCTCAGTTTATTAAGATTGGTTTGAGTTCCAATCTATTCTCTGGAGAGTTTGCAATCCCTCCTAGTTTTGTATCATCTGCAAATTTTGATAAGTAGTCTCCACACTTTGGGTGTTTTTAGATAAGTGCTTCCCCACCCATCACCCACCCATCATACATGTTGCAGGACCACATTGGTATCCTATGCAGCCCTGCAACATGCATGATGGGTGGGTGATGGGTAGGTAATGGCTGGGGAGGTGCTTGTCTAAAAGCACCCTAAATAAAAATTGGTCCTTTCCCCCATTACATGAACAGTCCCAATGATTTCTGTCTTATTCTTTGTAAAGCACCAGGAACATTGCTTGTGCTATATAAATGCTCATAATAATAATAAATACTAATGATTAATAATTAATAAATAATTATGTAACTAATTGAATTATATCAATACAAGAGATCTCTCTTATGGAAAAAATGTTGTTTTAATAGTTGTATAACTCCAATAGCAATAGAAAGAAGCAAAATGCTTGGAATACAGCACTGTAGCACACTGAAATTAACTTTCAAACAAAGCAAGCAGTGAATGTCCCTTCTCAGCTAAATCTCACTGGGGATTTTGAGGAACCACATAAATGGTTCAGACAATGAATTCAGATGTATTTAATGGTTGTACAGTCAGAGCAAAAGCCATACAAATGTCAGACTTCCTTGTGGATCAAGGAAAAGCACTGCAGGTTTATTTATAACACCCTTACTCTTGCCTTGAGGATACAGACTAAGCCTGGGGGAAAAAAAGATAAATCTGACTGAGACAGTATAGAAATTTGAGATTAATGTAAAGATCGTAAAATATATAAAAAAGACATCAGATCGTCATCTGCAGTTTGGAGGAAGATGAGTCAATAAATTTATCGTTTCTTCCCTTGCACTGAGCTAGGTACTTATACTGGCTTTCTAGCGATATTTGCATCACTCTGGAGTGGAGTCAGAGAGCAGGAAGGGAGACGTATTCTAGAGAGTTCATTATCACTGATTTGCATAATACCATGACAAAATCTCTGGTAGATGGTTACTCTGTTGATAGCCTAATTAATTTGTGGAATAGCACGTTTACCTTGGCCATAAACATGGTTGCACCCAGGGGTCTGCTCTCACTACTGCAACAGTGTAGACTCCCCCTGCTATGTGGGAGACAAGAGGTAGTTAAAGCGGGAGGGTGGGTAGTTAGAGTGTAAGTGGTGCTTGACTCATGTTGAAGAGGACCGACTGTGGCATAGATATTTTTAAAGAGACTATGGCCATTTTTAGATGGACCCACCTGGGGGCATGTCCGTGTGCACCACCAGACACTTCCAGTGAGTGGTGTGTGTGTGTGTGTGTGTGTGTGTGTGTGTTTAGAGAGCAGAGGATAGGTGGGCGGTCCGTGTGTGCCTGCACCCACACAGTGCCCATTCATGCCCCTGCATGGAGCAGTGGAGGGAAATGCAGGTTGCTCCATGTGGGGGCATGGGTGGGTGGTGCGTGGGCTGTGGGAGCACACCTCCACCCATGCTGCCTTCAGATGAGTGCCCGGGTCCATGGGGCATGGGTAGACCTGGGTGGATGCATCCCATCTAAAATGGCCTCTCCTGTGGTGGTAGCAACAAAAAATTTCTTATCCACTGCCATAGTGACTGTAAAATGTCATCCAACAGAGTTGTTCTGAGGGAACAGCCTGGTGAATCCTGGACAGCCTGGTGAATCCGGGTTATCTCCAGGAATCGTCTGTTTTCCAATGTAATGAGTTTGCCACCTACTTTGCAGACAAAATCAATCATATCTTAGGGGCCGCTAGTTTGAGTCGGAGTTTGGGGTTGTGGAGGCTCAGTCTTCTCCCATTTATTTGTGTCAGCCAGTTTCAATTGGTGTCACCTACAAATGTAGAGAATGTGCATTTTATTTGATCCAGTTATTGCCCTGTTTCTAACTTTCCCTTTTTAGAGAAGAGAATTGATGAGGTGGTCACCTTGCAGCTTCAGGCACACCTCGATCCTATCAGATTCCTTTTGTCCTGGGTGTAGTACTGAGACTGATTTGGTGGCCCTTGTCGACAATCTTTGTCTGCGGATTTATTGGTTAAATTGTATTCTGTCATTTTTATTAGACTTTGGAGCAGCCTTTGATATGGTTGATCACAAGGTGTTCCTGACACAATTGTCTGACATGGCAGGAGTTCACAGGGCTGCTCTTGAGAGGTTCTGTTTATTCTTCTTGGAGAGGCCCCAGCAGGTGGTGATGTACGGTTGCTCATCATCCTCTCTGGACCTCTCTTGTGGGTCCTACAGGGTTTCATTTTGTCTCTCCTCTTATTCAATGTGAACCGGAGGCTCCTGGGCGAGACCATGTGTAGACTTGGGGTGCAGTTCCATCAGTAAGCTGATGATACTGAACTCTATTTTTTATCATATTCAAGTGTTTCAGTCTTAATGCTTTACCAATGCCTTTGGTGCTTATCCATGCTTTTGTAACCTTGAGACTAGACTACTGCAAAGTGTTTTACACAGGACTGCCCCGGTGACTGTCTGGAAGCTACAGCTGGTGCAGATCACAGAAGGCTGCCTCCTGTTGGGGGTAGGTCATCAAGTAACCTATCAAGGTCACTTGTGCTTAGGTGTCTGCTCTGGCTTCTGCTTCCAATAGCATTCTGGCCACAGCTCAAGCTGCTGGTTTTGACCTATAAGGTTCCACATATCTGAAAGTTTGCCTTCTCCCCTATGCTCCATCCAGGGCTTAATTTGTGGGGGGCTTGCCAGGGATCAGCCCCAGAAATTTAATTCAAAAGGGTCTGAGACCTGGGAAATGTTCTTAGCAGGAATGTGAAAGACAGGGAAAAAGTCAATTATTAGCAATTTCAGGGCTGGAAACAAAAGTCTGGAAAACCCTGAATTTTGACCTTTCTGCCCCACCCCCTGCCCCACTGACCAGGGTGGCCCCAGGCATGTGCCACATGTGCGGCAGCACATGGTCCCACCATCTGGGGTCCCGCACTTGCCTGGCTGGGAAACAGGCTGCAGCCAGCTTCTCCCCAAAGTTATTCTTCCTCTCCTCCCTGGCTCCAGACCCCATCCCTCACCTGCCTCTACCTTGTAGTAGTGCTGCTGCGGGGGTGGCAGCAGCAGCAGAGACACTGGATCGGGCTGGGAGATAAGGCTGTTTACAAACAGCTCCTCTGCTGATCAGAAGGTTGCAACCTTGTAAAGAAGGTTCTTCGAGATGGCTCCCAACATTCTCACAACTGGGTTGTGCGCGTTCACCCTATTCAAATAATAGACCACATGATGGTCTTGAGTTCCTCTAGTATAGAAAGAACCCTCCCCCTCTGAATGACAGTTCCTTTCAACCCTTTCTAGAAATATAAGAAAAGAATTCCATGCGGGGCTGGAAGGGTGGGTGTTGTGAGAATGTTCGGAGCCATCTCAAAGAACCTTGTTTGCAAGGTAGCAACCTTCTGTTCTTCTTCGAGTGGCTCCTCACATGATATTTTTACATGGCTCCGCCGGGTGGGGAGTCCGTGGGCGCGCCAGTGCATGGATGGGGCATGCACACAGCTGCACACACATCCCCACTCACCCACCACTCATCCACACCCACATAGTAACCACCATTTCCCCCGGTTGCTCCGTGCGTGGGGATGAGTGGGGGGGTGAGTGGGGATGCGTGTTAGGCGAGCGCGCACGCACCCCCACTCACCATGGGCGCGTGCACCACGTCATTCACATGGGGTTCCCCCACCCATGAACACACAGAAATCTGCGTGTTTACGGCTGGGAGGAGAGACCCGTGTAAAAAGGGCCACATTCTCACAACTGTCTTACTTATACTATCTTAGGTAGGAATTTAGGATGTAAAGCAATATCTATTCTGTCTTGGAAAATAAATCTGCAAATATGGTTCTGAGATTATTATGGCTGCTATTTCACTAACTCTTCTTAATGAAGTTATTGCTAACAGGAATACTGTCTTTAAACCCGCACCCCATAACCAGTTCATTTGCACCCCCATATAATCAATTCACGCTGCCCCGTGGGCACAAATTAAATGGTTATGGGTGGGGGCAGCGTGAATAGATTATATGGGGGCGGGGGCAGAAATGAACTGGTTATGGGGTGGGGGCAGCATGAACTGATTATGGGGGCACAACTGAACTGGTTATATGTCTCTTTTCATGGCATAATGCGCTTAATAAGCTAGCTGCATTTTGGGTGTCTTGTGTGTGTGATAGCAGCACCTCTGGACTGGTCACACCGCATGCGTGCACAAGGCACAGGCGGCACTGGCAGCAAGAAGCAACAGGCCCTGGAGGCCAGACTGGCTAAGCTCACCCCCTGGCCCCTCCTCCAGTAAGGCAGTCTCTCTGTGCCTGCATCACTGCCCGCTTGGCTGCCCCTGCAGTGGAACCACTCTTGGGGAGTGGTGGTAGACACTCGGCTGGGAAGGGTGGGGGGAAACATTAGGAGGCCATGCTTCTCCATGGTTGCTCGGAGAGGTGGAGAATGGGAATCCTTCCTGTCCAGAGGGAGTAAGTTTTATGTAAATTTATACATTTGCATAATTAGGTGATGCCTAATTATGCAAATTAGGCCCCACACCAAGACTTTGCACATGGCCTCACAAACCCTGCCACTGACCATCGTAGGTTAAATTACAAGAACTCCTGTTTTAGCAGTAGTATTCAGCAGTAGAGAGCTAGGTTAGTCTAGTGGTTGGGTTGTTGATTGGAGAATAGATTATTTTCTCTGCTCTGACAAGCTCTGGGTCGGGAGACATGGCTTCTGAGGCAGCACGTGTGGCTTCTGAGGCAGGCTTGAGCCCTGACAATTAATAATGAGTTAAGCACTGGCTCCACCATGTTTCTTCTAGTCAACTGGAGTCGCCCTCTTGCAATCACTGTCTGCCTGTCAAGTTCATATGGCGAGGGTAAGCAGAGAGGTGTTGTCACTTGCTGCTTCAGTACTATGGCACTCCTTTCCCCTGGAGATTCCCCTGAATATTTTCCGGAGGCAACATAAGACCATTTTATTTGACTTTTATATGCTTTTATGTATTTTTATTCTTATATGTTTTTTCTATGCTGGTACCTACTGTGAGCCTTTAAGATATATTAGGATACAAATTGAAATAAATAAAATGTAATAACATAAAATAATTTCAGCATTATTTTCTAGCCTATTCCTTA
Organism: Sphenodon punctatus; assembly: GCA_003113815.1. Lineage (NCBI taxonomy): Eukaryota > Metazoa > Chordata > Lepidosauria > Sphenodontia > Sphenodontidae > Sphenodon > Sphenodon punctatus. Next base: position 473,350 of record QEPC01005112.1, read on the forward strand.
CATCTTCTGGTATTCTGCTGGCTTGTTTAGCGGATACTGCATATTTAGCAGGTTTTCCCTGAGCTATCCAGAATGCTGCCCAGGTCTTATTCCTTTGGATTTTTAAAAGGTCTTTTTTAAAGCCCCCCAGAAAATACTATTAAAGAAAGTAATTTGCCATTTTTGTGAGCAGTGACATTTTATCATAGATCAAAAGATGTCTAAGGACGTTTTTATGTGGACACACCCAGTCAGATCTACTCATCCCCCACCCACCCGAGTGCCCATTTGAAGGTGGTGTGGGTGGGCACACACTCCTTTGACCCATATACCATCCACTCATGCCCACGCATGGAGCATCAGCAGAAAGTCCAGGATGCTCCATGCAGGGGCACAAGTGGGCGGTGCCTAGGTAGGGACACACACCCAGCGCACACCCATCCCGGCCCATTAAAATCCCTCCCACTCACCGGACATGCTTCGGTGCTCCACGTGGCTCACATGGACCTGCCCCCCAGTCAGAAAAAAAAGAGCAGTAATGAATGATGAATTTTCACCACAGAAAAATGTTAAAATGGTGACATCACAAGGTTGTCTATTAGGACTGGCCTTGTTTAACGTATTTATTGAACACTGAAGTGACAAAATAGGCAGCGTCAGCACGCCAGTGCCATCTTTGAATAGAGCTGAGCATGCTCAGAAAGTACCAATATCCTTGCCCCCTCTCAACAGGGGACTGTGACCCTGCCTCCCACCCCTTATGACCTATGCCCTTACCCCCTGCTCACTAGGGAGTTGTAGCAGAACTGATATCCCCACACCCCTGCCTGTATCCCCTCACCAAGGGGTTGTGGCATCAACCCCCACTCCCAATTGCCCAGACCTATATCCCCCTCTCACTAGGGGGTCATGGCACAACTCTTTTCCCCTCCACCTCTGCCAGTACCTTCTCTCTCACTAGAGGGTTGTGGTACCATTTCCCACCCCCACTTCCCTATGCCTGTAGCCCCCACACTGCGGGATAGTGGCAAAACCCCTCTTCCCCCCCACTCCTACAAGTACCCTTCACTCTCACCAGCAGGCTGTGGCACCATAATACGCCACCAGTCCCTCATGCCCATACCCCCCCTCTCACGGGGGGGGCATAACACTGCCCCCTTCACCCCCCACCCCAATTCCCCCATTGCATTTTCCTCACTGGCAGAAATGGGGAAAATGCAGTGAACATCGGCTCCTACCTAAAAGCCATTAAAACAAAAAATAAAATAGAACAAGCTGCCCCAGACATCCAGCTGCTGAACGGCTGGCAAACTGTTCCCTTTATGGCTTGGGGCATGTTACAAAACATAAAAATAAATTTAAAAATACACAGATAAAATAAACCCCCCTTGCTCTGAGCATCTTTTGGTGGGGGGGAAGTAATAGAAATTTATTTATTTATTTATTTATTTATTTATTTATATAAAATTCTTATCCTGCCCCTCCTGCCCACAGAGTGGCCCGGGGCAGTGAACAACAGTATAAACAAAAAAAATATTTTATTTTATTTATTTAAAAATTATATCCCGCCACTCCTGCCCAAAGGCAGCTCGAGGCAGCGAAGAACACACACACGCAAAAATTCAACAATAAAACATTTTAAAATAAATCAACAAATTTTAAAACATATCATAAAAACTCACTCTCCCTCCCAAACCCTACCCCCCCACCCCTACCCCTTGCCAAAAGCCTGGTGGAACAGCCAGGACTTACACAAATGTCGAAACGACAGGAGGGTGGGGGCCAACCGAGCCTCCTCTGGGAGTGAATTCCACAGCACAGAGCAGTCACCGAACAAGATCTCACATCAGTGGCCAACCGTCTCGCCCGGGGAACCTCCAAAAAGGTCCCATGGATGATCTCAGGGGTCACACAGGCACATGGGGAGTGAGGCGATTCTGCAGATAGGCAGGCCCCAGGCTTTGAAGGTCAAAACCAGCACCTTGAACCTAGCCCGGTGCTTTATAGGCAGCCAGTGCAGAGTCCGGAGCGCAGGTGTCATGTGCTCCCTGCCACCCGCCCCAGTAAGGAGATGGGCCGCGGCATTCTGCACCAGCTGCAGCCTCCGGACCAGCTTCTTGGGCAGCCCCACGTAGAGTGCATTGCAGTAATCCAGCCTCGAGGTGATGAAGGCATGGATGACAATGGTGAGGTTGGAGTCTGAGAGATACGGCCGAAGCCACCAGACAAGATGTAAATGCTGAAACGCACTCCCTGCCATGGCCACAACCTGAGATTCCAGGCTGAGCTGTGAATCGAGGAGCACACTCAGACTCCATAGATGCAAGACCATGGGAGGGCAAACCCCCCCCCACACAAGAGGAGATTCAACCACTCCCAGGCCCCCCAGGCCCTCACCCACCAACATCACCTCTGTCTTGTCAGGATGCAGCTGCAGATGGCTCATCCTCAGCCAAGTCTCCACAGCCAACAGGCACTGGGAAAATAAAGAGACTGCATGGCCTGGATCGATGGAAAAGGAGAGGTAGAGCTGAGTGACAGCAGCATACTGATGACACTGCATGCCCTGAAACCCTCTCACGATCTCCCCTAATGGCTGCAAATAAATGTTAAACAAGAGGGGGGACAGAATGGCATCCTACGGGACTCCACAAGTGAGGTCCCGGGGGGAAGATGTACACTCCCCCAAGACCATCGGCGATTTCTCCCGGCCAGGAATGAATGAAACCAGTCCAATACCATCCCACCAATCCTGGCATGGTCCCACACATGAGTCACCTCATGATCAACTGTGTTGAATGCAGCCGAAAGGTCTAGCAGGACCAGTAAGGTCTGACGACCCTAGTCCAACGCCAGATGGAGATCATCAACCAAGACCACCAGTGCAGTCTCCATACCATACCCAGGTCAAAACCCGGATTGAGAGGGGTCAAGGAAACCAGTGCAGTCCAGGTATTCTTGGAGCTGCCGTGCCACAGCCCGTTCAATAACCTTCCCTAAAAAGGGAAGGTTAGAGACCGGACGAGCATCATTTCTTGAGCAGAAGCCTATAACCACAGCCTCCTTCAGGCATTCAGGCACCCTGCCCTCCTGAAGGGAGGCACTAACCACCCCAGCCAGCAACGGCCGTAACATCTCCTGGCTAGCTTCCACCAGCCAGGACGGGCAAGGATCTTGTTCACAAGTAGTGGCACTAGCAGATCCCAACAAGGACTCCACATCGGCAGGCGATACCATCTGAAACCGATCCCACAAAACAGGACAGGATGGGGCATCCATAGCCCCAAGATGATCCTCTGCAATAAGTGTGGAATCGAAATCGTGGCGGATCTTATCTACAAAGTACTCGATAAACTGGTCACAGCGTCACTGGATTGCTCCAGGTCCAGGCGGAGACAGGCAGGACTGACCAAATTTAAAACAGTAAAAAAATGTACAAATTGCAGGGAAAAAGACCCCCCCCCCGATGACGACGACGATGACCATGACAATAGATTACAGAACTGACCCCCTTTGGATAGTTATTCCCAGTTTGAAGTTGACCCATTAATTATTACTCTTTGAGTGCAAGTTTCACTTGCACCCACCATATGGTAGTTGTTTCTAGACTACATTTTCCCATCTTGCTTAGGAGAATATCACATGGAACTAAGTCAAAAGCCTTGATGAATTCAAGATATTATGTCCACCTCATTCCCTCTATCTACTAAACTTATCAAAGAAGGAAACTAGGTTGGTCCGGCATGATTTATTTTTAATAAATTCATATTGGCTAATAGATTTTCCTCTAGATCAGGGGTGGGATTTTTCCCATGGCCCGCCGACCTATAAGGTCTTTCCCACTGTGTGCGGCCTATCACCCAGCTCGCTGTGGCCCGAGTGGGGTTTTGCGGGCTGCACACAATAATTAGGCCTACATAATCTAAATGACCTGCCCGGAGCTGGTGTGGGAACCTGGCTGTGGCTGCTGCGTGGTCTGTGCCCAGCTGGAGGTGGAGCCCTGCGGGATCTACACGGCGTGCTGCGCCGCTGTGCTCCGCTGCTACCTGCACCCCGGCGCCGAGCTACCCCTCCAGGTGCTGGGCCAGGGCACCTGTGCCCGTGGGTGGGACGCTGCCACCACCGCCACCGAGTACGGGGCCGGGTCCAGCGCCAAGCCAGGTGCAGGAGAGTCCGGGAGCTAGGCCAGCATGTGTGTGTGTGTATATATATTCTCTCTGTGTATGTGTGTATTCTGTGTGTGTGTGTGTGCGTGTGTGTGCATGTATATTCTCTCTCTCTCTGTGCAGTCTGTGAGTGTGTGTGTGTGTGTGTGTATTGTAATAGTTTTACTTGCCTTAAATTGTTTGATTATTTAATTGATTTAAATTATTTTAATTGATTTAAATTGTTTTTAATTAATTGAAATTATTTTAAAATTGATTTTAATTGATTTCAACATGCGACTCCCAGCATGTTTGCGGACTGACAATGCGGGCCCCAGCCTTAAAAAGGTTCCCCACCCCTGCTCTAGATATTAACAAAGCAATTCTTTTAATTTACACCAAATATCTTCCCAGGTATTGAAGTCAGGCTAACAAGTTCCTGAGTCGTCTTTGTTTTTTTTTAAAAATTGGCACTAGGCTTGCTTTCCTTCAGCCAGCCCCCTGGAACTTGCCAGCTCTCCATGAGTTTTCAAATATTATAACCAGTAATTCTGAGATTTTGTCATCTAGCTCATTCATAATCTTTGGGTGCATCTCATCTGGGCCTGAGGAATTCTGACTTGAATTCATTCTAATTGGCCAAGTAAAATATTTTCTGATCTGCTTCCTAGTGATTCTGTCCTGTGTCCCCTCCTCATTCATGATTACATTAGCCTTGTTTGCCTCATAACAGCTTACCGTCTTTGACAGCACTAGTCAGCATGCCACCACTAGTTCTGTCATTCTGTAGCCACTAATCTCTCTTATGGGGGAGATATTTATTTAGATGTCCTAAATATAATTTTAAAAAAATCACCCATGAAATGTTCTTGGCCCCTTGACAATTTTTTTTTTTAAAAAAATATTCAAATAAACAGCCAACAATGATCCAAATACACAACAGCAACAAAAGTGTGAACTAAACTAAGTGACCTCAGGTCTGCATTAGGGCTGTGTATGGGGAGTTATGTATTTGTATTTGTGTTTTTATTACTCACATTTAATTGTATTTGCATTTGTATCTTTACCTGTGTAAAGTGAGACGTTGCCAGTTTGACAGGCCTATAAGAAAAGGAAAATGCAGTCAAAAATTGCTAATCAGTCAGTCATCTACCAGTTTGGGGGCACTTGTCTGGGGGAGGCTGGAGAATACAGCTAGTTTGGTGGGGAGGTTGTCAGCTTGAGGAGGGTAAAACAAGGCATAGGTCTGGCTCAGAGGGATAGTTGGCTTGAGGGAGAACGAAGCATGCGGTTGGTTTGGGTAAGGGGAGAATGGAACATGGGGAAGGTTTGTGTGGGGAATTCCTGGCTTGAGGATGGGGGAATGGGATATGAGTCTGGGTTGGAGAGTGGTCACTGGCTTTGAGGGAAATGGGGCATGGGTCTAGGTTCTGGCTTGGGGAGGGGGACTAAGACATGGGGTTGTCACAGTGAGGGGGAATGAGGAATGGTTCTGGCTTTTTTGGGAGGGGGGAATAGTTTCTGGATCAGAGGGGAGTCACTGGCTTATGGAAAGTGGGATCTCTAGGTGGGAATGTGACATGAAGCTAGCTGAGGTGGGACTGATCTCATGCCCAGCGTGTGCTACGTGCAACTCTCGCATGTGCACTGCAAGTACATTGTGCAGTGCAAATTCTACACGGAGGGGGCTTGGGACTGTGGTCACTGGTTTGTGGGAGGAGTCACTGGGTTGGGGTGGGGGTAATGAGGCTACCAAGGACTCACCAATTCTCCCTGACTGGGCACTGGCAGGCTCTGCTGGGCTGGACTTGTCTACAGTGCTGGAGAATGCAGTTATGAGACAGCAGCAGTCCCTGTAGGTGGGGAGGATTTAATAAAGACTCCCCAAGCACATTGCTAAGCTGAGAGTCAGAGAGCAGTCTACCTCCAGGCTGAATATGTGCTGCGGTTTTGGAGGCTCCAGTTCGAGACTACAGATATTATGTTTTCAGGAAATGTTGGGTTTACTCAAAACCTGAATACACAGTCCTAGTATTTGTCTTTCAAATATGAAAGCAGACAAGGGCCTTGGGGGCTTATTTGTGTTTTACCAAAACATGAATGCACAACCCTAGTCCCCACCTGACTTACCCAACCCATTTGCATATCCCACGATGGCCCTTTTTACACAGACACTCTGACACCGATAAAATGGGTGTTACATTTTATTATACATGGTACAGGGCAACACTGCAGCCCTGCAACATGGTCCCTTTTCACACGAGATGCCTCCACCCAATTTTTCTGGGTGGAGATGGGTGGAGGTGTCTGTGTAAACACCAAGGGCATTGGGTATAGGTGCATGCGTGCTCCCGCGCAACACTCATCTCCACCCACTGAGCAACGGACTCCAATGCTGGTTGTTCTGTGGGTGGGTAGAGGTGGGTGTTGCGCAGGAGCATGCACGCACCTTCACCCACCACCCGTGGTGTTTACACAGATACCTCCACCCATCTCCATCAGCAAAATGCACTCCACCCACTGCTGGTGGTGTTTACACAGATGCCTCCACCCAGCAAAACTGGGTGGAGGCATCTCATTGTCAGGGTCCAGGCCTGAACCTGTGACCCTGACCTTGGTAGGTAGGGAAGCTTCCCCAGCGCCATATGGCAGCAGGGCTTGATATAACATTCCCCCTTTATGCCTGGTGCCTTACCTTGCTTGACTCCTCCCCCCTGGATTCCTCATTGGCTCCCAGCAAGATTAAAGGCCTGATGGGCGCAGTTGCAAGCTGTGGGACATCAGTTCTTGACTGTGATCCTGTCTGTCTGTCTTCTAGCCATTTTGGTCTACAGCTCTTTGGCCTATTTCTTGTCTAGCCCCCTCTGGCTCTGTTCCCCCTTTCCCCTTCTGGTAGGTCTGATTGTCTTGCCCTCTTGATTCCTGTCCACTTGTTTCTCATTAGCAGTTTCTTACCTTTGTTCCTACACCTGCGGTGGGGTGCTCTAAACTTACACTTCTGGGTTGTGTCTGTGCTTCCCCCAGCTCTGGTTCCCTTAATCCTTTGTCTCTTGTTCTTTGTTGCTCCCATAGTTCCTTGTTGCTTCCCCAGCTCTGGTTGCCTTAATCCTTGTCTCTTGTTCCCTGTTGCTCCCCTAGTTCCCTGTTGCTCCCCCAGCTCTGGTTCCCTTAATCCTTGTCTCTTGTTCCCTATTGCTCCCTTAGTTCTCTGTTGTTCCCCTAGCTCCCTGTCGCTCCCCCAGCTCAGGTTCCCTTAATCCCTTGTCTTTCGTTCCCTGTTGCTCCATTAGCTCTCCATTGCTCCCCTAGTTCCCTGTTGCTCCCCCAACTCTCATTCCCCAGCTCCCTGTCTCTGGTTCCTCAATTCCTTGTCCCTTGACCTTGATTATGAGTCATCAGTGTTCATAGGTCAGCTTGTCTGGTACTCATGCTGAGTATTCAGTCTCCTGGAGATCGGAGAACTGCTGAAAGGTTTCCTTGTTTAATCCGTGGGACATCCCCTAGTCCCTTCAACCCGTTCCACTCCTCCCTGCCCTTCTCTTCTCCTCTTTCCCTGGCCCCATGCCCTGGAACCTGTTAGCAAGTTCCACCCGGTCTGTATCATAGCTCCCCACAGTTACTCTGGCCACACTATTCCCATCCATTATAGCCCCTCCTGGGTGCCCCTTGCTGGCCATTGCCCACTTGCACCCCATCCCCTGACATTTGTGTGCAAAGGGCCATGTTGCAGGGCTGCAGTGTTGCCCTGTACCATGTATAATAAAATGTAACACCCATTTTATCGGTGTTAGTGTCTGTGTAAAAAGGGTCTATGTTGCTCATATATTGTATGCTGAATCTAATGATGTCGTTTTCATGCTCTGTGTTGATGACTATTTATTAGTTTGAAACTGTCCCCTTTTTTAGAAACCTGCTAATGTTAATTGTTGTGTAATTCCTCCTGCAGGGTTGCTTGTGACATTTATTACTTGATTACTGAACTATGGTTACATTATAAAAAAACTTCTGTTAGTTAGAACTAACTGAAGAGCATTTCTTTCTCTTCTGTGCTATATAGCAAGCTAGCAAGAAATCAATGATTAAATATGCTAAGAAATTTCTTCTATTAATCTTTTCCAGTTTTTAAAAGTTGGCCACTTGAGTGATTTATGATCTATTAGATTACGGATGTTTTAAAAAAGATGCCCCTCCCTCGCTTGGTGTTCGGGTGGGTGTGCGGGGAGGGGCGTCCATGTAAATGGCCAGCAGTGGGTGGGGGGATGGGAGTTCGCTTGGTGTTTTTACATGTGAACACCAAGTGGGATGGGTGGGGGTGCTTGTGTGCTCCTACACAATACCCACCCATCACATTTTCTAAAGTACTTTCAGGTTCTAAAGTGCTATGCAATTGTAAAGTTTATGATGCCCCCCCCAATATTTTTTCTATTTTGTTAGACATCTCTTGAATAGCTTTGTGACATTTGCACCACCTGAGAAAATATTGATTAACTTATTTTTTTCTTCTTTTGTCGTCTTCTTTCATCATCTTATTTCTTTTTATTACAATAATGTGCTTAATCCTGTCATAATTATAGACAGGTCTTTGCCCCAAGAGGCTTACACTCTAGAATGGACAAGGGGAGGGAAGAGAAGGGGAGGGGAACGTAAGGAGGGGGCATTCATGAAGGTGAGAATTTGCATATGCATGTGCTCAGCTTAGTTGAAAGTGAGAGGGGGTTCCTGAAGGATGATACAGTATAAGGAGAAGCATAAATATGCAATCTATGGGGTGGGGTGACAAGGAATTCCTTGCTGCTCATCCACATGGGACCAAATGATTTTGCCAAGCATGACCTTAAGCATATGAGATGTGACCATGTGGCTCTGGACAGGAGAGCAAAGGATCTGGGAGCACAGGTGGTGTAATAATCAATCCTCCCTGCTGAAGGTAGAGGCCTTGTAAAAGAGAGAAGAGTCTTGGAAGTGACCACCTGGCTACCAGGATGGTGTTGCCATGAGAGGTTTGGATTTCTGGACCATGGCATGAGTCTCTGGGATGAAAAGCTTCTTGGAAGGGAGGGATTACACTTCATGAAGACCAGGAAGAATGTTTTTTGGTGACAGATTTGCAAACCTGGTCAGGACAGCTTTAAACTAGATCCTGTAGTTGAAAGTCCACAGGCAAATACAAAAGTGAATACTAAGGGAGAAGGAACTGTGCAATGCATTGGTAACTGGGAGAGTTTCAGAGAAGCCCAATAAGGCCCATGCCAGGGTAAATCAGATGGAGGGCCCTCCTTGAGCCTTCCTATCTTTAATCTTAAATATCTGTACACTAATGCTCAGAGTATGAGAAATAAATAGGATGAACGTGAACTCATACTACATGAGGATAAATATGATTTAAAATGCATTACTGAGACTTGATGGTATGACTCTCACAATTGGAATGTAGGAATCGAAGGGTATAGCTTGTTCCAAAAGGATAGGCAGGACAGAAGGGGACCGTAGTATGGTAGAGTTGTTCTATTGAAATTTTCTGTCTAAGGATAAAAGTGGCAAACAAAAGATGGGATATTATGATGGGGTATACGATAAAGTACCAGACCATGCAGATGAGGTAGATGAGGTCTTCCTACAGCAGAGCACGAAAGATCCAAGAAGGCATGAACTAACAATAATGGGGGACTTTAACTATCCTGGTATCTCCTGGAAGACCAACCCTGCTACGCAAAGAATGTCCAACAAATTCTTGGATTGCATTGGTGACAACTACCTCTTTCAGAAGGTTGAAGAAGGAACCAGGTAGTCCGCTATCTTGAACCTGGTTCTAACTAATAGGGAAGAACTGGTGAATGATGTGAAGGTAAGGGGAACTTTGCGGGGGTGTGACCATGTATTATTAGAATTCATGATCCTTAGAAAAGGCAAGGGAGAAAACAGACTAAAAAGGACCTTGGACTTCAAAAAGGCTAATTTTATAAGCTCAGCGAAATAAGCTCAGCAAAATACTGGGTGGGATCCATGGTTAGATTACCTAAAGGGGAAAAGCATACAGGAAGGCTGGTACTTTCTAAAAAGAAAGAGATATTGAATGATCAATCCCTAACAGTTCCAACAAAAAAGAAAACTGGGACATATATCCAAAGAAACCAAGTGGTTGCACAAGGAGCTAACCAATGAGCTAAGAATCAAGAGAGAAACATAGGGTGTTTTCAGACATGATTCTAACCCCAGTTTTACCCCATTTTAACCACACTTGAACATTTCTTATGCATGTTGCAGGGCTGCATAGGGCACCAATACAGCCCTGCAACATGCATAAGAAATGTTCAAGTGTGGTTAAAATGGGGTTAGCGTCGTGTCTGAAAACACCCATAGAAGGCTGCATTCACATCTGATGGTGGCGACTCCTGAGAGGCAAAGACACGGCATGGGGAAGAGCCAGATGCAGAAGTATCCCCCAGTGTGAATGTGGTTCTGCCACAACTTCACTCACAAATGACAGGGATGGATTTTGAGCCCTGTCATTCACGAGTGAAGTCGCAGCAGAACCCCGTTTGCACCAGCGGTACTTCCGGCTTCTGTCTCCTTCCCCCCCCCCCGTCATGTCTTTGCCCCGCAGGAGCACCGCCGCTGTGCCATTCTCAGGTGTGTATGAGGCCTAAGAATTAGGAGAAGGGACAAGTTACCAAATATGAGTGCAGATGAGTGGCCCAAACCTATGGGGATGATGTCAGGGAGACTAATGCACAAATGAGCTAAGATTAATGAGGGATACTAAAAACAACAGAGGTTTTTGTTTTTTTTAAAGTATGTTTGAAGTAAGAGGAAGAATAAGGAAATGGTGGGTCCACTGCTCAGTGAAGATGGTGAAATGTTAGATGGAGACAAAGTGAATGCAGAACTTCTCAATTCCTATTTTCCCTCCGCATTTACAGAAAAAGGGAAACTGTCCAGTCTACCTACTGATGTATAAATGAAGATGGGGAAAGACTGCAGGCCAGAATAGATTTTTTACAAAATTGAGTGTGCAATTCATTTTTGTTATTATAATAACAAAAATGAAAATTGTGATTTTCTTTTTCATTTTTGTAAAAATGATAACTAATAATAATAGCAAAAACAAAAATGAAATTTTTTTGTATTTGAAATAATGGGAAAAAACTTTTAAAAGGTATTTCTGGATATAACCTTTTTGTTTCTTCTTAAATTATGATTATACTTGGGAAGATTGTACTCCCAATGGAGGACACTGTGTACCAAATTTTGAAATGATTGAATAAAGGGAACCTATTTTAGAAGCAATTGAATGTTGTGATTTTAAGAAAATCTCCATACACATTACTGACTACAACTTCTTTATCTTCTGATCAATTTGCATGAAACCTAGGAATATTATGTTGCTCCCCAAGATTACAAATCCTGACAAATATAAGAAAGATTGGATAAAGGGTCCTGATGTTATAAGCCATTATCTTAAATGCATTTCTGGCTGTAATATTTTTATATTCCACCCTGTCTACAAGACATTTGGCAGGAATGTATCACACACCTTTCCTGTAATCTTGGTCAAGCTACAGGACAATTCAATAAAGGGCTCTAATTTTATAAGCAATTGAAATTGTTCCCTTGAAGACCATTATTCAGATAAATAGCAGCACATACAGTGCAAGTCAGGCAGGCACATAGCATGGAAGGAAGAGAGAGGCTCAGTAGTGGCTTTGAGGCAGGCATAGGGGACAGCCCTGAGGTGTAAATAGAAGGGACGTAACTGGGACTTTGGGAATAGCATCCCATAAATCAGGAGACATAGTTTACACATCCATACTGGATAATTATCATCACAATCACATCCTGCAGCACTGTGACATAGGACATAAGAGAATCTCTATTGGCTCTTTCCTAAACAGATGCTTCTGACTTCCCAGTAACAAGTGAGGGAGAGAAGTTGGGATGGTCACAGCACAGAAAGATATTTGGTTGATATTTCTGCTGGCCAATTGACATCACAAGCAAATCTTGTACCACAGTGACACATAAGAGAATCCCTGGCATAGGCACATTCTCTGCATATTCTGTGCAGGCTAATAAAATTGGGACCCTTTATTACAACTTTTCAATATTTGGCAGAGATCATTCTGAAGGTGTGATATGCAGCCATGCCAAAATTAATGTACACTGATTGGCCTTAAAAGATGTTACAGTCAGACATACATTTATACATTAATTGCTTATAAAGCCAGGACCCTTTATCCAATACTTCTGAAAGTTGACATCTATAGTAAAGATGCCAACTTTAATCCACATTAGATGGGAGACAAAGAAGTTAGTCATGAATGTATATATAGATATTTTCAAAACAACACAATTCAACCGCTTATACAATCTGATTCCTCTATCCAATCTTTCTGATATTTTGAACACTTAATGCCCTCCATTGGAGGTATAATCTCTCCATGTTCCAGCCAAATATAATGAAAAACAAAAGTGGTACAGCCATAATATATTTTCCATTGAAACCAATGGAAGTCAAAAACAAAAGCAAAAACAAAAATGAAATGTTGATATTTATGAAAAATAATATGAAATATTTGTTGGTATATGGAACATCCATAAGTTAATGCCTGCAGTATTAAGAACAGTGATTGACTATATAGTCACCAGATGGTGCTGCTAAGTTTATGTGTACATGGAAGGGAGATGGGGTTTTGCGGTTGAATTCCTTTGTGTAACCACTCCATCTTCCCTTCTCTCTCATTGTCTGTCTCCATTTTGTCTTCTTACTAGTTAGATGTAACTAAAGGATCTGTGCCTGAGAAAGCTTAAGTAAAGTTCTGTTTTTAAATCTTCAGCTGCATTTGTCCTTACTGATTGCAAATCAGTTATTACTCTGCAACAGGTTATGGGCCCAGACCTCTTCAGAACAGCCCAGAACAACTCTAAAGACTGGAAGTGAGCTGAAAGGAAAAGAGGCCCAAAGGAAACTCTCAGAGGAGGCCTACTAACAGTAAGTGAGCAGAAGAACCAGAATCCCAATCTGAGGGGAGGGAAGCAAGCATGGCCAGCAGCTCTGAATTAAAGCTTTCAGTCTGCAAGCTGAATAACACAAACTACCAGTTGTGGAAATTCAAA
>QEPC01005112.1:487699-500317 GCA_003113815.1 Sphenodon punctatus
AGTTGAAATCAGCACAAGCTCAACTGAGATGCAGGAACAAACCCAATCACCTGCAGATGTTGAAATCAGAAGATCTATCAGGGAAAATAAAGGCAAACCACCCACCCGCCTGTCCTACAAAGCAAGTACCGACAGACTGTCTGAGCCATCAACGTGGGAAGACGTCTTACAAATGTCAGAAGGGGAACACAACAAATGGACAAAGGCAGCTACAGAAGACATGGTAGCAGATGCCCCGACAAAACCTTTAGCAGGAGAGTGCCACCGAAAACTACTAAGTAAAATGGGTTTAGTAGGTTAACTTCTGTCTGTTGAGAAGGGGTGTTGGTATATGCAACATCCATAAGTTAATGCCTGCTGTATTAAGAACAGTGATTGACTATAGAGCCACCAGATGGCGCTGCTAAGTTTGTGTACATGGAAGGGAGATGGGGTTTTGCAGTTAAATTTCTTTGTGTAACAACTCCTCCTTCCCTTCTCTCTCATTGTCTGTCTCCATTTTGTCTTCTTACTAGTTAGATGTAACTAAAGGATCTGTGCCTAAGAAAGCTTAAGTAAAGTTCTGTTTTTAAACCTTCAGCTGCATTTGTCCTTATTGATTGCGAATCTGTTATTACTCTGCAACAATATTTAAGCAAAGAAAATGAAAATGAAAAATGACATGGGTCCCTGGTGCACACCTCTAAAAGAGATGACCAGGGAATAATTGGCTATTTTGAAAGAATTCATGTGATCTTTTGAAAAATGGGTGAGGTTCCAGAAGACTGGAGATGGGAAGATGTTGTCCCTATCTACACAAAAGGATATGGGAAAGTAAGGACCAGCCAGCCTAAATTCAATACCTAAGAAGATACTAGAACAGTCAATCTTTAAGAACCTTGATGACAATGCAGTTATTGCTCATAGTCACAATGCATTTGTCAGGAACAAGTTGTCTTGCTAATCTAGTGCTTTCTCACCTTGACTACTGCAGCCTCCTTCTTCCTGGTCTTCCCAGCTCTCAGCTTGACCCTCTCCGTTCTCTTCAATGCTCTACTACCAAGGTCATCCACCACTTTGATCATTCAACCCCTTGTCTGTTCCCTCTCAGCTTCCTCTCCCTTCACACCCAGCACAAACCCTTGGCTGTTTTTACACAACCCTAATTCTGGCATTAACCCCTTGAAATCCAGATTGTAGTTGATTGTGTTAATTGCCATGTTGACTTAAGTCACTTCTGCTTCCTGGTTTTTAACTTCTGTTTCCTGGTTTTATGCCGGCTCTGTCGAACATGGTTTTCAAGAATTTACATAATTCAGCATGAAATAATGCCAGAATAGTGATCGTGTGAATGACTAGTCTGGTATTAAGCCACTCCACCATAAAGAATTGCAGGTAAAGTTTTTATGTCCCCTCTACCCAACGTCTGTATGGTATGCTGCAGTCTCAAGTGGCAAAATGTCATGGGTAGAGATTTACAGCAGAGAAGGCTGTGACAAAATTATACCCACGCTGCCTCCCAATCCACTCTGACACTGCAGTGGAAGGAATCCATCACGCTAATACAATCCATGGACCCATGAGAGCAAGTGACAGTCACAGCAATAATATTGGGAGGAGAAGGGCTCACAGCTGCCCACACAGCACCCAGAAATCAGAGCAGAAGGAGGCTCTAAAATTCAACTACACTGTCACTGTTGTGGAATCCATTTACCTTTGGAACTCCCCTGTTTGTTCCAGCTCTCTACACAAATCCAGAATCCCCCCTGGAAATTTATGTCCTGGTCAATTAATGACAACATTGATTTGCTAGTAAAGGCATTCTCCTCTCGGTCAGAGTTCCCCAAGGCACTATAATTCAAGAGAGCTGCACCGTGGGATTGATGCAGTCCTCCTTGTGACACATATCAAAATAAGGGTTTACACTGCCAGTCTGGAATAGTACTTATTCCAATCTATTAATGATCGTATAAATAGTTACTCCTTAATGACAACTCCAAAATGACAAATCTAGAATTACAACTACTTCAGAATAACTCTGCACATGTAAAAACAGCCTTTGTCTTTACCTTCAAGGATCTTCATGGCTTTGTTCTGTCCTCATTTCCTCCTGTTTCTTCCTAAGAAATTTGCTCTTCCTCTGAAACCACCCTTGTCTTCTAGTCCCTAAGCCATCTTTGTCCCTTTCCCATGTTGTCCCCTAGACTTGGAACTCCCTTTCTGGACACTTTGCTTTGCTTCTTCCCTTCCAAAGCTCAAACCCTCCTAAAAACTTACCTCTTCTGTCAGCCTTTTTCTAACTCCTCATCCCCACAGGCTACTTACTGATGTCTGTCTTATCATTCAGAATCCCCTTCCTCCCATGCAATTAAGCTAAGCGTGTGCTCATGCAACTTTTCACCTGTCGCTCGCTATATTCCTCTCTCTCTTGTCTCTCCTTCCCTGTGGCATTCCGCAGGGTTCTATCTTGTCTCTGCTATTATTTAATCTATATATGCAGCCCTTGGGGGAGGTCGTGAGAGGGTTCGGGGTGCGTTGTCACCAGTATGCTGATGATACTCATCTGTACCTCTCCTTTTCAACTGACCCAGACCCTGCTGTCTCATTGCTATCCCAATGTTTGGAGGCCATGGCAGCATGGATGAGGCTGAGCAGACTGAAGCTCAACCCCAATAAGACGGAGGTGATGTTGGTGGGGAGAGCGAAAGAGTTAGTGGCCCCCCTAGTCAGGGGGTTCGGAGTCTGCAGGTTCGGAGTCTGGAGGTGATATTGGACACAGACTTCTGCCTGGAGCGGCAGGTGGAGGCAGTTGCTAAGGCTGCCTTCCGCCAGCTATATGTGGTGCATACGCTGCATCAGTTCGTCTTTGGCCTGGACCTGGCCTCCCTCATCCATGCCTTCGTCACCTCAAGGCTAGACTACTGTAATGCGCTCTACATGGGGCTTCCCTTGTTCCTTGTCCGGAGGCTGAAGTTAGTGCAGAATGCGGGGGCTCGTCTCCTTACGGGGACGGGCCGCTGGGAGCATATTACACCTGTGCTCCGGGCTCTGCACTGGCTGCCGATAGCATGCCGAGTCAGGTTCAAGGTGTTGGTGTTGATCTATAAAGCCCTACACGGTCTGGGCCCCTCATACTTCAGGGACCGCCTCGCCCTCCGTGCCCCAGGGCAGCTCCTTCAGTCTGTCAGGGGTGGCTTCTTGGAGGTCCCCCGTGTTAAGCGGGGGGCCACAATGGAGAGGCCATTCTTGGTGGCCGCGCCGCGCCTTTGGAACTCCCTTCCGGAGGAAGCTCGCCTAGCCTGTTGACATTCCAGCAAAGTTGCAAAACCTGGCTGTTCGCCCAGGCCTTTGGGGAGGGTGGGAGAGTAGGGGGAGTTTTTTTTTAGCTCCCCCACCTATCTACTATTTATTATCTTATCTGTTATTTTAGCCCTGTTTTAATATTATCATATTGGATGTTTAACTGTTTTTATTATGTTTTTATTGTTGTAAGCCGCCCCGGGCTGCTTTTGCAGGAGGGGCGGAGTATAAATCCTCAAAATAAATAAATAAATAAGTATCCTAGATTGCGAGTCCCCTGAGTCAGGGATCTGTCTTTAATTAATGATTGGTGGGGATGTGTGAACAGAATGGGGTTTGGATATTCAGCCGTTCAGTTCGAAAACCGAGTTCGGGCTCGGTCATTTCGTTCAGCGGAGTTCGGTCCTGCTGAATGTTTGGCAGAGTTTGGACCCGCCGTGAGGCATGGGGCACTCCAGGGACCCCTGGGGTGGCATGGCAGGCCGTCAGACCCAGCACCAGCAGCAGAGACCGGGAAGGCTTGGCGCTTGGCACCCCAGATTGCCCGGGCATTGCAGGCTGTCAGGCCTCCAGTTCTGCTTGCTCTATGCTGGCTGGGTTATCCATTTCTAGTAGCCATCACAGCATGGTAGGTGGTGGCTGGCTGGCTGGCCATGTGAATCACCACTGGGCAAGGCTACTTGACCAATTTGCAGAAGAGTTGGTTGAGATCTGGTGAGTAGGATGCCAGTCTGCAATGCCTGGCTCCGTATGGGTGCCTTGCTAGCCAACAAGGCCTGTCCAGGCCTCTTACTTGCATGGAACATAGGCCCCAGAACCCTGAGGGTGGGTTCTGGGGCTGGAGTAGCTGTTACTTGATGCGGAGGAATGACAGCTCCCCATGAGCGGAATCACGGCCCCAGAACCCTGATGGTGGGTTCTGTGACTAGAGTGGCTGGCTTCTGGATGAAGTGGATGGACAGTAGCACCCCCTCCCCCCCCCCACAGGCAGGGGCACATAATTGCATTGTGTGTTATATCCATCTCATTCTGGTTTTCTGCTGGACGTGGCCACTGAGCATGAGCACAGATCAGATCTCCCGCTGGTTCTGCCAGTTGGCAGCTTGAGCCAGATGCACCTCTTCCTCCCTCCCTCGTTCTAGCAGTGGGGAGCCTATCTTCCCCCCCTCTCTCTGGACATGTGCTACAGGTGATGGCATGGGTGGGAGCATGTCTGTCTCTCTCCTAGCTGCAGGGACTGGGAGACTTTCTCTCTCTGTCTCCACGAGCAGTAGGTTGCTACCTCATAAGAAAAGGTTCTTTGTGCTGGCTCTCATCATTCTCACCACATCACACTGCATTCCATCCCTGCATGGACGTGTCTTATATCCCTAAAAAGTGTTAGGTGGAACTGTCGTTTTCGATATCGATACTGATACCAATTTCAAAGATTTTATTTTCGGTATCGGTATCAGTATCGATACCATTTGGTCCCATGATCGCGCCCCAAACCAGAAACAGTATTTCGAGTGCGTGCATCTGTATTTTTGTTTGGTTGAGGTGGTTGTTTGGTTTGGCTGTGTGTGGTTTGGTTTGGTTTGGTTGAGGTTGTTTGTATGGTTTGGGTTGGTTGGTTTGGTTGGAAATGGAGGGTGAGAGAGAGAGAGGAAAAATTAATCTGAGGAAGGTGAAGGTGGAGGAGGAAGAGGCCCAGTCTGGACCATCAGAGGTGGTGGAGGTCAGTTCCTTGCCAGAAGAGGAAGAGGGCACAGGAGGTGCCACTGCTGACAGGTTTGTAACATTTATTTTTGTTTGTTGGCAGGTGGGCGGGTGGGTGGTGGGCAGTCAGTCACAAACAGTGGGCATCAGCGGGTGGCAGCGTATGGGCAGGATTTACACGTGTCTTAGGTATGGGTCTGCCACAGAGAGGGCGGGGGGCTCTTCCAGCAGCCAGGCATGAGCCAAAGCACCCTCCTAGACATGTGCCAGCAAGGGCATGACCATAAATGCATGATATTATTTCAGTGTTTATGTATTCCTGTTTCAGAGGGGGGGTGATGATGCCGCTGCTGGTGCCAGGCCCAGAACCCCATCCCGTGGAGGTCACAGCCGCAGGAGCCAATGGAAACCAGACCGACGAGTTTTGCGGACTGGCAGTATTACTACAGCCTGAAAGGCTGATTTGCTGAATGCAAGGTAAGGCACAGGAGCTGGAATAACAGGGAATGGATTGCCTTTTAACCTCTTTGGAAGTCCCCCGCAGGGAGAGAGATTAACCAGCCACCCATTTGTGGAGGCAAAATGCAGGCAGGGCTTGATAGACCATTGGTCTGACACAGTATGGCACTTTTATGTTCCTATCTTTTTATGTCCTTTAGATCTGCGACAAAAAAATAAAAAGAGGGCCACAGGGGACCACATCTGGACTCATCGCCCACATCGAGAATGTCCACCTAATTGAGGTGGTGCGTGGTCATTCCTGGGTTGGAAGGCACAGCGGCAGCAGCGACTCCCAGAAGGAACAGCCCACTCAGGAAAGGGGCAAGGCCCAGCAGAAGCACCGCCACCACAGCCCTTCCCCCTCCAGCTCTGCTGAGGAGTCTCCAGCCTCCTGGGAGGAGGCCAATGAGGCAAGGGCCTTTCTGGCACAGTGGGAGAGGCCCACAAAGAAATAGTAGTAGTAGTAAGCTTTATTGCAGCATGAGCTTTCGCTATGACCAAATTATAAACATCAAACATCAACATTTTGTACACAAAGAAATATATTGAGGCCAACAAGAAAAAAATATATGAATGGGCTAAGGCTCCAAGCCCTCACCATGGAGGACTAGCTGGTGGAACGCTTCCAGGAGCTCCAAGCAAGGGAGCAGAAGGTGGCTACGTATGCAGAGTACCTCCACAAAGAGATCAAGGAGTTTGAACTCTACTGCCAGTCAGTCGGCAAGTGGAAGGCATCCATGGCAGGGGCCCTGGACTTTGCTCTTAAAAATGGTTACGAGGTGGAGGAGGATGTACTGCCCACCCCTCGGTCCCATGCACCTCTTTCCCATTTCCCCCATGTTCCAGGGGACAGGCCCACAAACTAGGGCTGATGTGGCAGCAGCTGTTACCGCACCGCAATTCCATTCCTAAACCTGTGGCCCTAATTTCTTTGTTTGTATATATATTAATGTTTGTTTGTTTGATTGATAAAGTTGTAGAATGTATGTAGTTTAAAAAGTTGTTATATTTGTTACCTTACCAGCTTTGTTTGAACTGCCCAATCTTTTATCCCTCTGTGCTGCTTCTGGCAGGGGTCAGAATCTCATTGTATACACAACTTGTCAGATCCCTACCTGACAGCAGCAGCATATGTAGCGTATTAGCCCCAAGATGTGCCCACAGGGTCTCAACTTGCAAACAGCACCCCAGGAGGGGCAGGGCTTGTGTCTGTGTGGGTGTGTCAGAGAGAGAGAGACTGTGAAAGTCTGGCAGAGGCATAAGCGGGCATTGGCAGGTGCACTGCCCACTCTCACAGACAGATCGCCGCATAGGGGAAAGCCTTGGGAAGCTGAGTTGGGATATATACTTGGTTACATTTGTCGGTTGGTCCCTTTGAAGCCCTCAAGTGGAGAGGTGGGTTCAGGTCATAGAAAGATCAGCCGGGGGGGGGGCAGACTTGCAGACAGTGCCCCAGTAGCTAGCCAGGGATATCATATTTCCTGTGAGGGGGTGCCAGAGAGAAACCGAGAGAGGCTCTTTGGCAGCAGGCAGCATGCGGCAGGTGGGCGGAGGAGCTATTTCAGCTGCCGCTGAAAAAAGGGGAGAGGTGCTTCCAGCTCAAGCTGCCACCTTCCAGAACCAGCAAGAGATCTCATTTGTGCTCATGCTCAATGCCCACATCCAACAGCAAACCTACCAGAATGAGATGGACAATAACACACAATGTATTTTATGTGCCTGCCTGTGTGCCTCCCTGTACCACCTATTGCAATGATTGAATGAAATGTGCCCAACCAAGCACTAATTCTAGGGACATCATTCAGCTCCCATGGGCTGTCATTCCACTGTACCTGAAGCAGTCATGCCAGTCCCAGGAACCATCATCAAGATTCTGGGACCATCATTCCAGTAATGGGGGGCGGGGGGGCTGTCATTCCATTCCACTGCATTCAGTCCCAAGAACCATCATCTGGGTGCTTCTGCTGCTTGTGCCTCACTGGCCAGTGGTCACTGGCACCTGCCCATCCGCCAGCCAGCCCCCCGCCAGCCTACTCCTGTGCAATTGCATAGGGACCATAAAATACATTGTGTGTTATTGTCCATTCTCTTTAATCTGGTGGGGGGCTGGCTGGCGGATGGGCAGGTGCCAGTGACCACTGGCCAGTGAGGCACAAGCAGCAGCAGCACCCAGATGATGGTTCTTGGGACTGAATGCAGTGGAATGGAATGACAGCCCCCCCGCCCCCCATTACTGGAATGATGGTCCCAGAATCTTGATGATGGTTCCTGGGACTGGCATGACTGCTTCAGGTACAGTGGAATGACAGCCCATGGGAGCTGAATGATGTCCCTAGAATTAGTGCTTGGTTGGGCACATTTCATTCAATCATTGCAATAGGTGGTACAGGGAGGCACACAGGCAGGCACATAAAATACATTGTGTGTTATTGTCCATCTCATTCTGGTAGGTTTGCTGTTGGATGTGGGCATTGAGCATGAGCACAAATGAGATCTCTTGCTGGTTCTGGAAGGTGGCAGCTTGAGCTGGAAGCACCTCTCCCCTTTTTTCTAGCAGCGCGGAGCCTCTCTCTTATAACCGACAACTAAAGACATTTACTTCTTATTATTCTTGAAGGAAAAATTAAGTTAACTATTTGCATAAACATTAACCAACATATTAATGTATGTTAATCACATACAACTCAATCATTAATAGAAACACAAAACATTAGGAGTGATAATTCAGGTTACAACTAAAGTCAGTTTAAAATTTCAAGGGACTTGCAGGTACCAAAAGTGCTCCAGTTCAGATTTCCAGGTTTGTCAAAAATTCAAAGCATGAAAGCAGTGTGGCAAAATAAATGTCATACTTGTTGTTTCTTACAACTTCAACTTCTCCATCATATACCAGATTGGATGTATCCATTACATTTCAGTTGGTGGGAATGCCTATTTCCAGTTTTTGGTAACTACATTTAATGCAGCGGTTACCCAGGTGTGTACATGGGGACTTGTAATAGAAAAGGGTGGCCAACTTAGGAGAAATACCCAGCAAAATTAAAAATTCAACTTTTAATATAAGAGCTTTGTCAATTATTTTAATCTTTTGACACCTTTCCAGAAAGGCTGTATATATACTAGCACCACAACTCCACCAAATATGTGAGAGCCTCTTTCCATATACCCTCTCCACCACAAGGAAGTCCAATTTCTGTATATTTTTCAAAGCCTTTTGGATGATAAGTGCTCTGTGTATTAACTTAGTCAAAGTTTGTCTAGTGGCCAGAGAACTTGATGTAAAACAAGGTTATGCAGCAATTTTTATTTCATCACCTGTAAAATAACCTATTCAGCTCTCTCTCCCAGCTCAATAATATGCATATCTTTCTGAGATTTCCTTTGTAACATAATTCGGGATGTGGTCTCACCAATAAGCTTTTTAGCGGTGGTACCTGAAACAATGGGTGACTTCAGACGTTACGGGGCCCTTTGGCCCCGTACCGAAGCCCCCGGCTTCGTTCCCCGCCGGG
The DNA here is from genome assembly GCA_003113815.1 of Sphenodon punctatus. Classification (NCBI taxonomy): domain Eukaryota; kingdom Metazoa; phylum Chordata; class Lepidosauria; order Sphenodontia; family Sphenodontidae; genus Sphenodon; species Sphenodon punctatus. Next base: position 496,690 of record QEPC01005112.1, read on the forward strand.
GTCACCCCGTCACGCCATATCAGACGTGCCGGGGGGATCCCGGCAGGGAAACTGGGAGGGGCCGGGGCCGCGCAGCGCAACATGTGGCTGCACGCCCCCGTCCCCTCCACGTACCCCGCCGCCCGCCCTCTGACAGATACGTTCCTCTACCTTTGTTAATCCTATCTGGGTAATTTACCATCTCTGTGTTGATTTAATTTGTGGCTCTTTTACCATCAAGGACCCAGAACAGTTTGACATATGCAGCCATATATCCTGCATTTCTTTCTCTGTAGTCTCGATCTGTAGGTCATCCAACCATTTCGATATGTACCCTGCATCTGGTTAATGATATAGACGTTTTACCATTCTATGCAGCATAGAAAATATACCTCTTAGAATTCCCTCATGAAATATTATGTTTTCTAAGTTAGTTGGATCTCTACTATAGTTAACCTTATCTTTTGTATTATTCATAGCATTATGCATCCTGCAATATAACAAAAAATCCACCTTCTCCTTAGTGACCGCTTCCATGGTATCCCTAGTCATAAACTACCTGCCTGTAATAGATGTTTCGCTCTATAAATGCCTTTCTCCTTCCATCTCCTTAGAGTTTCTATCTCCTTTTTATTCCATGTAGGACCCACTCTTTCCAAGAGGGTGTACGGAGACTTTCCACATGTCACCTCCATTTTATTGCAGCACCCCTGCCATGTAGTCAACGCTGTTCTTGTAAAGGGATGCAGCTTCCCTTCCCCCCTACGCAGTCTAGTTTTATCGGTATTTTCAAACAACTGCCAGCCATGATCTACACCTAGTAGTTCTATTTCCAAGTCTCTCCACTTTGGGACTGCCTTGTCCTGCTGCCAGACCCTTACCGCCCTCAGTGAAGATGCCTTATGGTAGTACCTTAAGTCTGGTAAATTACATCCCCCCTTCTCAATCCCAGTCTTTAATATAGACCGTGTTACCCTTGGCATCTTTTTGCCCCAGACTATAAATTTCATTATTGTGTCTAATTTTTGAAAGAATTCTGTAGGTATTTGAATCGGAATTGCCTGGATAGTGTAAAGTATTTTTGGTAATAGTAGCATTTTGATCAGATTTATTTTTCCTAACCATGAACATCCCATCCTGTGCCACGAATGTTGTTTATCTTGGAATTCTCTTATCAGTGGTAGATAATTTGTCTTATATAGGTCTTTTGTATTCTTAGATAACTTTATCTCCAGGTATTTTATGTGATCCTGTTTCCCTTGTGTTGGAAGCACGTAGGAGGCACCCCCCCTCTGGAATCATAGCCGCAGAAGAAATATTTGTGTTTTATCTAGGTTAATCTTGTAGCCTGAGAGGGCTCCAAATTCTCCTAGTGTTTCTATGAGTTCTGGTATTGAAATTTGTAGATTTGATAATGTTAATAACATGTCATCTGCATATACTATTGTCCTGTGTTCCACTGACCCACTCGTCACCCCCCTTATCCTCATATTTTGATTTATGGCTAGTATCAGAGGCTCTATCGCTATGTCAAAAAGAAGGGGCAAAATCGGACAACCCTGCCTAGTTCCCCTTGTTAGTGCAAACACTGGAGTGTTAACTCTCCATTTATTAATACTTGAGCAGATGGCTTCTTAAAGATACATTCCACCCATCTCATAAAGGTCCCTTCAAATCCCATATCCTCTAGTGTTGCCAGTAAAAAAGTTTTTTCCATCCTATCAAAGACTTTGTTAGCATCCAAGGACAAAATTGCTGCTGGCAGTTTTTCCCTGTTAATTTTGTAAATTAAATTAATTGCTCTACATATGTTGTCTACCCCCATTCTTCCCCCTATAAATCCTATCTGGTCCGGACTAATTATTTCTCCAATTATAACTTGTAGCCTAGAGGCCAAAATTTTGGTGAATATTTTGGCATCTACATTAAGCAGAGATATCAGTCTAAAGTCTACACACTCGCTCCCTTTCTTATCTGGCTTGGGGCATATTGTAATAGTGGCCATGTAAAAAGTTTCTGGCAGCTCCCCATTCTCTTTAATCCCTTTGAAGACCTCACACAATAGTGGGGCTATCTGTTCCACATATATTTGTTAGAACTCTGGAATAAACCCATCTGCGCCCGGTGACTTATTTTTAGGTAAGTCTTTAATGTATGTTTTATTACCTTTAGTGATATGGGTTCATTCAGCATTTTTTTGTGTTTCTCTGAGATTTTAGGTATTTTCAATTTGGCGAGGTATGTTTTAATGTCCCCCTGCTTGGGGTTTTCAGATGTATATAATTTCTTGTAAAAATGTACAATATGTTCCCGCATATCTGTGCCTGTAATGTAGGTTCCCTTGTCAGAGTGTAAAAGCTGTGTTATTTGTGCTTTTTGCCTTTTTTTTTTTTTTTTAAACCATCCAGGTAAAAATTCTATCTGCCTTATTACTTTTCGTGTAGTAATATTGATTTAGGTACCTTAATTTTTAAACTACTGTCTCTGTTCCTATGGCATTAATTAGTCCCCTAATTTGCACCCTCTCTTTTGCCTCCTTTTTGGTAGGTCTTGTTTTCATTTGTGTGTCCACTTGCTTAAGCTGAAGATACAGCTCATTTAACTCTGTTTTCTTTTTCTTTTTATTATAGGCCTCCAGACCTATGTATTGACCTCTCAGAAATGCCTTGGCAGCCTCCCATACCACCATTTTGGACACTGCCCCATTATCATTTATCTGGAGATATTCTGTAATTTCTTGTTTTATCTTTTCCTGATTCATGATATTTAATAAAGCTGTTTTATTTAACCTCCAACTGCATTTTTTGGAATGCTTGCTTTGCCCTGTACTTAATATCAATGTGACTGCACTGTGATCTGTAAATACCACAGGCTCTATCTCACACCTGTAGCCTCTGTTCCATTCAGAACTGCGCATAAAGATATACTAAATCCTCGTATAGGACATGTACCTATTTGAGTAGAATGTAAATTCTCTATCTTTCCTATGTCTCATTCTCCAAACATCCACTAATTTGCGCCTTTGCAATGTCTCTTCCTATCTGTCTCTGCCCTTTTTTTAGTTTTCCCTTTCCAGATTTATCCAGTTGTGTTAAGGGGCTATTCAGATCCCCCAGCAGGACAAGGAGTCCCTTACTGTTTTTTTTCACCATTTCCAGTATCTTTCGCATAAACTGAGCCTGTCCCACGTTAGGAACATAGTAGACACAGAATGTGTACTCCTGCCCTCCCATCATACCCTGTACTAGCAGGTATACCCTCTGCATCCTTTATGATATTATTACATGTAAAGTTTAGTTCCTTAGCAAATGTCAACATCACTCCTGCCTTTTTTGTTTTTGTGTTTGCATAAAATGTTGTTTCATATTGCTTATCTCTGACTCTTACATTATCCTTATTCAGGAGATGTGTCTCCTGTAGAGCCGCTACTTGTATTTTCTGTCGCTTTGTTGGACAGTTCAGACCTTTCACATTTAGTGTCCCAATCTTTGGGTGAAAACAGACATAACACTAACCACCCTTTAACCACGCTTGGTGGTCATTTATGCATGTTTCAGGGCTGCATAGGGCACCAATACAGCCCTGCAACATGCATAAATAACCACCAAGGGTGGTTAAAGGGTGGTTAGCGTCATGTCTGTTTTCACCC
>QEPC01005112.1:500417-521209 GCA_003113815.1 Sphenodon punctatus
CCCCTCCACGCACCCCGCCGCCTGCCCTCCGAGGAGACGAGCGGGTGGCGGGGCCAATGCGGCCGCCGCGTCTGGCCGAATGCGCCATGGCCCAGGATCCCGCCGGTGATCCCGGGCCGTGGCGAGTGGCCAGACATTACTTTTTTTTGGTCCCTGCCGGGGGTCCGTTTGACCACGCTTCCCAGGACATTCCCCCGGCTAGCCCGGGAAGCATGGTTCAAATTGACCCCTTGTGCAGATTGACCATGGCGAACATCTGGCGGCCGCCAAACAGACGTTTTAGTCACATTGACCATATGTGGGTATTCACCATGGTTCACTGTGATCTCGTAACGTCTGAAAATACCCTTTGATGTCAAATATTTTTCTACTGCCTGTATATCCAAAAAGTTTCTTCTGCGACCCTTGTGTATAAAGGACAGGAATGCTGGGTATCTGATCTCTGTCTTTATCCCATACGCTGCCAGTTTATCCAGATATGGGTACCATTTTCTTCTCCTGGTCAACATAGCAGGTGCAAGATCAGACTGTATGTTAATTCTGTGTCCTTCAAATTTTAATTCTTTATGCTTTCTGGCCTCCCATAAAATCCTCTCTTTATCCTGGTATCGCAGACATCTAAAAATCAAAGCTCGAGGGGGTTCAGTCTCTTTGGGTCACGGTCTCAAGTTCCTATGGGCCTGCTCTATTTCTATATTTGTGACCTACTCCTCCTGTGGAAAGGTGGCTGACAGGATTTTACTTATCAGCTCTCTGCCATTTGATGCCTCAGAGGCTTCAGGGATTCCCTGCAGGAGGAGGTTGTTTCTCCTTCCTCTGTTTTCCAAATCCTGTCTTGTGCAGGGCACCCCCCAATCACCTTTTCCACTTCCATCAGTCTATCCTCCCATCTCTGCTCCCTTCCTTCTCTTTCCAGATTTTTACTTTCCAGGACTGCCACCCGTTCTGAGACTCCATCAAATTTTTTATTAAGTGTGTCTACCACACTGTTCACTTTCAAAATGCCATCATTTAGCACCTCCCATTGCCTCCTGGAGTCTTCATATTGTTTTTGTATAGTTTGTGTGAGACTGGCGAGCTGCTCTGCCACACCAGCTTGATCTCTGCTTTTTTGCTGCCCTGTTGCTGTGGCTGCCATCTTGGGGCTCATGTTGTCTCATTGCTTTCCCCCGCCACTTACAGTTTCTTCTGTTGCTGCCTTTTTACCTCACCTGGGGGGGGTGTCCTGATTTTTGGCTGTTTGGGGGCATGGCAGGTTCCTCCGCAAGTTCTTGCCCATAGATTTTATTTTTTTGTCTGTTTTATTGTTTTTACTCTAGCATTTCAGCCCGAGTTTCTGGGAGCACTTGGCAGCTGTGTCTACTGCCTGCACATGCCCGGTGGTGCCCCCTGAGTGACTGTTTCTTGATGCCATGGAATGACAGTTCCCTGTGAGCAGAATGATGGACCCCAGAAACCTGAAGGTGGGTCCTGGGGCTGGAGTGGCTGCTTCTAGAGNTGACAGTTCCCTGTGAGCAGAATGATGGACCCCAGAAACCTGAAGGTGGGTCCTGGGGCTGGAGTGGCTGCTTCTAGAGGATGAAGTGGAATGATGGCTCCCTGTGATTGGAATGGTGTTCCCAGAACCCTGATGGTGGGTTCTGGGGCTGGAGTGGCCGGCTGTTTCTTGATGTGGTGGAATGATGGCTCCCTGTGAGTGGAATGACAGTCTGGAATGACAGTTGGGTTCTGGGGCTGGAGTGGCTGGCAGCCCTGCTCGGCTGGGCATTGAAGGCTGACTGGCATCGGCGGAGCACTGGCAGAGGCTTGCATCAGACACTGGATTGCCTGGGCACAGAACCCGTGGCACAGACAGCAGAGGCAGCATTGGCAGCAGCAGCAGACATTGGATTGTCAGGACAGAGAACCCATGGCACAGATAGTGATATGGCATTACCAGCAGCATCAGGATTGCCAGGACACAGAACCTGTGGCACAAACAGCAGAGGAAGCATTGGAAGCAGCAGCAGACATTGGATTGCCCAGGCAGAGAACCCATGGTACAGACAGCAGAGGCGTCATTGGCAGCTGCATCAGGATTTCCAGGCCACAGAACCCATGGCACAGACAGCAGTGACAGCAGAAGCAGACATTGGGTTGCCAGGGCACAGACTCCTTGGCAAAGACAGCATATGTGGCATTGGTGGCAGCAGCAGCAGACATTGGATTACAGAAGGCAGGCAGACTGAGGCAGACTTTGATCTAGGTCACCTGGGTGGGTGGGCAGACAGGCAGATAGGTAGCGGGGCATGAGCAGAAGGCAGGCAGACTGAGGCAGGCTTTTATCTAGGCCATCTGGGCAGGTGAGTGGGCAGACAGGCAGCATGGCATGAGAGGCAGGCAGACTGAGGCAGGGTTCGAGCTTTGCAACCTGGGAGGGCAGACAGGCAGCATAACATGAGAGTCAGGCAGACTGAAGGAGGGTTCGAGCTTTGCAACTTGGGCGGGTGGACAGACAGGCAGTGTGGCATGAGAGACATTAGGGAAGGCAGGCTGGGGCCCTGGCAGGGCACTCAGATAGGCTGGCGATTGGCGATGACTGTGCAATGCATGCGCGTGCGAGAGCCAGTCAGATAGGCAGGCTGAGATCATCTAGCTAGAGTTTATAGCTTCCCAATTCCACCCGCCTGGTGTCATGAGATCAGTCAGATAGACTGGCTGAGGCTGTCTAGTATGAAAAAGAGAAAGAGAGGGAGGGAGGATGGGTGAGTGCTGGGTATTGGGAGGGAGGGACAGCACCTCAGCACAGCAGCAGCATCCCACATTGAGGAGGAGCTCTGTCCCAAGACTGCCCCTGGCATGGGATGGTGTGTGCCCCTGCACCATCAATCCATGTCCAGGGGAAGCTTGGGGAATTCCAGCAGTGGAAGGTTCATCTTTAGGAACAGCAAGTGTTCCACCAACTTGAGCCCCAGTCTCAGGCAGTGCAGCGAGCAAATGTCCCCCACCATGGAGAACACCCACTCGCTGGGGACACTTGTTGGTGGGCAGAACAAGAGACCCTTGGCCACCTTCGACAGGGTCAGCCAAACATTCATCTTGCTGGCCAGTAGGCCAAGGGATCACTGCTGGGTTCAATGCAGGGCTCCTCCTCCAGGTATCACTCCACTGCTGCTGAGGCACAGTCACACTCCCTCACGTAACTGTGCCTCAGCACCACTGACCTCAGCCATGCTGCCTGCCCTGATGTGCATGGTCCCATGCTCCCCAGAGTTCCCTGCACATATGAGCTTCTGCTGCTGCTCTCAATAGTGGTGCTGCTGCTGGTGATGCTGCTGCTCAGGATGGGGGCAGGGATAGACCCCTCCGGCTGAAAGGGGTGGCTGCTCCCACCATACCCCGGGGCATCCTGCTGCTGCTGTGCATTCTTGAGACCTCTCTCTGCATGCTGGATCTGCTCCACCAGCTCAGCCTTCCAGTATCCCTAGACTTCTGTCTGCTGTGCCACATTGCCCTTGACCCTGGGGTCTAGCATGGTTGCCATCACGTATTCCTTGTGCTTCAGCAGGTCATCAAACCATCCCTTCAGCCCTGACTTCAGCTGATGCACCAGGGCAAACGCGTTAGCCCCCAGCTTTTTACCCTCAGGGCCACCATCCTGCCCCTGGAGAATCTTCTCCAGCCTCCTGAGGAGACTCTGGACAAGAGGGGTCACCTGGCTGATGGTGGCCATGGAGGAGCTGATGGTCTCCGTCATGACCAGGAATGGTTTCAGGACAAAGATCATTTGCGACAGGATGTCCCATTCCACCCCCATTGTACCCTGGAGGTGCCCTACTGTCTGTCACCAGTTGCACCTCATGCAAGGTGACTTTCTGCTCCACAAGCAGCTAGAGCATCAGGAATCTGGAGTTCCACCTGGTGGATACATCCTGCACCAGCTGGTGCACTGGGGAGCCTTGCTCTGCCTGCTTTGTCCAGAGGAGCTCGCTGCCCCTCACACTCCAGTTAAAAAAACCAGCCAGCTTCCCCCCCCACTTGATCAGGGAGCTAAGGGTTCCTGACCCAATCCCCTTCTCCCCCAAGCCCAGAGCATCCCTGACCACCAGGTGAAGGGAGTGTGTGGCCCAAGGGATGCTGGTGAATCCACCCTCACGGACTGCCCTCAGTATGTTTACCACATTGTCTGTCACCACGCATCCCTTGGCAATGTGTGCACCTGGCGTGACCCACTCTCTCACCATGGCGGCCAGGGCTGCCTCAATTTTTACAGCAGTGTGGGGGACATCCATAACATCGGCCTGAAACAGGGCCCACCTATACCCTGCTTCGGGACCCGTCCTGGCACTCCTAAATGTTGCCTCCAGGTCCTGCCACCAGTGTGCTGTTACTACCAGGTAGGCGTGCTGGGTGTTTCTGGTGGACCACAGGTCCATGGTGAAGTGGACAGTGGCACCCCCTGACAGCTGATCCCTCACCCGCGCCTTTAGAGCCCGGTACAGGGCTGGCACCACCTGCCGACTCAAGGTGGTGTGGGATGGCAGCTGAAACTGGGGGGCCATGAAGCCAATCAGGCACCTAAACCCCATGTCCCCCACCATGGAGATGGGATGCCCATCAATGGCTATCATTAGATGTGTGGCTTTCAACTGAAAGCCACACCGCCCTCCACATCCTGCAGCTGTCAACTGACTTGCCAGCTGCCCCCACCCCAGCTCCTCCATGGTGCTCTGATGCTTCTGGCGAGGCTGCCTCTGCTGTTCTTCCCCCCTAGCAGGAATACTCAGGGCCCAGAGGGAAATGCGGGTCTGCGATTCTCAGATTTCCCGCAGAATTCCCCTTCCCCCGCAGAATCTCCTGCCCCGCTTACCCCAGCGTAGAATTTGTAGCCTGCACTGGAGAGACGCGGGGCAGGAGATTCCACAGGGGAGGGGAATTACCAAACTCTCAGGGCTTCCCCACCCCAGCCTGCAGGGCTTGCCTCTCCCCCCCTTCCCCGTTAAAAAAATTAATTTACTTAGCCAGCAGCAGCTGCTCCAGTGTGCTCATCCCCAGCCGGCTCCTGGCCTCTTCCTGGCCCCTCCCAACAAGGCCTCCCAGAGCAGCGCAGCCAGATGACATCATCCAGCTGCATCACCCTGAGAAGCCCCGTTGGGAGGGACCAGGAAGAGGCCAGGAGCTGGATGGGGAAGAGCGCGTTGGAGCAGCTGATGCTGCCGCCGCCGCCACCGCTGTTCCTGGGTCACTGCCGCCACCTGCTCCAGCCATAAGGTAAGTGGGGGGGGGCTCCTGGGTTGGGGTTGCCTGCTGTGCTCTCTGTCATACGTTTGTGTTGTGGGGGGTTGCCTGAAGTGCTCTCTGCCATGCGTTTGTGTTGGGGGGGTTGCCTGCTGTGCTCTCTGCCATGTGTTTGTGTTGGGGGGGTTGCCTGCTATGCTCTCTGCCATGCGTTTGTGTTGGGGGGGTTGCCTGCTGTGCTCTCTACAGTGCCATGTGTTTTGGGGGGGGGGGTTAGGAGCTGTGCCCTCTACTTTGCCATGTGTTTTTTTTGTGGGGGGGGGGTTAGGAGCTGTGCCCTCTGCTTTGTCATGTGTTGGGGGGGCAGGGTTGCCTGATATTTGAAATACCCATACACAAAAAAAACCATAAGCAGATTTTTTTATTCATTGGTACAAGGAAATGGATCGCCATCTGACAGTTTTAATTTTACTAGACTTGTTTTGTAACTTTATTGGGTCGCAGAATTTTCAATTTGGGGTCGCAGAATTTTCAATTTGGGGTCGCAGAATTTTCAATTTGGGGTCGCAGAATTTTGGGGGGAAAATTTCATAAGAATCGGGGCCCTGGGAATACTGCTCCTGCTGCTAGAGGCAGCTGTTNATTTTGGGGGGAAAATTTCATAAGAATCGGGGCCCTGGGAATACTGCTCCTGCTGCTAGAGGCAGCTGTTGGAGCAGGATGCTTCCCCGCTGATGCAGGCGGACGACTAGCCACTGTGGTCAGGAACCCGCTGGCGTCCACTGCCCCTGACTGCCCACTTAGCAGCACAGCGCTGTAGCATGCATTGAGGTGCCTCACAATTACAGTTGTGCCAAGGTTCTTGAGCACCTGCCCATGCTTCACCACCTTCTGGCACAAACTGCACTGCACCTCCCTGGGATCATTCACCCGCACCAATGTAAAATGCACCCAGACCGAGGATTTTTTGCTCCCTCCTGCCTTCTGGCTTGCACCAGGTGATGCACTGCTGGGAGCTGGGGCAGAACATGGTGGCACTGGCGACACAGCTCGTAGAGGGACAGTCATCGCCTCAGCACCAGATACCTCCTCCACAGAACTGTTGTCTGCCTCACTGTTCCCAATTGCTGATGGACTGCCCACCATGCTGCTGCCACTCTGAGCAGCACTCTACCTCTTCCCCTATAGCTGCTGCTGCTGCTGCTGCTCTACTCCCTGCTGACATTGCCTGGAGATCGGGCCCTGCCTCTAGCAGCCAAGGTGGGATCTACCAGCCCTGGACTGCTGGGGGGGTTGCCTCTACAATGGGAGACAATGGTGGCCCCTGAGGAACTTCGGCCCCTGAATCATCTGCACCTGCATCTGCATATGAGACAGTCGCATCCTCCTGCACTGCAGGCATTCCAGTGCCCTGAATGGCAGTGTAGGGCGCTGCCAGGAGGCGATGCCTAACCACCCCCCAAGTGCCACTAGTGCTGGGAGCCTCGGAAGCCTGTTGCCCAAAATCAAACCTGCAAAGCTTGGAGCATGGTCATGGGCTTGGACTGCTGCTTATGCCTGCTGCCACTCCACTGGCACAGCCCCTACCTCTGCCACATGCCCCGTTGCCTGCCTTACAGGCAGCAGACCAGCCTCTCCGGCTTCCCTTCTCCATTTTTCCTCACAAATGTGTGTTTATATATAAAATATTGTGCTCTAACTGCTTATTAACTATTCTAAAACGTATGTAACTAAATTTAATACTATCTAATATGAATATCTATACAAAGGCCTAGTCCTACAAACACACTAAATATTAAAACTAAATCACTAAACACTATCTCTATCTCTATCTCTATAACTAAGCTAACTCCTACAACTATCTACTATCTAATCTAATATCTATCTATATATATATATGGGATGGGGGGGGGACAGAAAGAACACAGGGAAGGGTACAAAACTGAAATGAAACCTAAATCAATCTAATCCTACTCTAAATAAATCCAAAAACAGGGGAAGGGAATCAGGGATGGAATTTATAGAGGGAGAGGGAAAGGATTCAATGGAGGAGGGATGGAGGAAGAACACAGGGAGGGGTAAAAAATAAAAAACCCCTCCTAAATCTATCTAATCTAAGGTAAATAAATGAAGCTAGAGAGGTAAATGTGTGGGAATGGGTGAAATAGGAGGAGGATGGGAATGGATTGTTAGGAAAGCAAACTGCTGGGAGAGAGACATTTCTGGAAACGCTGCTGAAAGGATCAGTGGCTAGCTCAGAAGGATTGGGAACGGGGGAGGGCAATGACTTTTGTTACTTGCTGCTTTCACCTTTCCACAAGCCCCATTGGCTCCGTGCAGCCTAGCCCATGTCAATCGCAGACTGCGAAGCCAATGGTCTGAGGAAAAGAGGGATTGTGATTGGACAAGCAGGCTGCTGTTCTAAGCCTCTCCACTCCTGGCTCCAAGAAGTCTGCTCCTCAGGTGCTCCCCCCTTCCCTGGGCTTGTTTACCCCATTTTTCCCACCTGAACGCCACCGAACATGGCCAAATTGTCCTGGGGTTTGGGCGTTCAGTTCCACCATTTGGTTCGGTTGTCCGAACGGGCTGAGTTCGGTCCGAACTCCCGAATTGCATTCGCACATCCCTAATGATTGGCCAGTGTCAGGAACATTACTATTACTACTATTTATTTCTATAGCGCGACTAGGCGTACACAGCACTTGGCATATATAAATACTTTATTAATAATAATAACAATAATAATAATTAATAATAAATAATAATTAATAAATAACAACAACAATATTGCAAGCTGTTTGCATGACTAGCAATTGGGAAAGTAGTCTATTTATAAACTGAACATGTATGATATGGAAATTAATGAGAGAGTAAAACATGGGCCCACCACTGCTGCCTTAACAGTTACTTTTCAGATAAAAGCTTTTATTTTTACATTCACATCTGGGGAGAAAAAATAATCTCTTTCTTTCTTTCTTTCTTTCTTTCTTTCTTTCTCACATGTGTGCAATAGGGAACTTTTAATTTAGAGATGAGTAGTCAGTGTCACAGTATTTTATTCATGGTTACTGACTGTAAAATGTGGGTGGTTTTTCCTTTTGTGGAAAAGTAATGTCATGTTCAGACCTGCCAAAGTTGCTTGAATTTGACTTACCTGTTTTTCCAATGAACCTAGAACTAAATGGAAAGGTGAAAAAGCAACTTCATATTAAATACACACTATTCCTGTAATTTTAATACTTTTAGGTCAAAAATATTCAAATGCTTTCACAGTATTTTTGATTGAAAGAATTTGTAATTGGATTTCCAAACATGCTGCTTTCATCTTGGGCAGTACAATATGCACTTTGATAATAACATGGCTATGTCATTAGAAAGAAATCCATTTACTAGTTTAGGCATAAAATGAGATACAGAAGAAGACAATAAAATGCTTTCTAACATAATGTATCATATTTTTATTGTATTCCATAACTGCATTATGAATAAGTAATTTTATAAGTGCCTCACAATACAGCATGCCTGATCAGTACTTGCTTTCTGTGAGGTGTCACAACTTCTTTGCCACTAAAATAATTCACAACATCACATTAATTTCTAATGAACTTTATACAACTTTCCTGTAGATCAAAATGTGTGGTTTTAACTTATTTAGCCCATTTGTAGGAAAAAATAAACTCCCACATTGGGGGAAAATCCTCCACAATTTAATTAGGAAAAGCAGAAGTAATTTTAAATGTCAAAAATAACACTTTAGAAACCAAAATCATTTTCCAAATTCCTCAAATGACAGTTTCCTTGCTTACATTTATGCTCTTTATCCTTGCAAATTAGAATTGCAGCAAACTAATTTGGTCCAGATAGTAATCCTAACTGCCTGAATTGTTTTATTCATCCTTTATTTTTCTACAATGTAAATTCAATAACTAGTGATAGTTGTGGGAGAGCTCTTCCTTCCCCTTAAACCAGAAAAAAATGAAATACAGAGATGCTAAATAAAATTTGCAATTTTAAAAGTTTGGTATTTTTAAAAGAAAGGAACAGGAGAGAAATAAAAAATGTTACTGCAGTTCATAGCAGGTGGTTTGTACATCTCAGTCTTTTACTTTTGTTCTGGGAACTCACCATTGTCATACCATTGTTCCACATCCTCCCTGCCCACATCTGTCTCGCCCCCTCCCTTTGTACCTTCAAATCCCTCCTCAAGACCCACCTCTTCTGCTCTGCCCTCCCCAACTCCTTGCTCCCCTCACCTAACTCCTGCTGATACCTACCATCCAGTACAAACTGTTACCTTAAGTCTGTGTACTCATATCCTCACCACATGGGCCAGTCAGCCATCATTCTCGATGTAACCAAGCCAAGCACGTGCACCTGAGACCTCACATCTTTGTGAATGTTACACTCCTTGTCTCTCCCTCCGTTCCCCTTCCTTCATCCCCCCCGCCCCCCGTCTCTCAGATTGTAAGCCCTAGGGCAAGGACCATGTCTTTTCCATTACTTTGTAGAGTGTCAGGTACATTGCTTGAGTTATATAAATGTTTGCTAATAATAATAATAATTAATAATTAATAATACATATACCCAGAAAACAGGCCAATTTTGTGAATAAATCCCTTGTTCTACAGAGAACAGCAAAAAGGAAGTAAATTATTTTTAGGTTTACCAACATCCATTTGTAATCTCACAATTTCATAAATGACAAGGCTAAAGCATTCGTAATAAATACATTAGACTGACTCAATACCATCAAAAGGGATGGTTAAGTAGACTATTTACATCTGACCTCTGATTGAGAAATGAGCATTAAGCCCAGTCTTCCTAGCGACAGACCCATTCTAGTTAGTGTGCCTTTGTTAGAGATGAAGAAGCATGGAAGTAATTTAAAGGGAATATGTGATTGAGTATGTTGCTAGCCCTTTAAGGAGGAGGCAGGCACAGCTTCCACATTTGCCATAGACTAAGATCGCTTTCACACTTGATGTTATCTTCCGGCAAATAGAGATTTGCACATATTTTGCTGTGGTCAGAATGCTCCCTTCCGCATCAATGAAGGGAGCAGGGGAAATAACAAATGCGGAAGGCTGGGCAGCGCAATCCTACCTTTACAATGATGGAAATCATTTCTGCCATCAGTAATTCCCCTTGTGAACGGCTGGAAGAAACGTGTTTTTGATTTCACACAGATCTTATGAAGTGCAGGCAAAAGCAGTGTTCAAATTCCTTGACTTGTCCTCCGGGCACCTTTTTAAGCATAGAACATAGCCCGAAGTAATGATAGATAGACACCAGGAAGCCAATCACTCTGCAGATCTTCATGATCTTTTCTCCCTGCCACTGTGACCTGCGACCCCAGGAAATCCAGTGGGGAGGATGATGGGATCCTGTGAGGGGTTCCCCTGTCCATCGGGGGCTCGTAAGGGCCCGGATGACACGTTCCACCCCTTCCCCCACCCTGTGGGGATCATGCGATGCATAGTGATCCGGCGAGACTGCTGGAAGGCTCCTCGGAGTCACCGCTGGCTTCCCAAACTGTGGTGCTGCCCCGCGTTCCCATTGCCATGGCAGCGGATGCAGGCGGTGCATCCCAGGAGAAAGGAGAGATTGGGTACACTAGAGTGCTCAGGCACGATGAGAGACCACCCCGGTGCTCAGAGTGCCTGTGTGGGTGTTTCAACAGTACTTAAGGGCAGGCTTACCCTAACCAGCTTGCCAGTAATCAGAGCTTCGTGCCTGAGAGACTGGCCCTCGGTTGGAGTGTGACTAGCTGTGTAGATCTTATATTGTGTTATTGTAGGTACTACTGGGTGTCTGTGAGGATAGTGTGAGTGATAGTGCGTGGAACTAGTGTGAATGATATTGTGTGGAACTGGGTGAGTGAGGTTGTGGAACTGAGTTGGGTCTGTGGACTGTTTGTCTCCCCCTTCTTAGGTTCCTATTCTTGTGCGGGTCATGTCCCTTCCTAGACCTTGATCCTGGGTTATTCATGTCCCCCTTGCCTACACGTTATCACTCCCCTTCCGTGTGTGTGGGAAGCTAGGATTCTGTGGTTGGACATGTGCGAGGTGTGTGCAAGTGAGAGGTGCTGCTCCTGTTGCCGCTCCCAATGATGATCTTTGGCTGGTTTTACACCCACGAGCCACTATAAGACCCTGAGGGACTTAAACAGGTGCTCTCCATGCCTAGTGAATCCAGAGCGGGTGATCTTCCTTCCCCCTGCCCCATCATCCCTCTCAGATACGGGGGTAGGAATGGAGACAAATGAGCATGAATATCTCTTGCCGGAATCAAACCATGCAGGTATGAATGCCCGTAGCAAAAGAAAAGTTATTATTACCCACTAGATTGCTAGAAGTGTGAATGTTGCCTGCCGTATTCAGTGATGTCACAAATGATTTGTGAGAATATAAAACCTGCAATAATCCTGCAGGTTTGAATATGGCCTAAGGTCCTGGAGAGTCCTCCTAGAGGGTTAGCTGAGTAATAAAGAGGCCTCTGGGAACTAGGAAGCAGGGAAATGTGAGCTTGCTGCAAGAGAAAGCACAGATCTTGAAAAGACTGAGGCAAGAAGCCTGAGGTACCTGTTGATGAGTTGTTGGCTTATTGTTAATAATACCGAAAGAAATATGCCTTTTCAGAATTGGACATACAATTGGAATATTAGTTTTCCAAAACAAATATCTGTATTCGTGTTTGGCATTGTTGCAAAATTTGTCATTTCAGTAATTTGGTGCTTTGTCATATTATAGTTGCTCAGTACTTTGAAACTTTATTAGTCAGTATTTTGTTTACTTTGTTCGCTTTCTTATTCATTATTGTTATTTGGTACTTTTTGTGACTTTTCATGCATTATGTGACAGAAATGAACCCATCAAACTTAAATTCAACTTCACACATTTAAAAATCTGACCCCCAAACCTGCATCGAATACGAAGTCCCAAATAATGATGTGAAATAATTGATCAGTGCCCTCCTCTGAACCTACTCCAATTTATCAATGTCCTTTCTAAAATAAGGTGTCCAGTACTAGAAACAATATTTCATATAAGGTCTCACCAGTGCAGAATAGATCAGAATTATTGCTTGGAAACAGTGCTTCTGCCAATACAACCAAAATTACATTAGCCCTTTTTGCTGCTACATTACATTGTAGACTCACATTCCATTTGTGATCAACTACAATCCCTAGATCTTTTTTATATATGCTGTTGCCAAGCCAGCTTCCTTCTGTACTTGTGCATTTGTTTTTTTCCTTAAGTGCAGAACATTATCTCTGTTGAAT
This sequence comes from Sphenodon punctatus, assembly GCA_003113815.1. Taxonomy (NCBI): domain Eukaryota; kingdom Metazoa; phylum Chordata; class Lepidosauria; order Sphenodontia; family Sphenodontidae; genus Sphenodon; species Sphenodon punctatus. Next base: position 512,917 of record QEPC01005112.1, read on the forward strand.
TTCATTTTCTTAATTTGGCTCAGATTTCCAGCCTATCATAATAATTTTATATTGTCACTCTAAGTTCCAAGTTGTTAGCTACCACTTCCATTTTTGTATCATCTGCATATTTGGTAAGTATTCCTTCCACTTCTTCATCCAAGTTGTTAATAAAGATGTTGAACAACACTCAATTCAAAACAGAGCCCTGTGGGACCCCACTCAATATCTCGCTGCAGTTGTTTATTAATTGTTATTTATTATTTATTATTATCACCAGTAATCTGCATGATGTTGAAAAATCATGATTTTCAGACATTGATGATGATGAGTCATTGATGACTGCTCTTTGAGTATCATTCAACTAGTTGTTATTCCATTTTATTGTAGTTTTTTCAAGGCCACACTTTACCAGCTTGTCAATGGGTGTTTTCAGAGTGGGATGTCACGTGTGATGCCCCATTCTACCTGATGCCGGTCCGGGCATCAGAGGGCAATTTCAGACGTTATGTTACCAGGGTGAACCACAGTGAACCACCCATGGTGGCTGCGATACCATAACATCTGTTGGGCCCAAAAGAGGTTCCTGCCAGATGTTCACCCCCGGCAGGAATCTCTTTGACCATGCTTCCAGCCCTCCAGCCGCCCGGAGCTTCGGAAGCATGGTCAAAGAAATTCCTGCTGGGGGTGAACACCCAGCGGGAATCTCTTTTTGGGCCTAACAGACGTTATGTTACCACGGTCAACCACGGTGTGGTTCACTGTGGTTGACCGTGGTATCATAACATCTGTTGCGGCCCCACGGCCCAGAATCAGTGGACGGTACTGGTTGGTCCCGCCACTAATTCCAGGCCATGGCCAATACCCTGGGGGCAGACGGGTGCAGTGGCTGTATTGGCTGCTGCGCCCACCCATCTCCCGGAGGACGGCCGGCCGGGGGAGCATGGGGGGGCGAGGCTGTGCGAATGCACATTGCACTGCGCAGCCCCGCCCCTCCCCTGATCCCCCTCCGGAATCAGCCAGCATGTCCGTTAACAGGCCGGCCGGATTCCGGAGGGGGATTAAAAGGTGATTCGTTGCCGGGGCCAAAGGGTGGCCTGACAAATCCTGAAATCACCCAGAAGCTGTTCGGGGTGCATGCGGCAGTCCTCACCCTGGCCAGGATGAAAGTGTGATGGCACAGTACATCGTCACATGTAAAAATACCCTGAATGTTTTATAATTTGTATTGGTATCTTCCCAGATATTGAAGTCAGGCTGACTGGTCTATAATGTCCCAGACATCCTTTTTCCCAGGAGAAAGAGTGCGAGTAAAGGTGTCAATAAACAGCCAAGGTACATTTGTAGTGGTGGGGTCAGAGAGGTCTGCTGATGCTGGAGGTGCTTGAGATGTGTTGGGTGCTATCTGAGTGGGGTGAGGTTGGTGGTGGGGTGTGTTTGGTAATTATGTAGAGTGACAGCTGTGTTTGAAGGTGTTACGATTTGATTGTATGCAATATACTATGAGAATTAATATACTGGAACCAATGACCATATTTGAAAATGCATATAACTATTGTATCAAAGCTCTGAATTCTCTGTACTGATCCAGTAGGCAGGATCTCTAGAAATAGCCAGGTAGGCTGTGTGGAAAATAATCTCACATGACTTTCACAAACTCCCAACCACATCATCATGTCTTGCAAGACCAGTGATTTACATCATATTGCTGACCAACCGCACCCAGCCTGGAACAAAGCACTGACAAAGACTAAAACAAAGGGGCTTGATGAGAGGGTGCTTGAACACCCCTGAAGAATATCTCCTTCACGCCTGGAGGGGAAGGAGGAGATGTTTCTGCTCAGGGAGTTGCCAACTGACAAGCAGAAGCCATTCAAGCGGCCATCACCCTTTTTGCACCAGCACAGATGATAAAGGCATATCTACTCCCTGCCTGAAGGGAGGGAAAAAGATGTCCTGTTATCAAGTGCCCACCCTGACTAACAAACAAACTGGGAATGTGACCATTAGCACCCAGGCTCCAGATGGATGGGAAAGGGAGATGACAGCCAGACTCTGTAAGATGAATACCAGCAAGCACATTGCACAATCAAGCACCCTGGAATATGCATACTGAAGAACATCTTCTCCCCAAAACACTATAAAAGACTGAAGCAGAGACCAGAACGTTGTCTCAGCGCTTGGCATCTAACTTGGTGTTCGTGGGCTGTTGACCCTTTCCGGGACCCCTCCATAGGGGGTCCTACAACCCTATCTCCTGCTCCTGACAGATGACATCCACCGTTTTGAGCTTTCAAGACATGTAAGACTGACTTTGGGTGTGGGATATTGTATAGCTAGGTAACTGCTGCTGGATCATTACAGACTGGGTTTTATAAATGTGTGAACAACTAAATAAATCTATAACTATGATTTAAGATCCCTTCTATGTGAATGTCTCATATGTGCAAACCAGGGTGTGTGGGTCCCCCGATCCAAAGAGAGCTAATTCCCTAAATCCTAACAAAGGTGTTAGGGTTTTTAGGGACAATGTTGTTGTGTGGAGTTGGCATTGGAGGGGTAGGGCATCCTGGCCCAAGGCCCTCCATCACCAACTTTTCAAGCAGTTTGTTAACTAACTAACTAACTAACTAACTAACTAACTAACTAACTAACTAACTAACTAACTAAACAAGCAAGCAAGCACATTACTCTAGGCAAGATAGAATAACGTAATTAAATACTGCATCATGCTCATGCACAGAGCAGTGTTAAGTTGGATATTCTCAGCAACCTTCTCTTAGATACTTGTTGACTTCTGAGTGCTTGACCTTGAAGCCTGATGTAGATACATTTGGCCACGTTGGATGATATCATGCTCTATGTGCAAGGAGGTTGCATTTTTATTTGCAATCATATTTTTTTCTAGAAACTGGACTATTTCTATGCAAGCATCTAAGAATTAAAACAAGAAAGAAGTTATAAATTGCTCTATTTTCTCTCATAACAACTTTGGGGCCTGATTGTCTCATTTACACACCTGAACCCTAGGATCCACTTTCTTGAACTCTGTGTAGATGCACCCATATGAAACTATTATGGGTAAGGGGAACAATCACATGCAAAGGAACTACCCCATCTCTTAAGGACTAAAAAAATGTCAAGTATAATTGTTTTTAAAAAAATCATGTTTAATTTTTTATGTGTAGATAATTAAAAGGTGATCACCATGGTCACCACAAGATGATTAATTTATTATAAAGGCACGATCAAAGCATTAACTCAGCTAAAATATATAGCAATTTTGATACCAGAATTAAAAAAAAAGTAATTCTGTACTGAGACTGTAGTTATTTACAAAACACAGCAAGAGCAGTTTTTCTTTTAAAGTAACAAATTAAGTTATTTCAGTGAAAAATGGAACATTTCTGCCCAGTGAAGTATTTGTTTAATCCTTTTTTCCATTAGGGCACCTGGATCTATAACTTCATGTGATAAAATAAGTGTTATTCATATATGAGTGAACATAGTGTTTTGGTCCTTCTTGTGGGACTTACCACTGTTACTAGGGGACTCTTTCCTTTTACTGGAAGCAGTTAAGAAAATCTCAGCAGGCTTTGGTACAATTATCGTGGTCTCTAGTTTCAATCTACTGCACTTCCAGCTTTGCTGTTTCTAGCCAGTGGGAATTTAGCAAACTACTTGGAAGGCGATCTGGTCAATCAGGCATCAAAATCTACCTTCTTCTCACACACTAGATGGTACAGAGGCAGCCTGAAAGCTTCATTGTGCCTTTTCACACACTGTTCTCATCAGGGACAGGAGTCCCTGACTTGGGAGACAGTGTCCAAAAATAAACACCTTTCAGTCATTTCATTATAGTGGCCTTATTCTCATTCTCTTTTTTTTTGTTTTTCTGTTGGAAATTGTAGGGATTCTTTTGCCTTGAGCTCCAATTGCTGTGCTAGGAATAGATACATATAGTAATCAATCAGTATGTTTATTAGCCCTTCCAAGCTCCCATGAGCAGAGGAGTAAACTATCAATTAATTTCCTCTTCTGATAGGTCAAATCTACAGACAAGAAATATCCACAAATATTAAAATATTCACAAAAAACATGAAATATTCACACCAAAAAATATGCTGAAATCCTCAGCCCAATGTTCAGCAGCAGTCAAAAAAGCAAATAGAATGTTAGGAGTTATTAGCAAAGGGATAGAGAATAAAACTGAGGATGTCATAATGCCTCTATACAAATCAATGATGAGACCACACCTGGAATATTGTGTGCAGTTCTGGTTGTTCCATCTCAAAAAAAGACATAGCTGAACTAGAAAAGGTACAGAGAAGGGCAACAAGAATGATAAAGGGTATGAAATCGCTTCCGTACAAAGAGAGGTTTGACAAGCTGGGTCTCTTCAGCTAAGAGAAGAGAAGACTGAGCGGGGACATGATAGAGGTTTTTAAAATCTTGAGTGGTATGGAACGAATAGATAGGGAATGGTTATTTACCCTCTCAAATAGTACTAGAACTAGGGGACACTCCATGAAACTAGCTGCCGGCAGATTTAAAAAAGTAAAAGGAAGTACTTTTTCACTCAACACTCAATTAACCTATGGAATTTGTTGCCAGAGGATGTTTCCAGGGCCAGTAATATAGCTGGGTTTAAAAAAGGACTGGATAAGTTCTTAGAGAGTAGGTCCATTACTGGCTATTAACCAAGTAGCTTACAGGATGAACTTCTTACTGTTGGGAGCTGGGAGTGAACAATGGGGAATGAATTGCCCATTGTGACTGTGGCATAATGGGTCCAGTAGGGGTGTGTGTGGTCTACTCCTAGCCCCTTCCCTCACTGCATGCCCATCACCATAACACTCAGGTTTTGCTGCCACCACCAGAGCTACGAATGTCCTGGGTTAAGGGCTGCTCTGGAAGCCCAGACCCTGCTCCTTATTAGAGATTACTTTCCCAGCGTAATCCGAACTTGGGAAGTATTTTGGGTCACAGCACACACACCAGGCACTCTTGAGGTATTTTCAGATGTTACGAGATCACGCTCAACCACAGTCAATACCCTGTGGTGGGGAATGGTTCCGTAACATCTGTTGGGGAACCAGAAGTTCCCCCCCAGATGTTTGCCACACTCAATCCCCGCCGGGAATCACATTCACCACGCGATCGGCTGAATCCGCGGGGCCAGCGCCGATCGCGTGGTGAAAGAGATTCCCGGCAGGGATGAAGGGGCCTGTCATGTCTGGACAGCGATCACGGCCCGGAATCCCTGTTGGGATTCCGGCCCGTGGTCATTTTGGGCATGCACTGTGGCCACATTGGCTGCGGCACCCACCCGTCTCCCCAGAGGGCAGGCGGCGAGTGAGCGTGGAGGGGTGGGGCCATGCGGCCACACGTTGAGCTGTGCGACCCCGCCCCCTCCCCGATTCCCCGCAGGGATCCCCCGGCATGTCTGTTGGCCATGCCGGAGTGATCCTGGTGGGGAATCTGAGGGCTGTTTCCGTGACGGGGCGAAGCCGCCCCGTCACGTCTGAAAACACTCTTGATCAGAGAAAACAAGATTTATAGTTTTTATTAGCTAAGTTAACCAAATTACAAGGATACAAAAAGATAGGAAAAAGGCATTGAACTCATGAGCAACTACAGGCAACTATGAGCAGGTATGGTAACCCATTTAGAGTGCATCTAAGCCTAAACGGTCCCTAACCCTGCTTCTCTGCATAGAAGGAATTACTCACAATGCCTTTCCTGCACAGCACAGCGCAGATGTCTTAGCTATGCAGGGTTTGGTTCTTTCCCAGCTGGATGGAGAAAGCTGGGTGTTGCAAGTTAGTCCAGCACAGCTACAAGGTGCTGGCCATGAGGTCTGTGTCTCTGGAAATTTACTAGCCTTCTTTTAAAGGGCAACATTAGTGTCTCAGCTATTGGCTCACAGCCACAGGTGACCCTGTTCAAGGTGGCCAATCAGTTAGGTTACCTGATCTAGGGTTCCTTCTTTGGTAATGTATAAAAGGTGTGGTCAGTCAGATGGGCTAAGGTGAGCGCATATCCTTATATGGTCTGGCAGAGTCCCTTGCCTTGGGTCATGGAGGAACCTAAGGGGCAATCTAGCCAGGAAGGTTTCTCCAAAGTGACTATTGGTTCTTCTCCCATACAATCGAGATTGGTCACTGTCGGAGGACAGGATGCTGGGTTTGATGGACCATTGCGCTGACTCAGTATGGCACTACTTATGTTCTTATGATTAAATTCACTCATGAAAAATAGGATTAGAATGTGATTTAAGGATGTCAGTATCCCTCACTCCAGTCCAAGGGAATGGAAATGGAATCCACAAGTGCAGCTTTTCACAATCACTGCTCCTACCCTAAGCAATGGTTTCTCCCCTTAGTTCTACCCCACATTCTTTGCTGAAATGTAAAGTGTATAGCAATTGCTGCAGCACACTTTACACTACATCCATGTGCATTAACTCTGCTGTGATTGTTACCCTCTTGTAGCAACAGAGATGTAGTTAATGTGTCCTGCAGTCTCCAAGACTGGCAATTTGGTGCCAACACCTTCCAGACTAATGGCCCTAGGCCTCAGAGTGACGACACCACTGTCATCCGGCCCGAGGGTGGGGAGGACTACCCCTGGCCAGGTTGGCTCTGGCCGTGAGAACACACATCACCATGTCTTGACCTGGCCATGGAGTGGAGCTGGGAGCAATATGTAGCCACTTGGCCATGCCCCCATCCTCCACCATCGCCCCACCTCCCACCATAGCCCTTCCCCCCCGCCCCCCAGCCATGACGGATAGTCATGGCTGCCAATAACAGGCATCCATGGCTGGCCATCATGGACACTCCCCACGTTGGGCCATGACGGGACTGGGAATGGACGTTCCCACCCAGTTCTGCATCTTCTGGCCTAACTGGGTGGCTGCTGGGACAGATTGTGGGCCTGCTTTGTTGCACACATTTACAGCCCAGCTGCTAGCCCCATCAGGGTCTGAAGTAAGCCAGTATGGTGTAGTGGAGAAGGTGCTGGACCTGGGCCTGAAAAGCCACGTTCAAATCCTGTCCTACCCATGAACCCAGTTGGTGACCTTGGGCAAGTGACAATGTCTCAGCCTCTGTTCCCCATCTGTAAAATGGGAATGTGTGTGTGTGTGTGTCTGTCCCTGTGTTCCCATCACCCTTGTTAGATTGTAAACCCACTGGGCATGGACCTGTCTCTGAAAATCTGTGACTGTAAAGCGCTGCATATGCCTAAAAGCACTATAGAAATGATAAGTTGTTGATAAGTAGTAGTACTACTCCTTCCTTTTCTACTAATACTACTATTGTGGTAAGGGAAAGTCAACTAGCGTTTAATGGCAGAAAAACAGGGATTTGGGTTTTTTTAATCAAAGAATGTATGTGTTTTTTTAATGAGAGAATTGCCAAATTTTTGTCACTGAAAACAAGGAACCCTGATGATGAGCCATTGCTTATCACTTTTTGAGTACGGTCCTTCAAGCAGTCATGAAACCACCTTGTTTTAGTGTCTTTCAGTCCACACTTTGCAAATTTGTCAATATGGATCTCATGTGAAACGTTGTCAAATGCTTTGCTGAAATAAAGATATATTATGCCAACAGCATTCCCCTCATTCACCAAAGTAACTAGTTAGTTATTCTGTCAAAGAAGGAGACAAGAATAGTGTGGCATGATTTGTTCCTGACAAATCAGTGCTGGCTATGAGCAATCATTGCATTGTCATCAAGGACTGGGAAGGAGGGTGGGCCAAGGCCCTGGGAATCCTCCCCACCTGCATCCATTCTGCTGCATCCACTCTGCTGTCCCTCCCCCTTCCAGGTAACCATCGTGTACAAAGGGGAGCTGCCCCTGAGGGCGGCGCCATCTGGGCGGCGGCCAAAGGACACCGCCAAAGGACGAAGTGCCGTTGGCGGGCCGTTAGCGGGCAGAGGTGGCTACGAGGGATATTATCATTCTTGCAGAGCACCCCAGTGTGGTGACAGAGGTTGGGACATTTCCCCGCTCCCCCTCCCCCTACGTGGGAGGGAGTGGGGGGTGAAGATATTGATTAACCAACGGAGAAGTGGGGTGGGGTCTTGTGTTTTCTGGTGTGGGGAATTTTAATATCAGAGGGGTAGAATTTGGGGGGTTGGGGTGTGTTGTTGGGGGTTGCTGACCTCCCTCTGGTTGGGGGTTGCTGACCTCCCATGGGATGCCCTGTGTGGAGGGGAACCCCTCGTGTGAGTAGGGGCAATCCTCTGTGGGGGAGGGTTGCCCGCCGGTGGCAGAGGCGGGTAGGGAGGTTTAGGGGTGGATGG
>QEPC01005112.1:525558-537425 GCA_003113815.1 Sphenodon punctatus
CCCCATCCCCATAGGCTTTTCCCCTCCCCCCCGGCCATTCCCCATCCCCATAGGCTTTTCCCCTCCCCCTCAGCCGCACCCCATCCCCATAGGCTTTTCTTCCCCCCCTGCACATGGGGGGGGAGTTGGAATGTGGTTTTTGTTCACTTGATGTCATAATGTAGAGTATTAAATGCTGTAAATGTGATGCTTCTGATAAAAGTGAGCTTTTGAAATCCCGAGATGTAACTGGCAGTCTGGTGATCTTAGGAAGTTAGGTGTGTTCACAATGCTGGAAATGGTGTGCTTTTGAGATCCCGAGATGTACCTGTGAGTCTGGTGATTCATGGGCCTTGAAATTCCCCCCAACACATACACAGACAGACACACGCAGCAGAGGGAAAAAATACTCCTTCAGATGGGACTTCTGAAGCAGGGATTGGGGTCCCTCCAACATACATGCAGCAAATCCTTTATTTCTGAAGCAGCGTTCTTAACCTCTGCTGCGTGTGTGTGTATGTCTTTGCTAAAACTGCTTGTAAGTGAGGTTTAAGGTTATCTGCCTGCTTTTAAACTTGCCTAACCTAACTGAAATTGCTTGATTAAATAATGTAATGTCCAGCCAACATTAACTCTTGGAATGCCTTGCTGCTAGGTTATGCTGCCCACTGTTGCCCTGGCTCTGCCCACCATTTCCCTGGCTCCGCCCACTGTTGCCCTGGCTCTGCCCACCATTGCCCTGGCTCCGCCCACCAGCTCTCCAGCCAGTCTTACTGCCCCTCCAACCTCAACACCCACCAGTCGCCCCTGTTGTGGAGGGAGAAGCGGTAGGACTTGGCGACAGAATCAATGTAGGGTTTGAAGGTAAGGTGCGAGTTGAAAATGAAGCCAAAGCTACGGGCTTGGGGGACAGGGAGGATGGAGACCTCGTCAATGGCAATTGAAAGGGAGGAGGGAGAGGAAGGAATAGGAGGGACAATGAGACTGTCCTTGGATGGTTCCATCCATTCCTCTCTGGGAGAAGCCAGCGGGATGTCCTAGGGGCTGAGTCTTCCAGCCTCCGGGCCCTGGATTGTGGTGTTCTGCAAGTTTTAATTCTGTCTCCATTATTGTTTAATGTTTACATGCAGCCCTTTGGAGAGATCATGAGAGGGTATGGTGTATGTTGTCACCAATATGCAGATGACACACAGCTTTACCTCTCCTTTTCAACTGACCCAGGTCATGCCGTCTCTGTACTATCCCAATGTTTGGAGGTCATGGTGGATTGGTTGTGGCAGAGTAGATTGAGGCTCAATCCCAATAAGATGGAGATGATGGCGGTGGGTAGGGCGAGGGAGGTGTTGGCTCCTCTCGTAGGGGGGGTCTGCCTTCCCATAGCCCAGCAGGTTCGGAATCTGGGGGTGTTATTGAATGTGGATCTCTGCCTAGATCAGTAGGCGAAGATGGTGGTGAAGGCTGCCTTCCACAAGCTGTATCTGGAGCAGAGGCTGAACCCATATATCTCCAGGCCTGACCTGGCCACCCTCAGCCATGCCTTCATCACCTCGAGGCTGGACGACTGTAACGCACTTTAAGTGGGGCTTCCCCTGATGTTGGTCTGGAGGTTGCAGCTAGTGCAAAATGTGGTGGCTGATCTCTTGACAGGGACGAGTCATCAGGAGCATATTACTCCTGTACTCCATGCTCTGCACTGGCTCCTATAATGTACTGGGCCAGATTCAAGGTGTTGGTCCTGACCTATAAAGCCCTACATGGTCTTGGACCCAGCTATCTCAGGGACCACCATGCATTCCGTGACCCAAGGCAGCTCCTTCAGTCCGCTGGGGGGCACCTTCTTGAAGGTCCCCTGCGTAAACTGGGGGGGCCACAATGGAGAGGGCATTCTTGGTGGCTAGGCCGCGTCTATGGAACTCCCTCCCGGAGGAATCCCATCTGGCCCCAAGTCTATAGGCCTTCCGCCAGGCCTGCAAGGCTTGACTGTTCTCCCAGGCCTTCAGAGGAGGGGTGGGATAAAAAAGGGAGGTAAGGGTGGGGGTTTTGGGGCAGACTTTTAATAGATTTTTTTAAAATGTTGTGTTAATTGTTGTTTTAACTGTTGCTTTTGTTGCAAGTTGCCCTGAAATGCCATGAGCATGAGGGGGCGGCTAATAAATGTAACAAAATAAATAAAACTAAATAAATAATGAGTTCAGTTTTTCGCTATGTTCAGTTTGAGTTGGCGTTAAGACATTCAGGCAGAGATATCAGAGAGACAGTTGGTGAGATGAGCTTGAACAGAGGGGGAGAGGGAAGGAGTGGAGAGATAGAGTTGAGTGTCATCAGCATATAGGTGATATTTGAAACCGTGGGAGGCAATGAATATGTCTAGGGATTGGGTGTAGATGGAGAAGAGGAGAGGGTCAAGGACAGAGCCTTGGGGAACCCTGACCAAGAGGGGTAGGGAGGAGGAGAGGGAGGAGTTAGCAAGAGATACATTGAAGGAGCAGTCAGAAAGGTGGGAGGTGAACCAGTCATGTACAGAGTCTCGGAATCCAGGGGAGTGAAGCAATTCAATCAGGAGTGAGTGGTCAACAGTGTCGAAGGCAGCAGAGAGATCAAGGAGGACAGGAATAGAGTAAAGGCGGTTGGATTTAGCTATAAGAAGATCATTGGTGATCTTAACAAGAGCGATTTCAGTGGAGTGAAGGGGGCAGAAGCCAGATTGGTGGGGGTCAAGGGAGGATTTGGCGGAGAGGAGGTCAAGGCAATGGGAGTAGACAACCCGTTTGAGGAGTTTGGAAGCAAAAGGGAGGAGCGAGACAGGATGGTAATTAGAGGGTTCAGAGGGATCCAGAGTGGACTTTTTGAGGGTGGGGGGAGACAGTGGCATGTTTAAAGACAGAGGAGAAGGAGCCGGTAGAAAGGGAGAGGTTAATGATGTGCAGGAGCGGAGGGGCAACGGTAGAAGCAATGGAGGTCAGGAGGAGGGAAGGAATGGGGCCCAGGGGGTAAGTGGACAGGTTGGAGAAGGATAGCAAGGGAGGAAATTTTCTCAAGGGAGGTGGGAGGAAAGGAGGACTGGAGAGAGGTGGGGTGAGGAGGGAGGAGTAGTAGGGAGAGAGCACTTGGAAGCGATTTCCAGGCGGATCTTGTCGATCTTGGAGGTGAAGAAGAGAGCAAGATCCTGATTGGAGAGAGAAGAGGTAGGAGGAGGACAGGGAGGTTTGAGAAGGGAGAAGAAGGTGGAGAAGAGGTGGCGAGGGTCCTGGAAGCAGGACTCAATGTGGGAGGCAGAGTACTGCTGTCTAGCGAGGGAAATAGCAGAATTGAGCGATGAGAGGCAGAATTTGAAGTGGAGAAAGTCAGCGTGGTAGTAGGATTTGTGCCAGAGGCGTTCCATAACCCGAGTGCAGGAGCAGAGATGGTGAATGGTGGGAGTGAGCCAACGGCGAGGGTTACAGGAGAAAGCTGGGCGGGAGGAGAGGGGGGCAAGGGAGTCAAGGGGGGAGGTGAGAGAGGAGTTGAAGGTGGAGATGGCAGAATTGGGGGAAGAGGGGGAGAAGAGGAGAGATGGAGGAGACAAAGTCCTGAGGCACAATGACCTGCAGATCACGGAATAGATGGGGAGATGGGGAAGAGGAGGGGGAGCAGTGGGAGAGGTTGAAGGAGGCAAGGAAGTGGTCAGATATGGGATAGGGCTTGAAGGAGAGATTGGAGACAGAACAGTTCCTAGAGAACACGAGATCAAAAGAGTGACCTTCAGTGTGGGTGAGGGAGCTAGTCCAGAGGTGGAGATTAAAGGAGGAGGCTAAGGAGAGGAAGTGAGCATTGCAAGGTTGAGAGGGTGCATCAACATGGATATTAAAGTCACCAAGGATGAGTGTGGGGATGTCATCAGAGAGGAATAAGGTGAGCCAGGACTCGAACTCAGAGAGAAAGGAGGAGAGGGAGCCAGGGGGGTCGGTAGATGACAGCAACACGGAGGTGGAGAGGGGAGTAGAGGCGGACGAAGTGAGCCTCAAAGGAGGGGAAGGAGAGAGAGGGTTAGGGGTTGAAACTGTCAGGAAGAGGCAAGGAGGAGGCCTACACCACCACCCCGGCCTTTGACGCGGGGCTGGTGGGAGAAGGAGAGACCTCCGAAGGAGAGGGTGGCCAGGGTGACAGAGTCAGTGGGAAAGATCCAGGTTTCAGTAAGGGCAAGTAGGTGAAGGGAGAAAGAGAAGAAAACATCATGGATATAGGGAACTTTGTTAGCAGAGGAGCGACAGTTAAAGAGGAACAGGAGAATGGGAGTTCATCAGGGGGAAACAGGGAATGCGGATAAGATTAGGGGAAGGGGGGCGATGGGATTGGTGGGAGATGGGCAATGGGGCAGAGGGGCAGAGGAAAAGAGGAGGTGTGGGGACGTTGGAGAGATATGACAGGCTTAGTGGGAGGCAGGAGCAGAGGGGAGAGAAGTAGAGGGAGGAGCAGGTGAAAGAGAAAGAAGAGAGGGAAGAAGTGGGGAGAGAGGGTGTGAGAGATAAGGACAGGCATCTTGGTGGTTCGGTTACAGAGGGGGAGAGGTGGGATGGGTCTTGCAGTTGCGATGTTATCCGCCTCCATTGCCTCCCCCCGCCAACGGCTCTTTTCCCTTTGGCAGCGCCCTTCGGCCACCGCCCAAAGAGAACTGCCATCAGGGCAGCCTCCTCCTTATGGAGTTTACCTGTGTGGGGGAGGGGAAACACAGTCACCCCAGCTATAGGTGCTTCCAGCAGCTTCTGTAGTTGCTTTTCTCCAGCCCCGCTACCTCCTGCATCCCTCAGGGCAGCCTGCATTGAGATGCAGTGTGTTCAAGAACGCGTTTCCTGAAAAGTCCCACAGGGTGCATTTAGATGCACCGGAGGTAGCCGACTGCCGTAGGAATCGTCGCTCGTGCAGTCTTTTTGAAGACGCATTTTGGAAGCCTAAATATCAGGGTTTCCAAAATGTGCCTTCAAAAAGACTGCACGAGTGGATTCCTATGGCAGCCAGCTACTTCTGGTGCATCTAAATGCACCTCGCGGGGCTATTCAGGAAACGCATTGAAGAATGCACTTCATCTGGCTGCACGTATAAAAGCAGCCTCAGATTAACTAGAGGCCTGACTTCCCAGTACTGAAGTCAGACTGACTGGATTTCTGTAAATTTTCAGATTCTGTTTTTGTCTTTTAAAAAAATATAGGGACACTGTTTGCCTATCTCCAGCCTTCTATTTTCCAAGATTAATTAATAACTGTTGTTTCTGGCTTGAATTCTAACCTTATGACAATATTTTGACAATCATCAATTGCATTTTTTTGGAGGGGGGAGGGAACACATAATTTTTACTGCTAACTGAATGCACATCACTGAATGAATCCAGCATTTTAGTGAAAAATAACACAGATTTTACATTAACATGAGAACACCATAAAAATTCCATTATTGAGATAGTTACTCACTCCAGCTTATTCATGAATGAGTAATGTTAGAATTAACATGCGAACTTAGGTGCTAAAGGTCTAATGCATTTTAATTTTTTTAATTCATTGCCATGATCTTTGGAGATTCTGTAGGTTATGAAATGAACCTTCTCATTTACAGTTTTGAATATTTTTTTTGTGCTTTCAATGTTTTTGAAAAATAATTAAAATCAGAATACTGGGTATTTAAAAGACTGCAATCACAGGACTGAAGGATTGTTGAGATAATTCTATAAATTAGTATTAAGTGTATTTGTCTATGAAATATTTATACTTGTATTTTTAATATGGAAAAAATATTAAAGCTGTTTCTCCCTTATGGCTTAGAAGTCAAGCACGAGGAATAAAAATATAGCATCTGAATGCTGTTCAGTGATTACTTGTACTTATTTAAACAAGATTATTATTTATGTTGTTATACGTAGGTGGTGTTGACAGTAGATGAGTATTTTATGACTTGTAATATATGGCAGTGGATTTCGGAGTCCCATACACTAAGCTTAGTATGTCTTGAGAAAAGGCATTTTTTATATAAGCAAACTGTGAATCTCATGCAAAAGCTGCTCTGATACAAGGGGAATCCACACTGAGATTGTGTTTATATCACTATGATAAAAAAAAATTTAATTGGTAAAAAAACTTTGTAGCTCTTTGAGGAATCGAGATAATGTTGTTAAAAGAAAAAGCAAATAAAGAAGGTTTGATCCTCCCACATTGTAATTTGTTGTATTTTGGTGTGTGTGTGTTTGTTTTCCCAGGCTAAGTGTGCATGACCATCGGTTGTACTCTGTTTGTTTCGGTACAGTAGTCCAGATCTTGCCATGACTCCTATTAAGCAAGTCACACATGGATTGTTTGACAAGGGAGCTATCAAGTTCAGTTTCATCTTGGAACCACATTCTCAGGTAGTCTCTAAACCTTTGACTGCTGAAAGCTGGGAGTAAAAAACAGGGGATGAATTGCTTGGTATCTGCACTGTTCCTTTACTATTCCCCTGAATCATCCAGTGCAGAAACTGACAGTGATAGAATATTGAACTAGATGAACCATTGATCTGATCCAGTTTGGCACCTCAACTCACTGGCTGGCTGCCAGTCAGACTCAGATTGGTACTGCAAGAGCAGGGGGAACTTAGTGTATTCCCCTTTCAGAAAACAGGGAAATTCTTGGATCAAAAACCTTTGGTTTAATAGAGGAATCAAGACACTTACAAATTCATTCATGCACTTGTGCACCATGTAAGCAGTAAAGTCATTGTATATTTTTACATATTGTGGTCACTTACAACTTAGCTTTCAGGTTAGACTGTACAATGTCTTTGTTGTTTACATGGCATACAAGTTAAGGTTGGAACCCTAACATACAATTTCCATGGCATGAGTGAATTTGTAAGAGCCTTAATTCCTCTCTTAAACAAAATGTTTTTTGATCTAAGAATTTACTTTTCTCTGTATGTGTAAGTTTTGAACCACTTTCAACAATATTGAGTTATTACCATTATTCTTAGTAAAGTGTGTTTATTTTAAAAGGTGTCTATGTCAAGTTTCCTGTGAAGTGGAAGTTTAAAAAGAACGTCTGTTCAAGTGAACCTATATTGGGATTATTTTTGAAGTACCACAAAATTTTACAGGAAGAGGGGACAGCAAACAGTGTAGAGGGAATCCTCGGGGGGGGGGGGGAGGTGCAAGAAACACAGATGAGGGAGAATGCTTCCCTTAATCCCTTGCAATTAAGTGTCTCTTCTTTGCAGTATGTTTGTAATTTAGTCATTTTCATCCTGACTGGTTTGTACAGAATCCCTGGTAGTAGCAGTTGGCACCTCCACTGTTTTTTTACATCTCTGTCTAGGTTAGTGATGCTCCTCAGTGTGGCTGCACAGCGTTTCTACCATTCAGGATTGAACAGTCCCTGAGGTTGCCTCCTCTCTGCTTTTTCTATCCTCTTTCTTTGTTCCTTTAAAAAAAAAAAAATCTCAGGGAGGCGAATCATGAACTTTAAACAATTAGCAGAGTTCACAAATGTATAGTTGGGGATAACTGGCTAGACAGTTGCACTGCAAAGAAGGATCTGGGAATTAATGTGAATCATAAACTGAGCACGATTCAACAATGTGATGCTGTTGCAAAAAAGGCAAATTCCATTTTGGGTTACATTAAGAGGAGGATCATGCCTGAGGAAGGGCCCTGTGTGGCCTGAAAGCTTACTTATTCCCACCAGCAGCAGTTGGTCCAATAAAAGATTCCATTTGAATGACTTTGCTTCCCTCTCTGCTTTGCTTGGCAATACTAGGGCTGAACTGAAAAGAAGAAAAAATATTTGCGAGTATTTCAGAATAGCTGAGTACTGGGCCCGAGTTTCCAGGAGCTACTCAGTAATACTATCAAATATTTGGTACCACTTGGTATTTGGTAAAATACTTGGTAAAATACTGAGTATTTTGCTAGGTATTTTACAGAGTACCCTAAGTGGTGGGAAAGGGGGAAGGACAGGGGGGCAGGTGTACCCTAAGTGGTGGGAAAGGGGGAAGGAAAGGGGGCAGGAAAGCAAACTCACCATGAGGACTTGGCATGCTGGTGGAGATGAAGTGGAGCTGGCTTGCTGCCTGCCATTGCCATCGCTGCTGGTCACAGAGCTGCGACAATAGTGAAGTGAGGTGCTCCCAGCCACAAGCCGGGAGATCTGGCTGCCATCTTTTCTCTGGGATTATGCTGGGAAATGCTCTCAGAGGCAGCATTCAAGCATACCAAAAGGAAGCACCTCCTATTTTAAAAGATACCATATTCATTTATTTTGCTATAAGAAAGAGCAGCACTTGATAAAAAGTAATTGTAAATACAGAAAGAATCTTATTTTCTTTTTAAATCTTGAGAAGAATAACAGTCTTTGCCAAATATAGATTCTGCTTTAAAAAGTCCTATTTTCCTTTTGAAGTCTTGAAAATCCCTGCCAAATGTGTTTTCAATGCCAATTTGAAAGTCTAAGCTGCTGTATATGCTTTGTTAAGTTCCTCTGTGTAATCCTCAACATTTTGCTGCAGAAAAAAACAGCTTCTTCAGGAGGTAACCATATGTAAAAGAACTTTCTCAAGTGTATTCTGTAGAGCATAACACTTTTGCAGAAAAATTATCTCAATATTTCTTTTATCAAAATAGTGTACCCAGAGGTTCAAATAATTTTAAAGAGGGAAACCATTTTCCACTAAGTTTTACAGAGACCTCTCACAGTGAATGCTACATGCAAACAGAGCATTTTCATAAGTCACCTAGGATTTTTTTTCAAAATGTCTTAACTCTGTCCTTTGTGCAGAATGTCATCATATAAGTAATTTAACTGCATAAAGTTGTATAAACGTTCATGGTAAGAATTTCTTTGTATAAAGTTTATAGAATTCTGTACATGTAAAAGGACAGAGGTAAAGCATTTTGAAAATTTTTCCTAGGTGACATGAAATAATGTAATGACCTGTAATAAATAAAGCACATATGTTGTGTTAATGTTGATGTTATGTTATGCAATATAGATGTGTAAATAATTTCCATGCTTTTTGGCATTTAAATATTGTTTTAATATTTAATATTGTTTATTAAATTTTGTGTATTAAATGTTATTATTGATTATTTAATAAATGTAATTAATTTATTTAAGTAAATGTTTCAAATTTATTTAAATTTATTCAAATTCAAATTTAATTTATTCAAATTTATTTAATTATTAAATTTAATCAATTAAACTATTTAATCAATTAAACTATTTAATCAATTAAACTATTTAATTGTTTATGATTTAATAATTATTGTTTATTAAATATAATTATTTATTAAATATTTAAAACATTGTTTATTAAATATTGTTAATATTGTTTGTTGTTTAATATTGAATATTGTTTTAATATTTTAATATTTAAGTACTGAATAGTACTTCTGGATACTCGGTCCAATTTCCAAATTTCCAGGTACTTGGTCTGGGTACTTGGTGGCATTTTGGAACTTTTTCCTAGGACTCTGAATCCAGAACTTGGAATTCCGGGCCTCAGAAATACTTGGAACTGCTTGGCGAGGTGGAGACACCAGGGCAGGAGCCGAGTTGGCATAGCACTAGACGTTTAATTGCCTAGCCAATCGGGGTGCATAATAGCACATCCACCTCTTCCTCCCTCCCACTCTGCCTTAATTACCTAGGGTGATTTCAGACATTACGGGAGGCCGGTTCACCACAGTGAACCCCCAGGGGGGGTGAACAGAACAACCATGGCCCTGGGAGAACAAAAGCCCCTAACAGACGTGACGGGACAGGGACCACGGCCGGGAACCGGGCAGACCCATCACGGACCGGGGCAGCACAACAGACGTGCAGCCGATCCCCAGCCGTGGTCAAAACTCCCAGAAGGCACCGGGCAGGGGCGGGACACAGACATGGCCGCAGAAGGGCAAACGAAGCCAAGAGGCACACAAGGGAACACCCACACAAGGGAAACGGGAAGGGAGGGGGGAAGAGGGAGAACAGGCGGACAGGTGCCACACACAGCACACACGCAGCAGATCCGCAGCAGGACGCACTGCACAACCACACGCCCGGGCACACACACACACACACACACCCCACACACAAGGGAAAGGTCGAGAAGGGGGGGGCAGGGGCGCCCGGAGAACAGCACGGGGAACAATGGGAGGGATGAGGGGGGCACCACCAAGGGGCAAGGCACAGGCAGCAGCAACCCCACCCCCATAGCACCCCAGTCCATAGAGGTGCCCCCACAGCAACATAGGCAGACTAGGAAGGGGGGGGAGGGACCCCCGGAACAAGGCACGATGGGGGCCTGCAACGCACAGCGACCCCGGCGGAGAGGGTCCAGGAGGAGTAAGGGGCCCCCACAGTCACAGGGGGCCAGATGGAGGGCAGCCAGGTCCGGTGGATCCCCCTGCAGGTTCAGCAACAATCCGACACCCCCACACCCGGGGAAGGTACACGGTCCAGTCCGGGGGCCCCCGAACCCCCCAGGTCATGCAAGCACCCAAGAGGGGGGGTGCAGTCAGTGCCAGGGCCCATGGGAATGGACCGGTAGCTGCACACGGGTGGGCCGAGAGGCCACACAGAGCGCCGCACCCAGCCACCGGGCAACCGGAGTGGGGGGGCTGGAGGGGGCCCAGGGCCACGGGCAGGGGCAGCGGCACCCCACAAAGCAGGCGGGAGCACACCGAGGTGGAGACACCAGGGCAGGAGCAGGCAGCGGGGACCGGGGGCCCCCCGGACCAGGGCGGGAGCCCTCACAGGGGCACGACACCGGGGGGCCGGGAGGAGTGGCAGGTGTCACAGGCTGCTTCTGGGGGCCGCCGAGGCCCCAGGCCCCGGGTGCCCGGCCTGGTGAACCAGGTGGGGCCAGTGCAGCAGGCCCCGGCAGTACCCCTGAAAGGACATGTAGTGGGCGATCAGGTAGTAGGCCTCGAAGGGATCAGGCATGGTGAGAGCCAGCTGGACGTCCACACGGGCCCACACCCCCAACAGGGCCGACATCTCCACCGCGGAAGGCTCTGGCACACAGCAGGCAGCAGAAGGGGGCCACGGAACATGTCCCACCTCCAGATGCTGATGGTACACCACCCCACGGGTGCGCTGGTACCCAAGGGCCCTGTGAACACAGGAAAAGTAGGTCACAGCCAAGGCAGGGCCACCCTCATCAAGGCACTCCATGTAGGCACTCAGACCGCACACCACCAGCGCAGACACGGTCTCCGACCCGGTCCAGGGCACATAACATAAGCGCACAGCGTCTCTGGGATGTGCCCCTCAGGGAAACGAACCAGCCCCAGGGCCTCCGTATGCAGCCGGCAATCACGAGCACTCACCTCATAGCCAAAGTAATGGAGTCCAGAGCTCAGGCTCTCAAAGGCACCCACACGGCTGCCCGGGGAGCCCAGGAGTAGCTGCATGGCAGGGGTATGCCACAGGTCACAAAGAGACATGGTCTCGCAGAAGGCCCAGATATGGGGGGTCCCTTGGGGGCCCGGGAGCGAGAGCCCCGTGGATGGGCAGCCAGCCATGGTCCAGCACGACAGGGAGAATAACACAGAGCCCTGGGGGCACACACACCGTCCAGGGCCTGGAGGGGCACCGAGGGGCCCTCAGGACAGGGAAGGCGGCCCTGGACCACAACATTGTAGCACAACAGAGCGAGGCATGGGGTGCAGAACCAGCACAGCTGTAGAACACAACAGCAAGCACAGTGTCCACCTAAACGCACCTTCAAGGCCATCCTGCAGCAAACAGTGTGGGGAGGGGGGTCGGGGAGGCAGTGGAGGGAGCGGATGGAATGCAGCTGTCCTGGGCACACGCAGACCCATGAGCCCATGCAGGGGCAAGGCCAGGGGCCCCACCCAGTGGTGCGCCCACCTGCAGGCCCGCACGGCCCAGCCCCGGCGGGGGGGG
>QEPC01005112.1:537525-555671 GCA_003113815.1 Sphenodon punctatus
TGCCCTGGACCACAGCGCTGCCCACGAGCCGTGGGGAAACTATGGAGCCCTTCATATGAAGGATGCGGTCCAGGGCATCATAGTAGGGGATGGTGCGGGCCCCGTGTCCGGAGCGCCTGTTGTTGTCGCGGATGGCCTTGTACCCCCTCTTGAGTTCCTTGGCCTTCGATCTACACAATGTGACTGTGCGCTGATGCTCTGCTGCCTCCATGTCCCGCACAATGTCCCGGTACACGTGCTCGTTCCACTGGCTCATGGCGAGCTCCAGCTGGTACTCCAGTGTCCCCCAGATCCGGATGAAGTCCCGGGTCTCCTGGAGGCCCCACTGGCCCACTCGGTGGTACACCTTCCTCCGGCATCCCAACGGCTGTTCCTCCTCCTGGTCCTGTTCCTGGTCCTGCTCCTCCTCCTCCCCCTCATCCTCCGGGTGCGCCTCTGGGCATGCAGGGCCGGGCTCCTCCTGGGGCTCATCCGCCCAGGCCGTTTTCCATGTCTGTGGGGAGGGTAGGAGGGGAGCGGTTGTTTGGGTGCCGGTGGGGCCCCCTTGTGGTGCACCCCTGCCCCCCTCCCGGTCCTCCGGGGTTGCCCTGGCCACCCGCGGGGGCTCCTGTGCCCCCTGCTCCCCTCCACTTGGTTCCCCTTACCCTTTTCCTGGGTGCCTCCTCTGGGCCCGTTCCGGCTGCTGTCCCCGGGGCTTCGTGACCCGCCTGCTGCTGTGGGTGTTGTCCCTGGGCCACCTCCCTGGTTGGGTGCACCCCTGTGCCCCCCTCCTCCACCTGTGCCCCCCTCCACCTCCATCGCTGCCCCTGCCTCCACCTCCTCCACCTCCTCCACCGCCTGTGTTGCTTTCTCTCCCTCCGCACTCTTCCACCTCCCTCCTCGCATCATCCTGCCACACTTGCCTGCTGCTGATTTCACTTTAAATCTTCCTCCGGTGGTTGTGTTGTTGGCCTGGCAGCGATGCTGCGTGCCTTGTCCCCAGCTGGGGCTCGTTTCCTTTGGTTCCGCCCGGGGATTGGCATCCAGACGTTACTTTTCCTTGGTTCCAGGTGGGGGTCCGTTTGACCCCGCTTCCCAGGATATTCCCCTGGGAAGCCCGGGAAGCGTGGTTGAAATTGACCCCATGTGGGTATTGAGCGTGATGAACATCTGGCATGCACCGAACAGACGTTAACGGCCCTTTGGCCCCACCGCGGGGTTCAGCGTGGTTGAGCGTGATCTCGTAACGTCTGAAAATACCCCTAGTCAATCAGGATGCACAACAACACATTCATCCCTCCCTCCCCTCCCATACAGTATACAAGGACGTGCAATTTAGCAGTCTCTTTGTGGTGTGGGAAGGAGAGGGACAGGGAAGGAGTTGTATAAAACACACACGCACACACACACTTGGGGAGGGAATACACAGGGTGGGAATTGGGAGGGAGTAGGCTAGGTGGGTTATAGTTTTTGGATATAGTTACATATAGATATAGTTATATATATATATATATATAGGAATTGTTATTTGTTAACTTAGGATATATTATTAGGTTTAGTATTATTAGGATTTAGTATTAGGATATATATATAGTTTAGGATATACTTTAGGGTATTACATTTTCATTAGGTTAGGGTAGGAATATCAAATATATGTTAGGTCTAGGAGATATATTAGCATGTCAGAGCACCAGGGCCAGGAGGAGTCCAGGAGGAGGGCAGCAGACTCTGAGGAGGTCCAGCTAGTGGAGGAGGTGGGGGGTAGGGCCTATCAGATGACAGAATCAGGCAGCAGTCAGGAGGTCTGCAGCCTGGCAGCATTTCTTGCAGCCCCATGGAATGGGTCCCACTATTGCTCTGTGTCACCGCTGTGACAGGGAGGTGTAAGTAAGTAAGTAAGTTTATTCAAGGCTTAAACGCAGGCCATAACCAAAATTTAAAATACAAATCTCCCAACAATAAGGAAAAAATACACATATGGATAAAACAACATTTATATCTCCAGGAGAAATAGGTAGGACTTCAAGAAACACATCCCCTAAAATAGGCAAAATAAATCCCCCTTCTTACCTGAAAACCTTACACCGATGCAGTTGAGAATAAATAAAATGTATATTCCCGGCGCTAGGAGAAATCTCCAAACTTGTGCTAAGTTATTAAGATGGAAAGATTGTAGTGATTATAATAAAACACCCATCATAATGCCCAACTTAGTTAATTCAGGGCAATTTCTTCTAGCATAGTATGCCATAAAATATACGGGGCAGCATACAAGCAGATTAAATCAAACTCCATCTCTTTTGACTGCTGCCTTCCGTAGTTGCAGGGAGGTGTGGTGTGAGGGTGTAGTGAAAAGATTGCGAGAAGACTCTTGTGCACCTGAGGAGTCAGATTAGTGGGCATTTATACATCTTATTTTGGCCTGTATATGCTATAGAATCCATCTTGATTGACATGTGTGCAAAAGCATATAAATTGAGAACTGGCAACTCAGTTCATGCAATGGATGTATCATATGTAAGCTCTTTGGCAACTTTCTTGTATTGTATAAGTTGTTGTTCGGAATGTCAAGGCTAGTTAAGAACTGGAATGTGTGAGAAGCTCCCTTATCAGTGTTATTAATTGGGAGCTAGGAATGACCCAGGCCAACTGCAGCTCGTAAATCTAGCACATGTGCAGTGGGTTGCATAGTGGATTACATAATTGGTCACACATGCACATTATAAAGTACAGTGACTGAGGTCCCATCAGGGCAGATGCAAGAGCAGACAAACTTCACTTCTGGCAGCTTGGCAGACATGCTAGAGTGGGCGTTTCAGAACCTGGGGCCCACTCGAGGATCATGTCGCAATCGGTGATTGGAGTTTCCGGCTTGCACAAAGGGATGTGAGAGAGCTTGATTTTACTGTTTTTTTTACTTTTACTTTTATGCTTTGTATATAATAAATCAGCTTTCTTGACTCTATTTCTCTGAGTTATCACTGAATTGATCCAAAGAACAAACAATTTCAATACAGAGGGGAAGAGCAGCACCACTGCGCTCTGTAGTCACCTTGGCAGGGCCCATGGGATTGTGCTGGAAAGGGAGAGACAAAGGGGGTGAGCAGCAGGGATATAGAGGGGGGCAAGTTGCACCTGCCAGGTGAAGGAGTAGGAGTAGGAGTCCCTCCTCCTCCTCCTCAGCAGCAGAGCCCTGCTGAGGCTGAGGAGTGACCCTGCCCCTAGAGGTGCATTGCCTGACTCAGGCCATCGAGTCTGGATGTGCAGTTCTGGATCAATGGTCCCAGGCATGGGACTCCTTAGTGGAGGTGTATCGTATCCTGCAATGCAGTTGGATGGCAAACCTGGCCTATAGTGCCTACATGAAGCAGGCACTGGAAGCCAACCATGCATTCCTCCAGGCACTGATAGAACACAACAGGGGGGCAGCTGAATGCATCGCTGCTGCTTGGGCTGCTGGTGTGGAGGTATCCTGACTGCCACACCTCCCACGACCACTCAGGATTTCCCCCCATCCCTGTATTCCCTCAGGGATACCTGCCCCTGCTAGGGACTCTGGTAAGGGGTCTGTTAGGGGCCCTGTGGTTGATCCCATTCCCTCCCCCTCCTCTGTCAGCTGCTCTGAAGTTGTCAAACATGCTGCAGATGCAAGGAGGGTTCCTCCTTGCCCTCAGGATCTGATACTAAGTCTGGGTAGTGTTAGGTAGCTATTTATTACGTTAGGTAAGGTAGTAGTAGTTAGAATTAGATAGGTAGGTAGTTAGGTAGTTAAGTAGTTGTAGGCAGGTAGTTAGGTTCTTTATTATATATTGCTATTAGTTGGGGAGGATGATTTCAAAACCAACAATAATAAAAACAAAAATCTCCTCTCATGGACTGGTACCTGGTCATGGTTATGGGAGGTTATTTCCCTCTGTCCTGTACAGTCTCAAAAACTCTTCATACCATCATCAACAGAGGGAAAACCAAAGCCAGTCCCAACTGGGTCCCCCGCACCCCACCCCACCCCGCCCAGGCTAGAAGGTCAATATGCATTAGCCACTTTAGTGCAGTCACACAATGTACATGATCTCATTTGATATGCCACATGCAGCAACTAGAGAGTGCCCTGCTCTGGGCAGGGGCAGTGTAT
Organism: Sphenodon punctatus; assembly: GCA_003113815.1. Taxonomy (NCBI): domain Eukaryota; kingdom Metazoa; phylum Chordata; class Lepidosauria; order Sphenodontia; family Sphenodontidae; genus Sphenodon; species Sphenodon punctatus. The sequence continues at coordinate 541,637 of QEPC01005112.1, forward strand.
GATATGATGAAAAATATGCTACTTAATACCTCCCTCCTCTATTATCAATGGGGCACGCAACAGCAGCATCCAGCAGCAGTTAAGTACTACTGCCACTCCGGGCAGAGGCAGTATGTGCTCTTAGATATGGTATCCCTACCTACTTATTCCTCCCTCCTCCATTAGTTACCAATGGCCACTCAGCAGCAGCAAGTAAAGAAATGAATGCAGCTTACAATGCCACTCTGGGCAGGGGCAGTGTGTGATCTGATGAGAGCTATGCTACATAATTCCTTCCTCTTCTATTAGCAATGGGTCACCCATCAGCAGCAGCCAGCAGAGAAATGCATGCATGACTACTCTCACTCCTACTCTGGGCAGGGGAAGTGTGTGATCTCATGATATGCTACTTAAATTCCTCCCTCCTCTGAAATGGGTCACTAGAGCCAGACACACTTTTGAAACAAATAAGCAGTACAGGAAACATGAGTGAATTTTATTGTCTGTTAAATTTTATTAATTTAGTGGTTGTAGAAGTGGAACTAGGCTTGTGCCTAATGATCTTCCTCAGAGGAAGGCAAAAAACCACAACAAAGGTCCCCAAACCCCTAAATTAGTTAGATGAAAACAAGGACTTGTTGTTCAAAAATTCCTTCCTGACTCCAAAGAATGGCAGTCAGATAATCCCTGAGGAAAAGCCAGTACTTTCTACTTTCAAATAAGTCAACCATTCAATTTATAAAAAGCTCAAACTTTAAAGGAGACGAACACAGGATTGAGTACATCCTAATCCACTGCATCTCTCAATCATTCTGAAAAATAGAAGAGGCACAAAAACAAACAGAATTAGAATAAAAGAGCACCAACATAAAAGCACAGTATTATTTTATTATACTACTTTTAAATTAACTGTAATTAACTACGTCTAACAACAATAGCACCAACAATTAAAAAACTCAACCTTACAACAGTAATAAAACATTAATGGAAGCGCAATTATGGAACTACAGCAGGACTAACAATTTAGCAAACCAGCCACAGTCATGACAGTGACTCATCATCCTTACACCACCACCCCATCCTCCAACCTCACAGAGTGACTTAACTTAACATGGGATTTCCTCTGTGGGCTGTCTTCCTCACACTCTCAGCTGCCAGCATCGCCTCTGTCCACCTTGTGTGCCATCATGTGGTGTTGGGTTTGGTGGTGGTGGTGGTGTTGGTGAAGCACCCTCGGTCTGACTTCCTCTCTGCGCTCTGTCCTTGTAGCCTAGGACAGCAGGCTGTCCTCCTCACACTCACAAAAGACAGCAGTAATGCCTATCTGCCTTGTGCACCGTCAGTTCAGTTGGTGGCAGTGTCTTCTTCTGTTTGTTGAATGGCTTCAGTGCAAAATTGGTCTTTTTATGTTGTAGGTCTCCCCTCCTTCTCCTCCTCATATAATTGAGAGTCCTCCACACACGCGCAACAGCAAAACCTCTCTGCTGTTGTGTGCCATACAATCACTTCAGTTGGTGCCTTTCCTGTTGATTTGGTCCAGCCTTCATTGGCATCAGTCTCCTGTTTTTTAGGCATAAGACCATGCAGGCTGGAGCTGAAAGGCTGCAGTGCCAAACAGGGCAACTTCTTATTTTGTACTAGGTCTTCCCTCCTGCTCTTCCTCCTTATCTGATTAAGAGTCCAGATCATTGCCTGGATCGCAAGAGGGTATGTTCACAGAGCCTGTCTCTGAAAATGATAAGTCATTGTCTGGAGGGAGGAAATGCCTGTTCATGCACAGGAACAAAAGCCTCTCCAGGCTGGTGTTTGAGAGTCAGGTGTGTTTCTGTCCAATAATGTTTCCTGTGCAGTTGAACACTCTCTTTGAAGGGAATGAGCTAGGAGGGCATCTGAGATGTGTTACAGCTAGTTGGTATGATGTTGACAGTACTCCAATGGTTCATAGCCCTGAGCCACAATTTTGCAGGAGGGTGTGGGATAAAAATATCCCTAAATAAATAAATAAATAAATAGCTACAATATCAGTGCTCACTCTAAGCCTTGGACAGCTCCTCTGCCTCTTTCTTTGCAGCTGCATGGCAGACCTCCTCTGTGTATTTAGGCATAGCAGTTGGGACACTGACTTCTTCATTGTCCAAGGAGGACAGCTGTTGCTCATGTGCAAGTGCCATCAGGCTTCCACTTGTGACTGGCACTGTTCTGCTGTGCTTTCTCGGAGGCTTGCCATGGGTGCATGCACTGGATAATGATGGTGCACAGGAAACCACCCCATTTCCCACTGGCACACTGTTGTCATGTGTCCGCTGTTGCAGTATTAGCCCCTGCACTTTGATTACCACCTCCTTCTTCAAGCTTTGTGCATTCTCCCTTTTTTGTGCTGTGCATTTGTAGCAAGGGTCAAGAGAAAAAGAAACCTGGCCGTGGCTTGCCTCTTTCATTTCAGAAAGGTAGGTGCTAGCTCTGAGGCCCTCCAGCAATTTTCTCACCAGTCGTGTTGTAATGTGGCCGCCTGTCTCCTTGAAATCTGATGTTATTTCTGTGGCTTTTCTCTCCAGCAAGTGAACAAGGTAAATTTACTGGCTGAGAGATGCATCTTCTCTGCTTGCTATGTTTGTTGCTTCTTGAAATGGTCTCAGCAGCAATGTCACCATGTCCTTCACAAGCATTCATTGGGTTATGGATATATGGGTCTTTCCACATCCCTTTAGTTTTTTGTGGTTCTGACCCATCCAGGTACAGGTTATGGATGGCCTTCCCTTGTACCAACAGCCTCTCCATCATGAGGAATGTTTAATTCCACCTCCTGAAACAGATTTTGAGGTGGCAGGGACAAACAAGCTTGGGCCTCCCTGAGTGCTCATCTTGCTGTGTTGGAATGGTGGAAATGTCCACAGAGGCATCGACATCTGGCAACGAGCTCCTTCACCAGTGGGTATTCAGCTTCTTTCATGCTCGATAACTTCTGCATCACTAGGCTGATGCAGTGCACAAGGCATGGGACTTGAGTGAGATCGGACTACTGCACTGCGTTTGTAATTTTCTTGGTGTTGTCCATGACTATGAAGCCAACCTCCAATTTAAATAGCTCCAGCCAGTCTTTCCTAAAAGTTCTTTCAAAATGTTCTACACGGTGTGACTTTCATCAAAAGAGGGCAGGGTCTGCCTCCATCCCAGGCTACTCTTCTCTCTGTACAACCAGTGACATGTCATGGTGAGATAGTCTCAATGGGCACCACTGGTTCACAAGTCCATGATGATATGAACCCCCGCTTGCCTCAAAGCTCCCTTCACTCTATTGACTGTTTTTGTATACATTTCTGGCATGGCTTTGTTGGCAAAGTACACCCTGCTTGGGACTTTCCACTGGGGGGAAAACATTTGCATGAAGTCCTTAAAGCCGTATGTCTCCACAAAAGAGAATGGTAGCATGCTGTCTGCAAGCCACTGTCTGGTTTGAGCAACCAGCTGGCGGGCTTTTGGATTTGACACCTTATAAGGGGTCTTGTTTTCATAAACCTCTCAAAGCGTCATCTATACTGCTGGAAGAGATGGTGGTGGTGACACTAGTGAGCTTGGCAATGACTCCTGCGAAGAAGAGGTTTCTGCTGGACCCTGTGAGTGGGTTGTTGCTGCTGATGCTGTAGTACAAACAGAGGCAACTGGCTGCTTCTGGAACTTAACGATGGTGGGATGTTTCATCTTCAAGTGTGAGTTGATCGTTGTGGTACCCAACTTTTCCAACTGTTTCCCATGGCGTAATGGGACCCTGCAATAATTGCAAATAGCGATACGTCCACTGTCCTCCTTCAATTCTGTGATTCCTGAACCATGAATGTCCACCTGGTGTTTTTTATTTAACTGTGCTTCTGGGGTGTCAAGAATGGACTCTGCAAACTCAGTGTCCAACTCCATAGTATCATCATCACTGGATGGAGGCTCTGGAGGCTGACTACAACCAGCTGAGGGTACTGTTGGCCAACTTTTCACGAATCTGTCCATCATCCCTCCATCCTGGGGCAACCTTGAGGTTGGAACAGCTTTAGAACATTTTTTTTGTGGAGGGGCACTAGAGGAACTGCTGCAAGATGCCATGCACTCGGAAGTGCTGGTGCTCACCAGAGGAAAAGTTGATAGGTATTTCTTGGCACTTCCAGTGATCCCTCCAAGTAAGGCTTGGGACTGGCATAATTGTCATCATCAACATCAGATGCAAAGAAAGCGTTGTTGACAAATACACATCCAAGACCACAAAGATCCTCATCTGCATCATCATCATGGCGGTCTGTGTCGATAGCAGTGACAGTCTCCTCCTCTTCTTCAGCATCAAGGACTGGCTCTGGTTTGGGTGCATTGGGAGGAGTCCATGGATGGCCTACTTCTACATCCATCCTTTCCTCCGAGCAGGGCTGTTGATGTCACGTTTCTTTGCAAACACTGTAAGGTCTTTAAGAATGACAACCACCTCCTTCCTACACTCCTGTGAGCTGGATACGCCAGACAACACTGGCCACTCATCTCTTGGTGCTTTCATCCCAGGATATGTGTATGTGACAGCAGGACAGAGAGGAGGAGTAGCAATAGCTTTCTTTTTCTTTCTGATCCTCTGAGACTTCGCTGGCATAGTTGCAGATACGCGACAACAAATCTAGCAAACAAAGAAAGAGGGGAAAACAATTAGTTACTCAAGACCCAGAGAAAAATTAGAATTCTCTTAAGTTCAACTTCAGACTCCTTCCCATCATTTCTGTCTCCTCTCCCTTCCTTCCCTCCATACTTCAGTAAAATAGTTTGGTTGAGTAAAAGAAAGCCCTCCTGCCATGGTCTGTCTCCATTGATCTCCCTGCTTCACAGTCATTTTTTATGACAAGCCCTGATGCTGCCCCCACCCCAATAGCAACACTGCTTTCTTCAAAACTTTCATCCTACAACCCAAGCAGTATCCAGCAGGTTGCACTGATGATAGAGATATCATAATCACAAGCACCCCTGTGTTAGCTGCACGCGTGCATGAACATGTACACACACCCCCCTCACTCACTGTCAAGTGGACTGGTCAATTTCTTAATTCATTGTGTGGACTGGCTGGACAGAGGTCATCCTCATGAAGATCTTTAGTGTCCACTGTCCTTCTGTGAGTGGAGTACTGGAGGTGCTTGTGTTGACTGAGGACAAGGACAGCAGCAACAACAGGGACACAACACACTCCCTGAATACAAAATGAATATTTTTCAGTTTTGATTTAGTAAAAAAACTAGGTCAACTGTTTTGGAGAAAAAGAAAACATCTTTTGTGTCTTTCTGGGAATTATTAACTGGTAGAATACCTCTTAGAAGAACCATTCATTTTTTAGAGTATTGCTCTGAGTGAGCATAATTTAGATGTTTTCCAGAATTCATTCAGGAGATCTGTAAAAAACTGATTTTGTCCTGCTCTCGATAAATGGACTCCATCTCTGTCATACTGTGAAAGTGAATCTCTGGAAAAATCCCTATGCCAAATTGTAGCCATGTCTTGATCACGCAGAAAACCATGGATTGCTCTGTTTACATTTCTCATTAATTTCCTAAGACTGCAAACCTTCCTTGTGTGTCTATTAGATTGTATTTCGATCAAATTGGAGACCAATATCTTGCAGTTTGGAAATGATTCTATGATATTGGACAGGTCAGCTTTCATTGCTTGCAGCAAAGCAACACCATGTGAATAGGCCCAAATCATTGGGTGCAGGACCTATTAGATCGGTCCACCCCCGGAGACTTATGGAACTGGATCGGTTCCAGAATGCTCTGGGCGACTTCTCCTGGACCTTGACACCCGCTCTGTCAATGATCTTGTAGCCTTCTGGAACACCTTGTTGACTGAGACCATTGACTGAGTGGCTCCCAGGTGTCCGCTGTCCTCTAGGGATGGGAGAACGCAGTTCAGAAGTTTGGAGTTCGGCCCGAACTCGGTCTGTTCGGACAACCGAACCTGAACCCGAAACGACCGAAACGAACTCGATTCCAAACTCCGAAACAACCGAACAGTTCGGTCAGTTCAGATCAAGTTTGGATGAGTTCAGGTGGCAAAAACGTGTCACAGGAAGGCAAAACGTGACAGGGAGGGGGAGTCAGCTGAGGAACAGCCTTCCAAGCACCAGGGGTGGAGAGGCTTGGAGTAGCAGCCAGTCTGCCCAATCACCAGCCCTTTTCTCCTCAGACCACTGGCTTCGCAGTCTGCGATTGGCCATGGGCTAGGCTGCATGGAGCCAATGGGGCTTGCAGTGAGGTGGGCACAGCAAGTAACAGAACTCATTTCCCTCCCCCCTGCCAACACCTTCTGAGCTAGTCACTGTTCCTGAACAGCAGGCGTTTCAGAAGGCTCCCTCTCCCAGCAGTTTTGTTCTCCCCAGTCCATTGCAATCCTTCTCCTATTTCACTCATCCAACCAATCTACATCCACATTATCATTTATTTAGATAAGATTAGATAGATTTAGGTGTTATTTTTTGTTTTTCCCCTCCCTGTGTTCCCTGTGTTCAAACTTCCATCCTCCCTCCCGCCCTCCATTGAATCCTTTCCCTCTCCATCTCTCTATATTCCATCCCTGATTCTCTTCCCGTGTTTTTTGATTCATTTTGAGTAGCATTAGATTGATTTAGGTATCATTTCAGTTTTGTACTCCTCTCTGTCTTCTTTGTCTCCCCCCCATCCCAGATAGATAGTTAGATAGATAGATAGATAGATATAGTTGTAGGAGTTAGTTGAGATAGAGATAGTGTTTAAAGATTTAGTTTTTGTAGGAGTAGGCCTTTGTACTTATTAGATAATCCATTTAGTTTATAGCATTTAGAATAGTAATAGCAGTTAGATTTAGTGTATATATATATATATATATATATATATATATATATATATATATATATATATTAGATAAAAACTTTAATTAAATTTTTTTTAAAAAAACAACAACAATAGAAAAACATTATTTTGGAGGGAGAAATGGAGAAGGGAAGGACAGGTCGGTCTGCTTCCTGTAGGGGAGGCAATGAGGCACGTGCCAGAAGAAGAAGGGGTCGTGCCAGGGGAGTAGCAGCAGGCAGCAGCAGCAGTCCGAGCACATCACCACCCCAAACTCAGCAGGCCTGCTTTAGGGCAACAGGCTTCAGCGGCTCAGCGTCGCCTCCTGGCAGTGCCCTCTTCCACTGCCACACAGGACACTGGAAAGCCTGCAGGGCTTGAGGCTGCATCTGCCTCTGTTGCTGCTGGTGCTGGAGCAGGTGTTGGTGCTGCTTCCGATGTTCCTCCAGGGACACCAATGTGTCCCCACAGTCGAGGCGATCCCCAGCATGCCAGAGCTGGTTGATCCCACCCAGGCTGCTAGAGGCAGGGCCCAATCCCTAGGCAATGGCAGTAGGGAGCAGCAGCAGCAGCAGCAGCAGCAGCACTAGCAGCTATAGAGGGGGGCACAGGGAGAGCACCAGAAGCATGGCAGGCACAGGGTCCCAGTACCCTGTGCATGGGACATCACCATGATCGTGGACAGTGAGTTAGGGGCAGACACTAGTGCCGCAGAAGAGATGTCTGTAGCTGAGGTGATGGCTGAGCCTCCTCCCAGAGCTGTGTTGCCAGTGCCACCAAGTTCTCCCCCTCCCAGCAGCGCTGGCAGCAGTGCATCACCCGGGGTGGGCCAGAAGGCAGGAGGGGGAAAAATCCGCAGTCTGGGAACATTTTAAGCTGGTGCAGGCAGATGATCCCAGAGAGGTGCAGTGCACTTTGTGCAAAAAGCTGGTGAAGTGTGGGCAGGTGCTTGCCAACCTTGGGACAACTACAATGCTGAGACACCTCAAGGCATGCCACAGTGCTCTGATGCTAACCGGGAAGGCAGGGGAAGTGGATGCTAGCAGGTTCCCGACTGCAGCAGCGGCCAGTCGCCCGGCTCCTTCAGCGGGCAAGCGTCCCACACCAACTGCTTCTGCCTCTAGCAGCAAGAGCAGTATGGGGGCAGAACAGCAGGAGGAGCCTCGCCAGCAACGTCAGTCCACCATGGAGGAGCTGGGGTGGGGGAAGCTGCCAAGGCCATCGGGTGCTGGAGGACATGGCTTCTTTCAGGAGAAAGCCAAGCACCTGTTGGCCGAGATGATTGTGCTGGATGGGCAGCCCTTCTAAATTGTAGAGGACAAGGGTTTCCAGTGGCTGATTGGATTCCTGGCCCCCCAGATTAAGCTGCCTTCCCGCTCCACCCTGAGTCAGACTGTGGTGCCACAGCCGTACAGGGCTTTGAAGGAGCGGGTGAGGGAGCAGCTGGCAGGGGCTGGGGGGCCACTGTCCACGTCACCACTGACCTGTGGTCAAGTAGCAATGACCAGCATGCCTACCTGGCAGTGACTGCACACTGGTGGCAGGGCCCAGAGGCAGCGCTTGGCAGTGGCAGGAGTGGTCCTGAAGCAGGGTATAGGTGAGAACTGCTTCAGGAACAAGTAATGGACAGCTCCCACACCTCAAGGAACCTCGAGGCAGGCTTGGCCGCCATGGTGAGGGAGTGGTTCACGCCAGGCGCAGCCTTCACCAAGGGGTGTGTGGTCATGGACAACGCGGCCAATATACTGAAGCCAGTCCGTGATGGGGGCTTCACAAGCATCCCTTGCACCTCACACACCCTCCATCTTGTGGTCAAGGATGCTCTGGCCTTGGGGGATAAGGGGATTGGGCCAGGCACCCTTAGCTCCCTGGTCGACCGGGGGAGGAAACTGGCGGGGTTCTTCAACTGGAGCGCGAAGGACAGCGAGTTCCTCCAGCTGGTGCAAGATGCAGCTGGTGCACCAGCTGGTGCAAGATGTCTCCACTAGGTGGAATTCCACCTTCCTGATGCTCGAGCGGCTTCTTGAGCAGAAAGCCTCCCTGCATCAGGTGGAACTGGAAACAGACATCGAGGCCCTTCCATGGTACATCAGGGAGGAATGGGAGATTCTCGCTCGCATGGTTTTTTTCCTGAGACCGTTTCTGGTCATGACGGAGACCGTGAGCAGTTCCACCGCCACCCTCAGCCAGGTGATCCCGCTGGTCCATAGTCTCCAGAGGAGCCTGGATGAGATTCTCGGGGGGCGGGATTGTGGCCCTGCAGGCAGTAAGATGTCCTATGAGGCGCTTGACCTGGCACGGAAGCTGAAGGCGGGGCTGAGTGCACGCTTTGACGAGCTCCTGCGCCGGGTGGAATATGTCCTGGAAACCATGCTGGACGCGAGGATCAAGGACAGAATGGCACACAAGACAGCAGTCTATGGCCTCCAGAAGGGTGTGCTGGTGCAGAAGGTCCGGCAGGCAGAGCGGGCTGTGCAGCAGGACGCCCCTGTGGATGATGGGAGTGGGAGCAGTGACCCCTTCAAGCCATCTGGGTCTATCCCTGCCCCCAGTCCTAGTGGTAGCAGCAGCAGCAGCACCAGCAGCAGGATGAGCAGCAGCAGCAGGACCCCTATTGCCAGCAACTCCTCCTACGTGCAGGCCACTCTGGGCAACATGGGGCCCAGCACAAAAGGGCAAGTAGCGTGACTGAGGGCAGTGGGGCAGGTGGTGCCCATCCAGAGCTACCAGAGGGAGTATGATGGTGCCTCAGCAGCAGTAGGGACCTACCTGGAGGAGGAGCCATGCATTGATCCCAGCAGCGATCACTTGGCCTACCGGGCCGGCAAGGTCAATGTGTGGCTGGCCCTATTGAAAATGACCAAGGTTATCCTGTCCTGCCCACCAACCAGTGTCCCCAGCAAATGGGTGTTCTCTGTGGCGGGGGACATTTGCTCCCCGCACCGCCTGAAACTGGGGACCAAGTTCTTGAAGTCAACCTTCCACTGCTGGGATTCCCCGAGCTGCCCCTGGACAAGGAGTGATGCTGCACTGCAGTGGCACACATCATCCCACGCCAGGGGCAGTCTTAGGATGGGGCTCCTCCTCCTCCTCAATCTGGGCTAGGGCTACTGCTCCTGTGCTGCTGAGGTGCTGTCCCTCCCTCGCTCCCAATCCCTGGCACCCACCCTGCACCTCTCTCCCTCTCTCTCTCTCTCCTACTTGACAGCCTCGGCCACCTTATCTGACTGACCTCATGATGCAGGGTGGCATTGGGAAACAAACTGTAAGCCTGCCACCTGACCTATGACTACACGATCTCAGTCCGCCTATGTGACGCTGACTGGCTCGCGCTCTCTCATGCTGCACAGTCTTTGCTAGCCTATCTGAGTGCCCTGCTGCCAATGTGCCAGCCTGCCTGCCTGCCCTACTGCCTCTCATGCCACTATGCCTGTTTGCCCGCCCAGTTTGCCACCAAGCTCAAAGCATGCCTCAGTCTGCCTTCCTGCCTCCCATACCAAGGTGCCTGTCTGCCCACCCAGGTTGCCTAGCTCAAAGCCTGCTGAAGCCCACCTGCCCTACTGCCTCTCATGCCACGCTGCCTGCCTGCCTGCCTGCCTGCCCGCCCACCCAGGTTGCAAACTCAAACCCTGCCTTAGTCTGCCTGACTGCTGCTCATGTCATGATGTCTGACTGCCTGCCCCAGCAATCAATGCATGCTGCTGCTAGTGCCACTGGCCCCAAGGCCTATATGCTGTCTGTGCCAAGGTTTCTGTACCCTGGCAACCCACTGTCTGCTTCTGCCAATGGCCCCCAGGCTGATATGCTGTCTGTGCCAAGGGTTCTGTACCCTGGCAACCAATGTCTGGTGATGCTACTGCCAATGGCCCCCAGGCCTATATGCCATCTGTGCTATGGCATCAAGAAACAGCCACTCCAGTCGCAGGACCCACCATCAGGGCTCTGGGGCCTACATTACTGGCAGAGAGGGCCATGCCCATGTCCAATATTTGGAAACTGCCACTCTAGCCCCAGCCCAGGACCCACCCTCAGGGTTCTTGTGCCCTGTCATTCTACTCACGGGGTGCTGTCATTCCACCTTTTCTTTACGCAACCTGTTGTTAATGGCAAGAGAGAGAGACAGAGAGAGAGAGAGACAAATAAGAGAGATTAAGTCTCCCCACTGCTAGAAGGAGAGACAGACACGAGCCCACCCATGCTGTCACCGGCACTATATGACCAGAGAGACAGAGAGACAGATGCTCCCTGCTAGAATGCGAGAGATGGGGGGTGGAAGGGGAGAAGTAGGTATATCCAGCTCAAGCTGCCACCTGCCAGAACCAGGAAGAACTCCCATCTGTTCTCATGCGCCCGATGGATTCCCATTGGCCATTGCCCACATCCAGCAACAAACCAACCAGAATCAGATGGAATATATCAGTATAACACAACGTATTATATGAGCCTGCCTGTGTGCATTCCTGTACCTGCTGCTACCACCTATCGCTTGATTGAATGAAATGTGCCCAACCATGCACTAATTCTAGGGACATAATTATCATTAAACTCACATAGGCTGCCATTCCATTGTACCTGAATCAGTCATGCCCGCCCATCCCAGGAACCATCAACAAGATTCTGGGACCATCATTCCAGCCACAGGGGGCTGCATTCCATTCCACTGCATCCAGAAGCCCAGTGCCCGCATGCCAGCCTATCCCCCCAACAACCTACTCCTCCGCACCCACCCATGGATGCCTGCTGAAGCTTCTAGAAATAAAATCCCCTCCGACCACTAGCTCCCGCCGCCTGCTGCCCGCTGCCAAGGAGCCTGTCTCTCTTTCTCTCTGACACACCCACACAGACACAAGCCCTGCCCCTCCTGGGGGGCTGTAGGAAAGTTGAGACCCTGCTGCTGCCTGGCATGGCACATCTTTGGGTTAATACCTTAACTATGCTACATGTGGTGCCAGGTGCTGCTGGTAGGGACTGACAAACTGTATGAGATTCTGCCGCCTGCCAGCCTGAGCTTCAGCACAGAAGAATAAAAGAAAGATTGGCAGCTCGTAACAATAACAAATATAACTTTTATTAACAATATATATGTGTGTGTGTGTGTGTGTGTGTGTGTGTGTGTGTGTATGTATGTATGTATGGGGCCTGTCCCACAGAACATGGGGGAAAGGCAAAAAGGGTTCATGGGCTCTGGGGGCGGGCACATCCTGTGGCATTTGGTAGCCTTTGTCCTTTGCAAATTGAACGGCCCCTGACATGGCCTCCTGCCCCTTTGTGACCAACTGCCGGTGGAGCTTCCTCTTTCGATCACCGTCTGGAGGTACTGGGAGTACGCCTTGACCTGATGTTCCTGTACCTCCAGGTCCTTAAACTGTTCCATCATTTGGTCCTGAATATTTTTCAGGCTGTCCATGCAGTCCCTGGGGGGGCCTGTCCACTCGGGCCCTAAAAGCCTTACTGTGGCTGACTCCTCCACAATGGCCTTCTCAGTGGAACTGCAGGAGGGGGAAGGGGAAGGCCTTCGATGCCGTCTCATCTGACGTGGCAGCTGCTGTTCCACCCGGGCAACACCAGAGTCAGTTGCCGCCTCACTCTCCTGCCATGCCATTTTTCCACATGGACAATGAGCCCAGATGTGGTCCTCTCACACTGCAGCCTGAACTCTTTGTGGCAGGTCTAAAGAGCATAAAAAGATAGGAACATAAAAGTGCCATACTGTGTCAGACCAATGGTCTGTCAAGCCCTGCCTGCATTCTGTCTCTACAAGTGGGTGGACTGGATGGTCAATCTCTCTCTGCAGGGGACTTCTGTTCCTAACAGGTCATAGGGTAATACATTCCCGGGTGGAACAGCCCCTGTGCCTTACCTTGCAGATGGCAATTCCGTCACTCTTGTCATAAAACCTCCAGACATCCAACCTTGTCCTCTGACTGTCTGGGGGTGGCACTGGTGACCTCCGCCTGGGTGTCCTGCATGGTGTGTCACTAGCGCCTGCATTCAATTCCTTTCTGAAACAGGAATATATTTTTTCATTTCACTTTTTATTTTTATCCTGCACTCTTCTTCAACAAGAAGCTCGAGGCGGCATAAACATCACTTAAGTAATATCATGCATTTATGATGATGCCTCTAGTCCTCCCTCCTTGGGGTGCTAGGGATGGCAACGGGAGATGTGACCCATGCTGGCAGGTACAAATCCTGCCCTCTTTGGTGTGCTAAGGATGGCAACTGGAAAGACCCTGGTTGGCACATGCAAATCCTGCCATCTTTGGATGCTAGGGATGGCAATGGAGAGACCCTGGCTGGTACGTGCAAATCCTGCCCTTATTTGTGGGTGCGCAGTGATGGCAACTGGAGAGTGGAGACCCTTGCTAGCCTGGCACATGTTTGGGTGGGGGTGCTGCTCGTGCTCATGCCTGAATTCTGGAAGAGCCCCCCACACTACAGTACCCTCTCTCTCTGTGGAAGACATCCACTGCCACCCTGTGATGCCCACTGTTTGTGCCTGACTGATGTCCACCACCCACGCACCCACCCGCACGCCAGTGATCTCGCTCTAATGGATAGAGTCTTTCTTGTCCTCAAAGTAAAAAAAAAGTTTACAAACCTGGCACAACCCCCTGTGCCTGCCACTTGCTCCTCATCAGAAGAGTCGGCCACCACCACCGAAGGTCCAGGGGCAGCGACCTCTCCCTCCTCTTCCGAAAGCATCAGGTTGGCCCCCAGCCATGGAATTAACACAGCAGTCTTCTTCATTTTTTAAAAAAATCAAGCAGCGAAATCAAAACACACAATCACCCACCACACACCAACACTCACCAACCAGCCAAAACAACACAGCCAAACCAAATACAAACAGCCAAAACACATGAACCGAACATCCAGCCAGCCAAACACACACTCTCTCACCACACAGCTCTGTATGCACTCGAATTTTCGGTTTCCGAAGTGATCACGGGATCTCTCAATACCTTTTCTGAACGCCTGAACCGAACACACCAGAACCAAACGGCCGAACCCGAACTCAGTGAATGACCCAAACGTCTGAACCGAACGTGCAAACCGAACTGAGTCGAACCGAACGGTTGAACCGCAACCTGTTTGCACATCCCTACTGTCCTCCTGAGTCACTCGCAGGTTTCCTTAGTTTACTGAGGGCCTGTGGCGTTTGAAGTGGGAGAGCAGGTGGTTAGAGTTATGATGGCACCGGATTCGCGATCAGT
>QEPC01005112.1:555771-573171 GCA_003113815.1 Sphenodon punctatus
GAGATTATGAATTAAATAGGGTTTACAATTGGAAAAAACAGACCATCAGGTCTAGACCTAATAAATCAGTTAGGTTTAATCTCACAACCAGTGAAGAAGAGGACCTGGGGACTAGTACCAATGATTCTGAGGACCCAGATTCAGATTTCTCCACCATGAGACAAGAGGTCCATCAGAGAGAGTCTTTTTTAGGACCCAGGTCTCGCCTGATATCAGCCAGGAGGGCAGGTGGTACAATAGAGCCCCCAGGGGGGCGTCCTCACAGGACGACTCACAATTGATAGTGGTGAATTTATCATCTAGGAATTTATCCCCGGTTGAGCTTAGTGTTTTAGAAAGGGGTCTTTCCTTTGTACCCACACCAGGTTATGATGATTTCTCTAATCGGGTAGAGATGTTCAAATTTTGTAGAACCATTAGATTGCGGATTTGGTTTAACACTGATCAATCTGTCCAAGCCCCTGAGAGCATTTTTAAACCAAGATCCACCTTTGTTCCTCCCACGACTAACCGACGGGTTTTGGTTTTTGAAGACCTTGTGAGGGAAGAACTAGATAGAATTGAGCAGTCATCCAAGAAAGTATGGCATAATATTAGTCATCAAGAAAAACTTGCTTTGGATTCCCTCAGGCATGACACCGAGGTTGTCATCAAACCAGCGGACAAAGGTGGTGCCACTGTCCTAATGGATAGGGCCTTTTATGACAAGGAGATACGTCATCAATTACATAAAGTTGAATATTATAAACCTATCAATAAAGCATTTGTACAAAATGTTAAGCGACAAGTTGAGGATTTGGTTTATGAAGACCTTATGATGGGTGAAATAAATAAACAAGAATATGAGTTCTTAGTTGAAAGTGAGGGTCAAACTCCCTTATTTTACATACTTCCCAAAATCCACAAAAGCATGGTTCATCCCCCTGGCTGCCCTATTGTTTCGGAGAACGGATCCTATTTAGAACCCCTTTCACAGTTACTGGACTCATTTCTCAAACCTTTTGTTCCATTGCTCCCCTCTTATATCCGTGACTCCCAAGATTTTGTTAACATCCTTAATAATATGAATTGGCAGGCGATTACCGGGGACATGTTCTTGACCACTATGGATGTTGGCGGCAGTGGTGCAAGGTTGAGCTGGGAAATCCCCCCCCCCCCATTACTGACTTTCCGGGACACCTGCGAGGGGTGAATCCAGGGGCGGTGTCGGCAGCCTGCAAAAAGAAAAAGACACAGCAGATCTCTGGCAGCGCTGGAGGCGTGCGCCGGGGCAGTGTGCCAAAGGGCTGCGCGCACAAGGGCGTGCCCTTTTGGGCTCCCTTCAGCGCAACCAGGAGCAGGAGCCTGAGTATTTGGTCTAGCTTCCTGGCGTGTGTGACTATAAGTAATCTGCTGGATAAATAAAGCTATAGCCATTGACTAAATAACAACTGCTGGAATGACCTGACCTGTACAGAACCTAGGGCAAAGGAGGAGCTGTGGTGAGTCTTCTTGAGCAGCACCTAGGAGGGTTGTGGGAAATAGAGAAGCAGCATTGCCCTGTAGAGGAACAAAGTGTGAAAGAACTTTGGTAAATATTTGTAGGCGGTATAGAGATTGGGGAGAAATTATACCTCCCCAAAATAAGAAGGAATTACCCTCGATGAAATCATTATCTCCCCCTCAAAAGCAGAGGAAAATGAACAGCTTTTTCTCCTCAAACCGGTTTAACGTTCTGGCTAGTGGAACTATGGTGGAGTCACCCCAGGGTCTGGCAAGTCTGGGCCAGGGCCTTGGAGTACCTCTGGGTGACAATTTGTGGGAGAGGAGGGAGACTCCAATTGATGGACAGCTGCTAGAGGAAAGGCAGTTAAGTATGGAGGGTAGAAGGGAAATTGGGGGTGAGTTAGAGAGATCCTTTGTGGATGACCCCCGGGAACAGCACCTTTTGTCTATTGCTGACCTCCTGGCTAGACACCGTACTTTGACAGAACAGGCTACGCAGTGCACCTTCATGCGGTTGAACACCTTAGAACAGAAGTTGGATAGGTTTATGGACATGGCCCAGAGGGGTTGGCCTGGAGTAGAACAGCTAAATGTAGGAGGGTTGGTTCAAAAGAGGTATGATAGAAATAAGGAAATGGCTTATAGACTGGGGAGTGACCAATGGGGGTATGGTATAGTGAGTAAAGGGGAGGACAAAGGAGGAGATTCAAACATGATGCCTCAAAAGATGGTCCCTAGTGTCAAATGGAGAGACACTGTTTGCCCAAGGGAGTCAACACAGTGGGAACCCCCCATTGTGGTGGATGCTTCTGATAACCAGGGCCAGCGTAGGCTAATTCAGTACCAGAAGGATACAACTTCCATCTGTCTTAATATTAGACCATTGTCAGATGGACACTTCCCTAACTGGAATTCTGCATGGGAATTAGGGGATCATTTAAGAACACTTATATGGGTCCCTATAACTAGTAAAGATATTACTCAAACAGATTTACTAAGTATCTCCAAGTTGCAGAGATCCATAGTGATCCATTTTAACCACAGGCAGTGGGTAAATGCTGTAATACAGGCAAAGGAATTGTCACAGAAGGGGGTTTGTTTTGCCAATATATATGAAAGAGATGGGAGGATGTCATAGGAGGGGAGAGAGGTAGTAAGGGCGTTGGGGGGAAAAGAAATAGTTAGTATTGTCCCTCCAGAGACTATTAGGACAGCGCAGGATGTGATGGGGACACAGAGAAGTCAGGAGGAGGAGAATATGGAAACAGATGGTCTGAAAAAACGTACTGGGGGAAGGCTGACCCCCCAAATATCTAGGGATTATAACGACCCGATGAGCTCTGTGCCAACTCTGTGTTACCCAACCAACAATTGGATATTTTGAATTCATTCTCCCTATTACAAAGGCAAATAACGCAGATGTGTGGCAGGGAATTGGAGATGGGGGGGTTAGAACACACCCAGAAGAGTTTGGGAAATAAGGGAAGGAACTCTCCATTACTTAAAGTGTCAATGGTTGCAGTTCGTACCCATTCAAAAGATATATTGGAGGTATCCAGGATGGTTATCTCCACTTCCATGCCTGATAAGCATAAAACAGGTTTGGTGGTCCCTGTGCTTAGTCCAGACCTCTTAGAGGACGAGGACACACAACTAAGTATGCCTGCCTTAGAAAGCAGGCTACTTGGTGAGGATTTACGAGAGGTATCATCGTCATCAGTATTGGATCAGCGTAATTGTAGGGATGTTCGGGAGGATAGAACTGTTATGTCCTCAGTGGATTGACTAAGGGAGAACCAAGAGGTCACTGATTTAAGATTGATCTCATGGAATGTGGCGGGTTGGATGTCTAAAGTGAGAAATAAAGAAAGTTGTACATATCTGAGACAATTTGAAATAATTTGCATCCAAGAATCCTGGTGTGTACAAGAACCCCCCAGTTCACAGGGATATACTACCTGGGTAACGCCTGCGATCCCTTCGGGAGGTAGGGCGCGCCTTAAGGGAGGCCTCATAATTATGCTAGCAGATACCATCAAGGCTTGGAAGATGAATTGGAGCCATTTAAAACATAACATACTGACATTGCGTATTGCAGTGAAGGAACTTCCGGTGGGCCACTTACTGATGAATATCTATAATCCCCCTGGAGGGCAGAGGCAAACTTTCTGGCAAATGTTAAGAGATGAATTGGTGGAACACATGCATAATTTTCCCGGGGATGAGATTCTAATGGTAGGGGACCTGAATGCATGCTTGGGGGAGTCTGCTGAGAACATTTACATTAGATTGGGTATGGAGGACAACTCCTCATCAATATGTGACTACAATTTGGATAGAAGATCTCAGGATCCAGGTATTAATTTAGCAGGACAGGAATTGTATAAGTTGCGTTTGGAGTGGGCCTTTATGATTCTAAATGGTAATGTAAGGGGGGATGAGTTGGGGAGTTTAACCTACATGGCCCTTTTGGTAGTAGCCTTATTGACTATGCTATGGTCTCACAGGGGCTGGTCCAACATGTTGTGTACCTACAAGTAGGGGACCAACACCAAAGTGATCACTTCTTGATTCAGTTGGGGTTGAGATTGACAGTTGGGGATAATGTGGAGAGAGGGAAGCGATTGGAGGTAGAAAGGCAGGAAGAATGTAGGGTGACCATAGCATGGGGTTGGTCCCAGAATGTGGCAGAATGTGTGGTGGATTTTTTGGAATCATTAAAAACTGTGGAACATCTTCTTTTAAGATGTAGACATTACGTACAATTGAGGGATACCTGGCTGGTCCCATTGTTAAGTGGTAAGGGCGTTGCAGTTAATGATACCTTCAGGTACCTACTCACCCTAACACAAGCAGACGATTTAGTGTCGGTTTCTACTTTTCTTCTCCTGGTCTTTAAGGAGAGATCTAAGTAGATGCTGCCTCAGGGAGGTGAGTATCTACTTCCTGAATCTGCAGCTTTAGTTAAAGACTACTATGTAGCCAAAATGACTTCCTTGGAATTCAAGGTTAAGATAGTCTATGTTTGATAATATGATTAGAATGAATACAAGGTATACCTTGTGTAAAAGCTTATGTTAAGTATGGATTATGAAGTGAGCTGATTTTATTTATGTTACTTGTATATGTATGTGTTGTATACACGCTCCTTTTAGATTTTACGTTGATACTGTTGGATTATGTAAATGTGGATGGATGTATTGCAGTTGGGCAGTGCATTTCTGAAAGTGCTAATCTATTATTGGTTTGCCATGTATTTGCTTGTTTGTTTGTTTGTCTGTTTGGCTGATGGCAGAAGCTATGGCCGTAATAAACTATACTATACTATACATTAGAGATCCAAATGCTTTTCGGGCGTTTAAGGACTACCTCATTGGTAGGAGAGGCGCAAGAGAAATTGGGGCAGATGTGTATGAAACTGCTCCCTGTTGTGTCGAAGGGA
This sequence comes from Sphenodon punctatus, assembly GCA_003113815.1. NCBI lineage: Eukaryota > Metazoa > Chordata > Lepidosauria > Sphenodontia > Sphenodontidae > Sphenodon > Sphenodon punctatus. Next base: position 560,699 of record QEPC01005112.1, read on the forward strand.
AGTAAAATGGGGAACAAAAATAGGACCCAAGGAGGGGTGGTTTGGTGGGATCAGGAATGCAGGGAGGCAAGGTCTAATATTAGGAAATCAGTGCGGAGACTGCACCTCCAGGGGGAAGTTGAATATTATCTTCAATACAAGGAACAAAAGAAAAATTATAAAAAATTAATGAGGGAAAAGAGGAAAATATACTGTGAGGTGCAATGGTTAAAATTACAAGAGGCCGTAGATAAGAAAGATGGAAAGAAGTTCTGGGCAATGGTAAATAGATTGAAGCCAAGGATTGGAATAGAGAGGGAAGTCACCATGCCCCCTTTGGCATGGACAACTCACTTTATGGCATTGTTTGCCCATATTGGTCAAGAAAAGAGGGGAACTCTATTGCCAGCACAGGAGCAGGAAATGCCCACATGGGACCCTGTGTCACCAGAGGAAGTACAGATGGTGGTGAGAGCATTAAAACAGGGAAAGGTTTCTGGTCCAGATTATATCCCTGGGGAGTTCTTTAAAACACTACCGGATTGGGGAATAGGAGCCATAGCGAATTTGTTCTCTTTAATTAATAGCACAATTAGCATTCCAGATTTATGGAAAGTGGGGACCGTAGTCCCGATTTTCAGGAAAGGTAGCAAATCAGATCCAAAAAACTACAGACCGATTACTCTGTTATGTACTGTAGCAAAACTTTACACTGCCTTGTTACTGCAGCATCTGCATAACTGGTGTGAAAAGCAGAACATCTTGGCAGAAGAGCAGGCTGGGTTTAGGGCTCATAGATCAACAGGGGAGCAAATTTTTATTTTACATCATTTAATGAGCAAGTATCAGAGGTGGAAGCGAAAGCTATATTTAGCTTTCATTGACCTATCAGCAGCATTTGATAATGTGTGCAGGGTAGAGCTATGGAATGAGCTAGTCCGCCTCAAAGTTGATCCGAGGCTATTAGCACTGATCAGAACCTTGTACTCAGATACTGGTTTACAGGTAAGAATGCCACCAAAAGGCAGACTCTCGGATTATGTACAGACATTTAGGGGTGTCAGGCAGGATTGCCTGCTTGCCCCCTTGATGTTCAACATATATGTCAACCCATTGATACTAGAGCATCGAGATGTGGAGAGGTATCACCCGCCTAACATTGGGGGAAGGAAGCTATTCCTGTTGATGTATGCGGATGACGCCATCCTCATCTCCTTATCAAGGGTGGGGCTTGGCAGGGCAATACGGGATTTTGAGGATAGATGCAATCTGAAACATCTCAAAATAAATTATGGGAAAACTAAGATCATGGTGGTGGGAGCCCAGAACAAGAAGTATGATTGGCACCTACGGGGACGAGGTCTAGAACAGATCTGACATTACAAGTACCTAGGGGTCAGGATAGCGGGGAATTGTCGGTGGCAACCCCAGGTTCGGGCTGTCAAAGAGGTGGCAGGATTGGAGGCAGGAGCCATCATACGTTTTTTCTATGCGCAAGGCCAGATGGCAGTTAAGATGGCCCGGCAGATCTTTGAGGCTAAGGTACTTTCACACCTCTTATATGGGGCCCATGTGTGGGGAGTGGATGGGGATATAGTACAGTTATTACAACCAGTGATTAACCAATTTTGGAGGAAGTTACTTAAGTGCCCGCAGTCCACAAGTACGTCTATGTTACTAACGGAAGTAGGATGTCCCTCCTTGACTGCTTTAATAGATCAAAGACTCCTGGTATTTTGGGCATGATGCACCGTGATGCACCGGTGGGATCATTGCTTGATCGAGCCTGGACTGAGAAAGGTACTGAGGAAGTGGGTTGGGACCCCTGGCGCAAGGGGGTGCTGGGTCGGTTAGCGAGATAGGATTTTCCAAGTCACATTTCCAGAATGACATCAGTAGGCGAGTGATAAGTCAAATAAAAGTACGGCTCACGGATATAGATAGACAACAACTTAGAGCAGGATCATCTATATCCAGGATGGCACCGTTCTACAAATATATTATACCTCAGCGATCTGGAGCGCTGTATCTATACTCCTACATGGATCCTAACCTGAAATACAGATTCAGCACCCTCAGGCTGCATACAATAAAAATGGCAGTAACTGTAGGGCGCTACCAGGGAGGAGAGATGGTGTTCTTGTGGCAGAGAGATAGAGGATCTCGGGCATTTTCTATTGCGATGTCCTCTATATGATCATTTATGGATGGAATTATGGTCAAGGCTAGGGGTGGGGGATGACTGGACTACAATTAGACAGCTCAGTTGGTTGTTGGATGATCAGGATCCCCATAGGACGAAACAGGTGGCAGTTTTGCAGAAAGGTGTGTTAAGGTGAGATCAAAATGTATACAGCACGAGGAGCTTGGGGTCATATGATACTTATATGGGAAATTCAAAATGATGCCCATCCAAGAATCAGTATTGGACAGGAATAGGGCAATATATAAACAAAGTATGCATCCCAGCATGTAGGGATGAAATGCCCCCTTGCTAGAAGTGCTGGAAGTGCTAGTAGAGGTAAGGCAGGTAGTGGAATGTTTAGGGGGATTACTTACAGGGGTCGAGTGTCGCCGCCATAAGCCCCGGGAAGGGCAAGTCAAGTCCTGAATGGACATGTATGAGACTTTGATGAAGTCGTGGTTGCCTAGCTCTACTAGTGTCTATATTAGTAGAAAGAATAAGTTCAAATATTGGGGGAATGTCTGCAGTAAGTCCTCTTATACAATTTTAATTATGGATTATGTTGTACTAGTATATTGTCATTTTTGACAAGTTTTATTTTGTATTATGTATTTTGAATTTGTATGGTATGTTATGGCCATGGGGCTAAAACAACAATAAAATTTGATTGATTGACTATGGATGTTGCAGCCTTGTATACCAATATCCCTCAGGAAGCTGCCCTAGAGGTAATTGAAGAAACTCTCAATGAGAGAGAAATTCTCCATCCAAGTACTATCTTTTTATGCCAATTGGCAGAATTAGTTCTTACTAAGAGTTACTTTGAGTATGATGGTCAGCTTCATTTACAAATCAAGGGTATAGCAATGGGTTGCACCATGGCCCCCGAAGTAGTCAATCTATTTATGGGTAGGTTCAAAAGGGAATTTGTTTACAACAGGGATTTTAATCCTTTTCTAGACCACATTGTTCTTTACAAAAGGTACATTGATGATCTGTTCTTTTTATGGGTGGGCCCCCAGGAAGCCTTATTCCAATTCCATCAGTATCTAAATGGTAGAGTTCCAAGTATTCAATTTGACTTAAAGTTCGACTCCCGCACAATCCATTTTCTTGACATCAGGCTAGACTTTATAATGGGCAGCATATTTACCTCAACATACAGGAAAGACACAGATGTAAATTCATCATTGCATTATACCAGTCATCATCCAGCGCATTTGAAGAACAATCTACCATATAGCCACCTAATTAGGATTAGGAGGAATTGTAATAATGATGTCACTTTCATACAACAGGCCAACGAATGTATGCAGAATATCAGGAGACGAGGGTTCCCAGAAAAGAGCCTCAAAAAGTGTTTTTTCTGGGCTCTGGGGCAACCGAGAGAATCCCTATTGCTCCCAAAAAACAGACCACCCTGCACAAGGGTGGTCTGTCCTGTAATTTTTGGACCAGGGTTAGGGTAAATACACAAGGCTGTTTTGAGACATTGGCATTTGGTCCATGAGATCCCTGGGTGTGAGAGAAAACCGCTTTTTGCATACAAAACCCCCAAATCCTTAAGGGATGTTCTTGTGAGGGCCAAGATCCAGCACCCTTTATCAGCAGCTGCAGCTATGTCTCCATTAAGAATTCCCTATGGCCACTTTAAATGTGAAATTGCACAGTCTGTCCACTTGGTATCTCCACTAAAGAATTCACCAATCCCAGCACAGGGGTCAATATGCACTACATCGGGTGTTTTCAGACGTTACGGGGCCGCTTGGCCCCGTACCGAAAACACCGAATCCATCCCCCGCCGGGGTGACCCCGTCATGCCATATCAGATGTGCCGGGGGATCCTGGCGGGGAATCTGGGAGGGGGTGGGGCTGCGCGATGCAACGTGCGGCCGCACGGCCCCGCCCCCTCCACGCTCCCCGCCGCCCACCCTCTGGGGAGACGGGTGGGCGGCGGGGCCAATGCGGCTGCAGCGTCCAGCCGAATTCACCACAGCCCAGGATCCTGCCGGTGATCCCGGGCTGTGGCGCCCGGCCAGACGTTATTTTTTTTTGGTCCCCGCTGGGGATCTCTTTGACCACATTCCCCCGGCTAGCCCGGGAAGCATGGTTCAAATTGACCCCATGCGGGTATTGACCGTGGCAAACATCTGGCGGCCGCCAAACAGACGTTCGAGACACAGTGACCACAGGTGGGTATTCACCGTGGTTCACTGTGATCTCGTAACGTCTGAAATCACTCATCATTTCTCCACATGCAGAACCAAGTCAGTTGTGTATGTCATTCTATGCCCTTGTGGCCTTTTATATGTGGGGTACACATCGCGGCAGGTCAAGATCAGAATACAGGAACACTGTGGGAATATCAAGAGACAGGTTTTGAAAGAACCATTAGTATCCCATTTCTTGGATTCACAGCACAGAGTTGGGGATTTAAGGTTTCTCTGTATAGAAGTTGTGCAAGGGACAACCCAGGATTACTCCAAAGGAGGGAGGGTTATTGGATTTTTAGACTTGGGACTCTTCATCCACGCGGTCTCAATGATAGCAATCATTGGTCAGTTTATCTTTAGGTTACAATAGCATTTTAGGTTCACTGGTCATGGTGTGTTTGGTTTTTTGGTGCCTTCATTACCCAAATGGGTTCAGAGTAGTTACTCTTATTCTGGAAAAGCATGTTTCTACAGCAGGGTTCATTCCTTGGCTAATATCCACAGTGTAGGAGATTAGCCTAGCAACAGGTTTTCTCCATATAAAATAAGGAGCAACCAGTCATGTGCAGTTGCTGTTTCAAGCCTTCACGCTGATAGTCACAACAGCAGACCTACAAACATATTTTGGTGGTGAGTTTTATTTCATTACTATGGGCTTTCTGCTTAGAGTGTATGGCGTTTACATGTGCTGATAATTTCTTCCATGACCACGCGTTTTTTTTTTGTTCTTTCATGCTCTAGTTTGTTATTGGGATTGGAGAAGCTTATCTAACTTTCTTCCCCTTTTCCACATGGACTAAGGGACCCCACCACTAGAGGCACATGAGCAGAGTACTATTGAGGTAATATATGTTAGCAAACAACTTGCAATTGGGATCCATTGGATTTGAGTGGTATTAGAACAGGCCCCCCAGCAGAGTGGCTTTTGGGTCTCGAAGCTGTCTCTTTTATTTCACAGAAATTGCCACATCTGAGGAACAATTGGGCAGCCTCTTGGGAGGACAATCCAGGTCTCCTTTATCAGGAAGGAAGTGTGAGAGGCTCACAGTCAACCTCATTGTACTGCATCTATATTTCATGAATGCATTTTTTTCTGCCCATTGATAGAACACTAGGTTCACTGAAGAAGGGGCAGGTCCCCGAAACGTGTCTGAAGGCGTGTCATATTAGGATTTGATGCAACCATTGCACTGCAACTTCACTTTTCTATCAGCCATTTTATGGTGTTACATGTTTGCTTCCTATTGTATGCTAGGATTTGCAATTCCATCATTCCATGGTGTTATATGTTTGCTTCTTATTTGATGCAACCACTGTGCTGTTATGTTGTTTCATGTCACATTAGGTATTCCTTGCTGTTACATATTTGTATGATGTGATATGTGTATGATCTATTACTTGCTGTTACATGTTTGTATGAGGTGATATGTGTATGATCCAGTCATTTATGCTCAGCATTGTTAGTAAAAACTATGCATGATTGAATTTTGCAGCACCAGCCCCCTTTCTCCTTGACTTGTGGAATAGATCTTCTCATCTTACTCTCTTCCAATTTGGGAAGAATGTCAGGCCATCTCATTCCTCCTTTTCCGAACCAGTAGATGTTATAAATTTTGTTGTCAGAAGAAAACGGAAGTCTGTCTTCTCTGACAAACTGCTCCAATCATCTAACAAAGGAATCTCCAAAAATCCAGATTACTTTCTCCATACTTTGTGTAAATTGCAGACATAATTCGCTTTGCATTTAATTCACAACTTCGCATTGAGTACTGTAGAAGATACGACACAGGTGTCCTCCAACTGCAACGTACTGTAGAGAAATAGTATAGAATGCGTGTGTTACTACTACTGCTACTACAACTACTACTACTTCTACTACTACTACTTATTATTAAATAATAATTAATTAATAATAAAAAGCCAGTTTGAGAAACACAATTCCCTTCCCCACCAGTTTGCCCCATGGCACCCAGTATCCCTCCATGCCTCTGTGGAGCACAATCTCACTCTTCCCTGTGCCACAGGCCCCTGCCAGTAGGCAATGGCATCTGAAAGAAACCAGATGTGGCAAGCACAAACTCTCAGACACAACAAACCAAGCATTTTTGCAAGTTTCCCACCCCCCATGCTCCTATGTAAGGTCTGGGCCTGAGGACCCTAAGGTGGGTGGGTGATCTGGAGAGCACATGGTCCTCCTTTGCCTCCCAACAGCAGGCACTGCCACAAGTCCCCACAAAACCAAACCATATTATGATGACCAGCACCCCCAGCCCCTGCCTGCCTCCATGCATAGTACAGTACATCCAAAATCTGTGGTAGGTGGGTGTATGTGTGTGTTACTCTGGGGTGCACCACAGAGACAAGACTAGGAGAGAGTTAGCACATGGTCCCTGCTCTGCTAGCAGGAAGAAGAGCTGCACCCACACAAGCCAACCCAAACAGCCAAAAAGAAGAACACAATTTTTTATGTTAACAAATTACAACCAGCAGCTTCCCCCCATCTCCTGCGGGGAAGGTCCATTGCCACCAGCCCCTAGACATGAAGCAATGAGGATGGTGTGCCACAACCCCACCCCCAAGCCATATATATTGCCAAAGTTTGGCCCCCGTGGCTAGGTCCATTATGCTCCATGTGATGCAAGACACCTGGGTGATACTGGGGTGTCCCAGAGAGAGAGAGAGTGAGAGTGAGAGAGCACGCAAATGGTCCCACTCCCTGACCTGCTGCACCAGCTCACAGGATGAAAGACAGAGTGAGAGAGACAGAACAGAAGCCACCACAAAAAAACACCACTGCCGCCACCACCGCCACCATGTAATTAAAACTAAAAGAGTATGTTATCAGCAACTTTGCCCCTCATATCCCCAAACATGCCCCATGAATGATTACAAATGCAAGGCTTGAAGCTCAGCGGTGGGTGGGTGGGATGGAGGGGTTGACTGGGGTGCTCCACTAAAGTCCAAAGACTGCATTAGGAAGCAAATCAAATTGATCTATTGATCAACACACTTTTTTGGTGTGTGCCCCATGGGTGCCACCAGCCAGATCAGCAGCCATAACAAACACACAAGAGACCAGACATCCCCCCCAAAAGCCTCCATTGTGTGTGCCCAGCCCACCTATGCAAGGCAAGCCCCCTCCCTACACACCATATTAGCCAGAAAAAAACTAGGAAGTATTCCCCCAGTGCCCCAGTTTGTCACATCTTGGCAAAATTCTTGAACCCATAGTCAAAGTACTATGCAGAAAAGCAGGCTAGCAAGAGTTGGACAATTGCTAAAGAAGACAACCCCACAAAAGTGCAACCGTGTGCAGAAATTTTAAAAAAGCCCAAAGTAGTGTGCCCACAGCATGGCCCACCATCACTGCTGATGATGCACTCACTGCTGAGTGCACTCACTTTAAAATCATTATGTAAACCAAGCAGTGCACATAAAAGCAGACTAGCAAGAGTGAGACATTCGCTCAAGAAGAATACAACAACCCCGCAAAACAGTGCAACTGTGTGCAGAAATCCTACCAAAATCCAGCCAGTCCAGTAGACATATTATAACACCCACAAGAAAGAAATCAGACATTCACCCCCTACCCCCTAGGGGCACCTACTTATTTTTTAAAAAGGCATGGCATTGATGTGGCACTGGTAAATTGAACAACCCAGGCAAGGGGAAGTGGAGCCATGCAGAGAGATCCCTATTTGGCCTCAGTGGCAGTTACAGTTGCATTTTACAATTAGGCTTTGCACTGTGCCATGTCATAGCTTTGGTAAGAAAGAAGACAACACACAACCCCACAAAACAGTGCAACTTCATGCAGTAATCCCACCAAAAGCAGACATAATTATAACACCCACAAGAAGCAAACCAGAGATTCCCCGCCCCTTCACACCCCAGGGGCACGCTCTTATTTTTAAAAAAGGCATGGCATTGGTAATGTGGCACTGGTAACGTGAACATCCCAGGCAAGGGGAAGTGAAGCCAGACAGAGAGATTCCTCTGGCCTCATGGTGCCAAGCAGCAGGCAGAGCAGTAGAAGTTACAGTCACACATTGCAATTATTTATTTATTTATTTGAAAAACTTATCCCTCCTATCAAAGCAACCCCGGGGCGGCTTACAATATAAAATATAAAGTATATAATATATAAAATACATAATAAAATAACAACAAAAAGGGGCAAAAACAAAAGAGGAAAAACACAGCCTCCCCACAGTGGGGAGAGGGACATCAAAAAGCAGTAAAATGTATTTTAAAAACCCATCCCAGTCCCCCCACCAAAAATAATACCTCCTCCACCCATCTCCCTCACCAAAAGCCTGGTGGAACAGCCAGGTATTGCATTGACATCTGGAGGAAGGAAAGTCCAGGGCCACCTGGGACTCTGCTGGGAAGGAGTTCCACAGCCTCGGTGTGGCCACCGAGAATGCCCTCTCCATAGAGGCCACTCCGGGATATCTGGGAGACCTCGAGAAGGGAGTTCCTGGATGACCACAGGGGCCAATTAAGGGCACGGGGAGAGAGACGATCCCACAGATAGATGGGGGCCCAAGCCATATAGGGCTTTATAGGTAAACACCAGCACCTTGAATTGAGCCTGGAAGACTATATCCAACCAGTGCAGAGAACAGAGAACCGGTGTAATGTTCTACAGGCAACCGGTCCCCATAAGGAGGCGGGTTGCCGCATTCTACATCAGTTGCAGTCTCCAGACCATCACCATGGGCAGCCCCATGTAAAGCACGTTACAATAGTCCAGTCTTGAGGAATTGAAAGCATAGATGATAATGACCAGGTCGGAGATTGAGACATATGGCCAAAACCAATGCACCAGATGTAATTGACGAAAAGTGCTCCTCTCTACAGCCCCAACCTGGGCATCTCAGAGAAACTTTGAGTCAAGGAGCCCTCTCCGACTCTGAACCTGGGGCACCAGAGAGGGACAAATGCCGTCAATGATGGGGGCCACTACACCCACTGCTTTCCCCACTAGCATAATCTCTGTCTTGTCAAGATACAGTTTCAGTCTACTTGTCCTCATTCAGTCTCCCATAGCCGCCAGACATCTTGTAAGCACCGAGACTTCAGGGCCTGGGTCCAATGAAAAGGAGAGATAGAGTTGGGTGTCATCAGCATATTGATGACACCAAACTCCAGAACTCCACATGGCCTCACTCAACGGCTGCATATTCACGTTGAACAAGAGAGGGGACAAGATGAAACCCTGCAGGACTCCACATGAGAGGTCCTAAGGAGATGAAAAATGTTCCCCACTTGCTGAGTTCTTCCATCCAGGAATGAGAGGAAGCATTCAAAAACAACTCTGTCCACCCTGGCTTGGTCCCTCAGATGAGTCACCAGCAACTCATGGTCAATGGTAACAAAGGCAGCTGATAGATCTAGCAGAATCAACAGGGTCGAATGACCCTGGTCTATTTCACAGGGGAGGTCATTGACCAAGGCCACAATGCCATATCAGTGCCCAAGCTGGACAAAAGCCATACTGTGAGGGATCTAGAAAACTGAGTTTGTCCAGATGCACCTGTAGCTGCCGAACAACTACCTGTTCAATAACCTTCCCTAAAAAGGGAAGGTTAGAGACAGGCTAATAACTGGCGAGGGAGTGAATGTCTAAAGATGTTTTTTTTGAGCAGGGACCAGACCACCACCTCCTTGAGGCAGCTCGGCACCCTGCCCTCCCGAAGGAAGGCATTGACCATCCCCGCCAGCAATGGCCCAAGCATCTCCCTGCTGGCCTTGACCAGCTAGGACGGACACGTATCCAGTCCACAAGAGGTGACTCTAACTGTCCCAAGAACATCCTTTGCATCAATGGTTGAGATCGACTGAAATTGATCCCATAAAATCGGACAAGGCACGGCTTCCACAGTCTATGGTTCTCTCATTGTAATATGTGCGGCATTGAAATCATGGTGAATCCGGGCAATTTTATTAGCGAAGTAATCTACAAACATGTTGCAGCAAGCACTGGACGATTCCAGTTCCAGGTGGAAGGAGGCTGGACCGACCAGCCCCTTCACCACCCAGAAAAGCTCCGCCTGACAAGACTTTGCTGATGATATGAGAGCCTCAAAAAAATTCTTCTTTGCTGCCCGCACAGCTATGGCATAGGCTTGTGAACTAGCTCTATGTCAGAATCTGTCAGCTTCTGTACGAAAATGACACCACTGTCACCCCAACCATTATCCTTCCTGATTTAGCACCTGCAGCTCCTCAGTAAACCAGGGAGCCCTGCGGTGCTGAAGACAAGGGAGCGGATGCTTAGGAGCCGTCCAGTCAATGGCCTCAGTTAACAACATGTTCCAAAAGTCAATGAGGTCATCGAGTGTCTGATTGTCAGGATCAGAGGGTAAGTCCCCCAGAGCCATCCAGAACCTCTCTAGTTCTATCAGCCTCCGAGGGCGAACCAACCAAACTGGTTCCACACCCCTCCAGGGGCAGATGCGCGCAGGGAGACAGGTCTGTAGGAGGTAATAATCTGTCCATGACAAGGGCACTGTTGACACCTCCCCCACCAACGGATCCCCCATCTCAAGGCCAGTGCAGAAAATTAGGTCAAGGGTATGTCCTCCATCATGTGTTGGGCCGATGACAGGTCCATGGTTGCCATGACTTCCATAAACCCACGCTCCGCCCCTCCAAGAGCAGCGTTGGCATGGATGTTGAAGTCCCCCAAGACTAATGCCTTTGGGAACTGCAACACCCCTCCTGACACCATCTCTGCCAGAGTGTGCAGGGATGCCGCCGTACAGGTAGGTGCATGGTATATGAGCAGCACTCCTAACTTATCTCCTGCCAGATAAATCACAAGATGGAGACCTTCAATACCTGATGACAAAGTCTGCTCTGGATACCTCTGAACAGACCAAGAATCCCTAAAAATAATGGCTACACTGCCCCTCACATCTATCCCCCCAGGTGGTAATAAGGGGAATCAGGACTAAGTACCTCTATCGTCTCACAGATCGAAAAGTCCCCCCATAGGGACCATAATTTCCCCTCCCTGTCATGACCCCTATGGCTGCAGGGGGTGGGGGCTGGGGGCTGGCCACCCCCTAGACCCGCTCCATCGTGGATGCTCTTCCCGGTCGGCGAGGGAGATCCCCACCCCCCCAGAGTCACCTGCTCTCACCAGGTGGCATTAACCATCCCTTTCTTGAGCAGCATTTCCCCCCCTTTCACAGGGTAAGACAGTCCTCTCCACGCTAAACTCTGTCCCCATTCCCAGGATTTCTCCCCTCTCTCTCACTGAGGGGTGAAAATCCCCTCCAACTCCAGCCATACCCCAACCTTTCACCGCTCCCTCTCATGGAGGAATGAAGGTCCATACTGTTATATGGGTAACTACCTCTCTTTCACAGAGGGAGTCAACCCCCCACCCAACCCCAGATCAACCTCCTCTTCCTACAGTAGCCCAAAAATTAATTCAAAAAGTCCCTCCCAACCTCAAAATAACCACACTTTCCCCTTACACAACTTCCAAAACAGATTCAATGCCCCCTCCTTCCAACACCATGTTAGCTGCCACACTCTCCTTCTTGTAAAAAACCCAATAAAGTTTAAACAATCACCCAATAATAATCACCCAATGGCTAAACTGCCCCCAAGAAATGCCATGCTACAAACCCAAGGCTGCAAAGCATTTCCCGCAACATACCTCTCCCACCCCAGCCTCCAATAGCTCATGAATGGGCAGAAAACGGACACCGTCTTTGTCTCTGCTGTGACATGCCACAGCCTTGGTAAAAAAGAAGACAACATACAACCCCACAAAACAGTGCAACTCCCACCAAAACAGTGCAACTCCCACCAAAAGCCATCCAGCCCAGCAGACAGAATTAATTATAACCCAGACAAGAATGAAACTAGACATTCATCCCCCCCGTGTCCTGGGGCACCCACTTATTTTTGAAAAATGCATGGCATTGATGTGCCACTGTTAACTTGAAGAGCCCAGACAAGGGGAAGTGGAGCCATTCAGAGAGAACCACCAGTCTGTCCTCATAGTGCCAAGCAGCAGGCAGAAGAGTAGAAGTTACAGTTACACTTTACAATTAGGCTTTTCATTGTGCCATGCC
>QEPC01005112.1:580769-591296 GCA_003113815.1 Sphenodon punctatus
CACACAGTCTTGTTGCTGATACCGTTTCTGGCCATGACTGAGTCGGAGACCATCAGCTCTTTGCGGTGGTGGCGATCACTCGCTGACCCATGAGGAGGGTCCTTATTTGCTTACAGCATGGCCCAGGGAGAGCCAGTTCTGCTCCTGTTGGACACAGACAGCGATTCAGACTTAGAGGAGGTATCCAGCTTCATCACTGAGGCAGGTGAGGAAATAGCTAAGAGGAGCTTCAATCACCATGTGTCCAGGAGCGTTGCAAAAGTAGGAGGTGCTGCTACCTAGTCCCTGATTATCTGTTGCTTCCACTGCTGCTTCCTAGGAGAGACTCCTCTGGGGGCTTAAAAAATTAGCTCTCAGTCTCCTTGCTTCAGATGCAGCAAGCCACTCCAGCCCCGGGACCCACTGTCAGGGTTCTGGGGCCTACATTACAGGCAGGGAGGGCTGTCAATCCTCATAATCTAGAAGCTGCCACTCCTGTCCCAGAACCCACCATCAGGGTTCTGGGGCCGTCATTCCGCTCATGGGGAACTGTCATCCTACCGTATCAAGAAGCAGCCATTCCATCCCCAGGACCCACCATCAGGGTTCTGGGTCCTACGTTCCAGGCAGGGAAGAGGCCCATCCAGGGCTTGGTGGCTGGCATGGCACCCATATGGGGCTGGGCATTGCAGGATGGCATCCTACTTGCCAGATCTCAACCAACTCTTCTTTTAAGGGAGTATGATTTGGTTTTTTTGCAGGAGACTTGGTTACTTGAGGGTGAGACTATTAGTATTCAGGGCTTTCAGATTTACTCTCTCCCTTGTCTTAAAACCAAGAAGAAGAGTCGTCCCTCGGGTGGTTTAGCCATCTTGATTGCCAATAGATATGACAAAGTTTTTGTCCCACTGACTCTGGTAAGGCAGGAATTTCAGGCAGGCACTTAGGAGCTATTCAATGACACTCAGCTGCTCCTGTTTAATTTATATGTTCCCCCCTCTACTTCAGTTTTCTATGACCCTGCTATTTGGCTTGTGTTACATGAGCTGCTGGCCCAACCGGGTAACAAGTTCCCTACAGAACTTTTTGTTATGTCCGGTGACTGGAATGCCAGATTAAGCTCACCACTGGATTTTGAGTCAGTTGTGATACTGGGCACCCTGAGCTGGTCCATGGCAGAAAGATCTAGAGATGTGGTGAGGAATGAGGCCAGCGTCTCTATGATTAGCTTCCTCTTAACAAACGGACTGCTGATTCTCAATGGAAGCAACAAAAAAGATCTCGAGGGAGAATACACTTTTGTTAACACCAATTGCAGGAGTGTAGTTGATTATATAGTAATTCGAGTCAATTCCTGGAGTAGATTTGAGGATTTTACAATAATTACTCGGCCGGAAAGTGACCATATGGCACTACCGTCAATATTAGAGTGTGCCTTCCTGATAATTTGCCCAAATTTGGGAAGCCCTTGAGGGCCTCTTTAGAGTTTGGGTTAGATGGAAGGGTTCCTTAGTAATGAGACGCTCTCTCTATTGAGAGCTCCTGATCTTTCTCTCCTCATGACTCTATGCTGCTGGCAGGTGCTGAGGAAATAAAAACACTTGTGAAGAATTAGTCACTTATAACAGAAGAACTAACTGATAAGTTCCGAGAAGAAGCTCCTCCGAGAAGAAGCTGGTAAAACGCCAATCTTGTATTTGGTTTGAACAGGAGTGTAGATCAGCCAAGAGTAGGATGGTTTCTGCTAAGCTAGCCTGGGTAAAGGGGTATTCTGATCGCTCCAAATTGCAGTTTCAGGAGATGAGGCGCCACTATAAGGCTTTAGTGAAGTCCAAAAAGCTCCAGCATACCCATCTGATCTGGGCGAGAATCCAGGTGACATCCTCTCTTATGGATTCCAGAGGATTTGGGGCCTTAATTAATAATGGACTTCATAGTAACCCTGGGAACCAGATAACTCCAATCAATGAGGAAGATTGGGTGATGTTTTTCGAGTCACTCTTCTCCCCAAATTTCGAGGGGCCAGATCCTGATTCAGTTAAGTTTGCTGGGTATCTTCAGACTGTCGGCCAAGGGGCATTTGATCCGTATGTGAATGAGGCCGAGGTGAGTTTGATACTCCAGCATCTCAAACATGGCAAAGCACCTGGCAGCGACTTTATAGTCGCAGAGGCCCGACAAGTATCCTTGGACTGGTGGTCTCCTCTATTGGCTAATTTCTTTACCCAAATTAATACAACTATGAGGATACCATCTGAATGGGGCATGTCTATTATAGTCCCGATATTCAAGAAGGGCAATCCTCGAGACCCAGCCTGTTACCACCCGATTAGTCTTCTTTCAGTTGTAGGGAAGGTATACTCCAGATTGCTCCTCCACCACTTGGAAACCTGGGTTTATGGCCATAATATCATCCTTCAGGAGCAGGCTGGCTTTCAGAAAAACTCCTCCACCCTGGATAACTGTTTTGTGATTTCCCATTTAATGGCTAAATATATGAAGATCAGGACAGGAAGGCTCTTCTTTGCATTTATTGATTTTCGCAAAGCCTTCAACTCTGCCCCAAGGTTTAAATTGTGGCACAAGCTGCATAAATTGGGCATAGATTAACATCTTTGGGCTCTTCTTATATATATTCATGCCAACAATTTTGCGAAGATCAAGTTGGGATTGTCCGGGAAACTCTCTAGACCAATTTGCATTATACAAAGGGTCAGATAGGGCTGTGTCCTGGCCCCTATCTTATTCAATCTTTACCTAAGTGATCTTATCGTGCATCTGTGGTCCATCCTCCTAAGATCAAGGACAGACCAGTGCCTGCATTGATGTATGCGGACGACATTGTTCTAATGTCGCAAACTAAAAAAGGACTGAGTAACCAGTTGGAGAGCTTGGTAACTTACTGTGCAGAGAATGAGCTGGAAATTAACCTGCAGAAATCACAAATCATGGTGTTAGTTAGGAAGAAAGCCCCCAGGTATAAATGGATTATTATGGGAAAGGAATTCCCTCAGGTTAATTCATATGTGTACCTTGACAGCGTACTCTCTGACAATGGTCTGTGCGTGAAGCATAAGAAGCTAATTGCTTTAAAGGCTAGCGTAGCCACTAATGGGATCACTCGGTTTGCTGCAAGATCTCCTGGGGTCCATATTTCGGCCATCCTCAGTGTCTTTAAGGCTAAGATCCAATTTTTATTGGTATTTGGCTCTGAGATTATGCCAGGCTCAAATTTCCAGGTTTTGGAGGTCCCGCAAAACAAATTTCTGAGGAAGTTATTAAGGGTTCCCCAGAGTGTTACAGCAACAGTTGTTAGAGCAGAGACAGGCATCCTGGCAATTGATTGCTTGGTACGACAAGCAGCCCTTCGGTATTGGGTGAAGGTGTCTAATCAGCCTGAGTCCTCGCTACTCGCTCTGTGCCTTAGGGAAAAATTGGAATTTGAGGGAGTTCCCTCGTATCCTTGAATCTCCCAAATATTTATCTACTTGAGGCAGTTGGAGTTATCAGTATCTTCCTTCTGGGGAAAAAGTGTTTCCCTACAGAAGAGTCTCATTAAACTTAGGGCAAGCGATATCTCTAGGAAGGATGACTTGGCAACTATATCTGCCTGGAAGGTGGCACCATGCTTGCAATATTTCAAGGATTTGCATGATTTTGAACCCTATTTGGACAGTCTGATCGAGCCTATGCTACTCAGGGCCCTTACGTTGCTGCACTTCTGACTGTCTACCTCTGCCGTTGTTCAGGGAAGATAGTCTAAGGTTCCATATGAAAACCGCCTTTGTCCATGTGAGAACCGGGTAGTTGAGGATTTACATCTCCTCCTTTTTGAGTGTTCCCTTTATGAGGATTTAAGGCAAAACGTGGCTGGCCCCAATTTTGAGGGGGAGGGACTGCTTGCCAACCCGCCAGAAAATTATAATACTGTTATCTGATTGTGATGAGGCTACCATAAAGGCAATTGCATTGTTTGCCTTTTTGGCAGCTAGGATTCGAGACGGAGTGGACTTGTAAGTCCCTGTCCCTCCTACTTGTGCTTTTTCCTGTGTTTGACTTCTTGTATTTCTTTTTGCATTATTCGTTTGCTTGCCTGCTGTATCTGCCACGCTTTTTGTGTATATTTGTATTTTTGTTTACTTATGTTATTTTATTTTATTATATTTTTGGCTATGGCAAAAGCTGATGCCCAATAAATTATTATTATTATTAACCAACTCTTCTGCAAATTGGTCAAGTAGCCTTGCCTGGTGGTGGTTCATGTGGCCAGCCAGCCAGCAACCGCCTCCTGTGATGGTGACTAGAAATGGAGAACCCAGTCAGCATAGAGCAAGCAGAATTGGAGGCCTGACAGCCTGCAATGCCTGGACAAGTAGGGGTACCAGGCCAGCCACCGAGCCCCAAGCCTTCCTGGCCTCTGCTGCTGCTTCTGCCACTGGGTCTCAGATGGCCAGCTGTGGTGCCATGGGCACCCCCAGGGGCCAAGTGCTGAGCCTGCCTGCCCGGGAAATCCAGGGTGCCAAGTGCCAAACCTTCCCGGTCTCTGCTGCTGCTCCTTCTGTGTCTCCGACGGCCTGACATGCTGCCCCGGGCACCCCTGGGGGTCCCTGGAGCTCCCCAAGCCTCCCGGTGGGTCCAAACTCTGCCAAACGTTCGACGGGACTGAACTCCACTGGACCAAACCCCCGAACCTGAACTAGGTTTTCAGGCTGAACAGCCGAACATCTGAACCCCGTTCTGTTTGCACATCCCTAATATTTGTTATTTATTTATTTTAAAAACTTTATACCCTGCCCTTCCTGCATAGCAGCTCAGGGTGGCTTACAATCTCAAAAAAACAACACATTAAAATACAAATATAAAAGGCTTTTACAGGGGAGAAGTCATAAAAACAAAACAGAAGCAAAAACAAGAAAATCTCCCTCCCTATTCCTCACCTTCTCACCCTGTCTGCCTCCCTCACCAAAAGCCTGATGGAGCAGCTAGATCTTGCAAAGTTATCTAAAAGAGAAGAGGTCTGGGGCCACCTGGGCCTCTGCCAGGAGAGAGTTCCACAGCTTGGTGCAGCCACCGAGAATGCCCTCTCCATAGTGGACCCCCGGGAAATGAGAGGGACCTTAAGAAAGGTGCCCCCAGTCGACTTCAGGTGTCAATCCAGAGTCTGGGGAGTGAGGTGGTCCTTCAGACAAGTAGGTTCCAGGCCGTGTAGGGCTATAAAGGTCAACATAAACACCTTGAATCAGGTGCTGAAGACTATAGACAGGCAGTGCAGAGAACGGAGCAGCGGTGTAATATGCTCCCGGCAGCCCGTCCCTGTAAGGAGATGAGCTGCTGCATTCTGCACTATCTGCAGTCTCCGAGCCATCATCATGGGTAGCCCCATGTAGAACATGTTACAGTAGTCAAGTCTTGATGTGATAAAAGCATGGATGATAGTGGCCAGGTTGGAGTTTGAGACATATGGCCAAAGCCACCACACCAGATGTAATTGGCGAAATGTACTCCTCACCATAGCCCCCCACCTGGAAATCCAGGCAGAGCTGGGAATTGAGGAGCACTCCCAGACTATGAACCTGGGGAACCAGCATGGGGCAAACCCCATCAATGATGGAGGATGCCACACCCCACTACCATCAGCACCGTCTTATCATAATTCAGTTTCAGTCAGCTTGCCCTCATCCAGTCCCCCACAGCCTCCAGACACTGGGTAAGCCCTGAGACTTCAGGGTCTGGGTCGGATGTAAAAGAGAGGTAGAGTTGGGTGTCATCAGCATGTTGAACATTAAAATGTCTCATGACCTCACCCAGCAGCTGCATATACATGTTGAACAGAAGAGGGGACAAGATGGAACCTTGTGGGGCTCCACATGAGAGGTCTCAGGTAGATGAAGAACACTCCCCGAACCCCATTGGGTTCTTCCAGCCAGGAAAAAGCAGAACCATTCAAGAATGTTTCTGTCCACCCCAGCACGGTTCCACGAGTGAGTTACCAACATCTCATGGTCCATTTAATGGGTTTACCTATTTTTTAGGTATTCATTTTTGCTCTATATGTCTCAAAATAAATGTAGTCATTACTGTATATGCAGTGAATGAACAGTATTTTCAGCCCCAGGCACTCATGAGTCAGGCTTCCAAAATCATTAGATTGGTTCAAAACTATTGGGTTCCATTCCTTGTGCTTTGGCTTGTGAACCTTTAGGCTATCCTGCAGGTGCAGCTTTAAGCTTTTCTCCTATGCCTCAGGCTAACACAGGGGTTCCAAACCTTTCTACCTGTCTGACCCCATTTTGAGATTTAAATATGATCCTGGAACCCCAGACAGCAATAAACCCCATGCTGAGTATATCAGGTATCAACCATATTGTGACCTTATCTGCAGGTAGCAAGAGTTAGGTCCAAATACTGATACAAAGGGTGATTTCAGACGTTATGCGTCTGACATTCACCCCGGTTGAACAATGGTCAAACACAGGCTGCGTTTGACTGTGGTGCATGTCTGTTGGCTTGCCGCCAGATGTGCACCACAGTCAAACGTGGCCTGTATTTGCGTTCACCACACTTCTGGACCTCTGGAAGCAAGGAGGTCGGGAAGTGTGGTGAAAGGCCACCATGGCCGTGGTGAATGGAAAGTAACGTCTGGTTACTTACCGTTCACTGCGGTCAATGAAATTCACCCCTGCCCGTGGTTGCAGCAGCGGCCGGATTGGCTGTTGCCACTGCTCGTTGGGAGGGGGGAGGGCTGCTGGGGAATGCAGGGGGTGGGGCCGTGCGGCAGCATGTTGCACCTCGCGACCCCACCCCCTCCGGGGTGTGTGTGTGCCGCTTTAGACGTTATGGGTGGGTGCTTTCACCATGGGCTGTGGGGTGGTTCGGACCACGGCCGGGGGTAATGGGGCGCAAGTCTGTTGGCGCACCCCTTCACCCCTGGCCATGGTCCAAACCACCCCATGGCCCATGGTGAAAGTGCCCACCTGTAATGTCTGAAATCACCCTAAGTTTAGGAACGTCTGGGCCAGCAACATACTTTATTTTAGAATGAGAGCTGAGATTCCTGACTTCAGGAGCTTGAATCTGAAAAATAGCCTCAAATAATATAAGATTCATGATAAAATTATGAGAGTACTTGCCAAAAACTGCAGTTACTGTGACTTATAATTTTGTACCATGATTATTAAGAAAAAGAGCTACCATTCCCACCATTAGCTTTCTGCATGTTGATAAGGATATTTGATTTGACTGTGACATAAAACTTTAAATGCGTTTTTAAATTAAAGTATTTTAAAAACTAACCTATGCCTGCAGTTCCTGTGGCTGCATATTTGTAAATCTAATTCCCAGACTGATGTTTCAAAACTTATTATGTTAGTAAAATTTTATTTCCATGTGACATTGAAAGAAGTAGAAGTGCTCCTACGACACTCACATGAATAAGCTCACAAATTGGTCACAAAGTGGTCAAAAGTACCTTATTTCACAATTTGGTTTAAAAAAATTGTGTTGTTCTCAGAAGAAAGTGTCTGTTTATGGATGCGTTCACTTTCAGTCACCTCTCACTGTGGTGAGTTTCTAGTCTACGTAGCATATTCTAAACAGCATTGGGGGCAATCCAATGGCCTGGGTATGTCGCCCGCAGGTGCTACTCTCAGGCGAAAGCACGCATGCACAGTTGTACATATGTGCATCACAGCCCCAGGCGGTTGTGCTGTGTGCGTTGCATGCGTGAACACCTGAGTATACACATTCTTGCCTGAGCAGAGCGCCTGCGGACAGCGTACGTGGGCCATTGGATTGTCCCCATTGAGGTAAGGACACTTTGTAGCAGGGGATCTTCCCAGGGCCATAACAGGGAACTGGGGTATCTCTGGGGAATTAGCACTACCAGTCTGCCACACCTATTCAGCCCTGGTCTCGGCTGAATCCCCCTCTTCAAGGGGTACCCTCCTGTAGGATCCAACGCTATACCAGTCCAGAGGATATCATATCCACAGTCTTTATTAGACACAGTAGAGTGCATAATGTACTCCTCAAAATCCACCTCTTCTGCTCCGCCCTTCCTAAGTCTTGCTAACCACCCCCACCCAGGATTATCCCCCACTTGTTATCAAATCAAATAATTTATTAAGCGTGACCGTAGGTCATTGCATTCACAGACAATTCACAACATATAACCCTAAATATAGGTTCGTACTAAAAAACCTTATAATACAGCCCTTGGGTACATATTAGTGACACTGCAAAATCCTAACAATCCTGCGCTTGACCACCCGGGGAATACCTTACTGCCTGCAATCAGGGAGAGCAAAGCCAGCTTATGATATTATTTAATAACTGAAACACCCATCCCAACAAGCTAAGGAATAGAATTAAATAATTCCCACCCCCTTTTACAAACCTAAATAATATCAAGTCAACTCAAATACATTTTTTATTAATATTCATACTTGGCCGACCCATGCAATGTATAATAAACAACATATTACAAAATTTAAAATTCATTTGTCCTCAGACTCTGCACAAGCAAATTTGATATTCACAGGCTATAACAATCCCATTTTGGGCTAAAATTCCTTCAGGCTCTAAAATTAGATGTTGTAAAAATCATCCTTAACATGCCTTTTCAGTCTTCATTAATCATCTCAGTAAATTGGTAATTCAGAAATTTCCCCCTAATCTCAAACACTCAGGCCAAAAAACCTGCAACTCACCTGTTATCTGCTAACTTCCAATTTACTGTAACCAAGCCAAGAATGTGTACCTGAGTTCTCGCACCCTCATGAATGTTGCATCCCTTGTCTCTCCCTCTGTTCCCCCTCTGTGCCCCTGGGCTGCTTTAGCAGGAAGGGCAGGGTATAAATCTATTAAATAAATAAATAAATAAATAAATAAAATCTCTGTCTATCCTCCCCCTGGTTTTAGATTGTAAGGTCTCGGGCAGGGACCATGTCTATCTTATTCTTTGTAAAGCACCAGGTACATTGCTGGTGCTATATAAATGCTAATCATAATAATAATAATAATTAATGTCCACAATCCCTGGAGCTGCAGGCTCATCTGCATCCACCCTACAGACCCAGCACAGTCTTGCTCAGGCACAGGAGCAACCTAGAACAACCCCCCAAAGTCCATCCAGCCAGACCTCAACCCCAGGTTCTGGCCAAGCCTTCCCCAGGCAGGAGGCTCCCTCTTGGGCAGAGCCTCTCCCACTTGCCTTGGTCCACTCTGGTTCTCCAGCCTTCAGCACCCTGGAGAGCATAGAGTGGGAGCTAGGCTTTTTTCAGGGAGATGTTGCTCCTTCACCTTCCAGGCAGAGACTCCCTTCCTCTCTACCTTGAATCTTCTTATATCCCAGCAGAGTGGGCGTGGCCAGACTTTCTCTCCTCAGCCTTAAAGGGCCAGTGTCCTGTCCACTCTGTCTCTGGAGTTCTCAGCCTGTTTTTTCACCAGCTGATCCCAAGCTATGGGGCTGACCCATGTAGCCCCCTTCTTAGAAGGAGCAGCAGCCCTGCAGGACTGCTCCCTGCTACACACATGGTGTGGAGATTTGCCACAAAACAAGAGCTTGGTGTTTGTATGTCCAACCTTCTTGCATTATTAACACCTGGGCATTATTGCCATCCAGTAATTATTGAACTCTGTATTTTTTTTTCTGGCGAGTCTCTAATTTTTAGGGGTGGGTATTAATGATTCAGATTAATCCACAACTGCTCATAACAGGCAGCTAAGGATTAATCCATACAAAACTGCAAAAAAGGCAACACACCTATTGCAGCTCATTTTCAAATCTATAAAAAACAAAACAAAAAACCCCACACAAAACACTGCACATGAACAAATGGCCGTCAGACAGTTTGCGTATGTGTGCCCTTTTCCAAAATGGCAGCAGAAGCATCACCATCCCTGTCATTTTGGTAAACAGCAGTCAGTTTGTACATGTGCAGTGACCATTTTGCATATGTGCAGACTTCCCTATTCCAAAATAGCGGTGACACTGCTGCCATCGTTTTCAGAAAGGACACACATGTGCAGAACAGTCCAATGGCCATTTGTGCATGCACAGTGATTTTTAAATTTTAATTTATTTTATATTTTTTAATTTATTTAAATACGGGTCCATAATATGAGTCCATACTTAAATCCAGAAATTGCAGATACAGATACGCAATGGAACCAAATCCACAATTAAAACCAAATGACCACACATGCTAATTATTAATGCAATCCCCACACCTGACTAACCCGGGAGTCTGCCCCAGTGTCCACTTGCAGGATCACGGAGAGTGGCATCTAATGTTTTAGTGGTGTCCTGGGTTTGACCTGGTACAAGGCGGTGCAGTTAACCCTAGGGTTTCCAGATATGCACATTTTTACTGACCACTTTTGAAAAATACATGTTGCAGGACTGCACTGGCACCACTGCAGTCCTGCAATATGTATTTTACATAAGCAAAGATGCAGGCACCCTACCAGCAGTAGGTAAGGACTTAACTGAGAACGCATATGGGAAGGCATGGCAGTAGCCAGCTCCAGGAGAGTAAAGACTGAGAT
>QEPC01005114.1:0-14212 GCA_003113815.1 Sphenodon punctatus
ATTTAGAAAATTGGTACACATAGTGCTCTCTATTGGGGGTACAATCTTCCCAAGTTCAATCAGAAATGAATAATAATCAAGAAATCTCTAGCCAGAAATACGTGTTTCATTTCCCCCCCTTTATTTCAAAATCAAAAAGTCATTTTTATTTCTATTTTCATTATTATTATTTGTTCTTTTTGTTATTCCAGTAACAATAATGAAAACAACCATTTTCATTATTGTTATTGTAATAACGAAAATGACATGTACACCCCTACGTTTCTGGCACACTTGGCCTGATCAGAGAAATACAGAGAGGGTGACATTATGCTGGATGATCTAGCCCTATTATGATGGCAATGCAAGCGTGCTATAGGTTCTGGCTATAGAATGCTATTGTGATTTTATGAGGACAGTTTCACAGCTGTCAGACAGGAATTACAAGGGCTGCTGCAGTATGTTTTCAGGACTGAGCTTGCTTTTGGTATAGGTATAATTCAAGAATAGTAATTGGTATCTTTTTTTTGTTAATATGTCTTTTTTATTTTAGCTTCTAATGCATAACATCAAAACAAAACAAAATTTACATATATGTTCCCTTCCCTGGTTTCTCCCGCCCCCTTCCCACCTCCCCATAACCCCCCCTCCCCTCAATTTCAGTAAATTTCTCTTAAACAAGTCGAGTGTGTGAACTGTTCCATCTTTATCTTCTTTGTAAGTACTGTCCAGCATAGGTCCCAGTCTTTATAAAATTTGTCTAAATTATCTTCTAGGTTGTCCGTGATCCTTTCCATTGAAAGGCAATGCCAAAGTCTGTGAAGCCATGCCTGTCGGGTGAGACCCTTAGCAAACTTCCAAGTCCTCGCAATAGTGTGGATCGCTGCTAAAATCAGGTTGGTACTTGTCCTCCTCTGCTGTTTGGTTATCCCCTTTTCTGGGTATAGCCCTAATAGGGCTATTTCTGGCTTAAAAGGCAATGGTATATTCAGTGTCACATTAATAACCTTCCATACTTTATTCCAGAATTCAGATACCTTTGGACAGCTCCACCATGAATGTAGGTATGTGCCTCTTTCCCCACAATCCCGCCAACAGGTTGGGGGGTATGTTGCTTTTATTATATTAATCTCTTCCAGCGTAGTATACCACCTATGCATTACCTTGATTTGTGGTTCCTTAACTAACAAAGATCTAGAGCATGTATTGGTATATAACCACATCTGTTTCATCTTTTCTTCTGTTATCTCTATCATGAATTCATCCTCCCACTTAGATACATATCCTGCATCCGGCAAATGATATATTGTCTTTACAATCCTATGTAGTATGGAGAAAATTCCCCTTTGTCCTATTTTATTAAATAGGATCTTTTCTAACTCTGTGGGGGCTCTACTAAAATTTGGTTTATCCCTTGGATTTGTCAAGGCGCTATGCAATCTGCAATACTGCCAAAACAGTATCTTTTCCTTCAGGGTCTCTTCCAGTTCTTCCCTTGTTTTTAGCCCCCCCTGTGTGAACAAGTGTGTAGCCCAGTATATTCCCTTCTCTCTCCACCCCTTCATGATCGCTCTCTCTCTTACGTCCCATTTGGGCCCAATTTTATCTAGTGGGGTATATGGGGTTTTGCCCTGTATAATCTCTAGTTTTCTTTGGCATTCCCTCCATGTATTTAGTGCTATTCCAGCAAAAGAGTGATCCTTACGTTCAAGCCCCTTCAATTGTATTTTTTCTGGGCAGTCAAAAATATCTTGCCCATTTTCCAATCCAAGAGTCTCTAGTTCCAAAGTCCTCCATCTGGGCTCATCTCCCTCATTAAACCATACTTTTACTGTTCTCAAAGCCGAGGCCCTATGGTACATTCTCATATCCGGTAAATTACATCCCCCGTGTTCTATTTTAGTTTTCAGTATAGTTCTTTGTACTCTAGGTCATTTTTGCCCCCATATTACATATCTCATAATCTTTTCTATTTTTTGAAAATTATTTATTTAGGGATATAGGTATTGCCTGTATGGTGTATAATATTTTGGGTAATAACTGCATTTTAATTATATTCATTTTCCCTATCCAGGAGCATTCCAGTCTCCTCCAAGAATGCTATTTATTTTGGAATTCCTGAATAAGGGGTAAGTAATTCTTTTTGTATAAATCTTCCGTGTTTTTGGTGAGCCAAACCCCCAGATACTTCAGTTGTTCTGATTGCATTTGGAATTGCACTAGTTCATCCAGGTCTGCCTGTGTCATTCCTATTTTATTTAGTGTCATGACCTGTGTTTTATTTGTGTTTACCTTGTATCCAGATAGTGCACCAAATTCCTTTAGTACTTTAGTTAGTTCCTTCATTGATGATTGTATATTGGTTATTGCCAGCAGCATGTCATCAGCATATACCATTGTTTTATGTTCCACTTCCCTTGCCTGCAATCCTTTAATTCCTGTGTTCTGGTTGATGGCAGCTATCAATGGTTCTATTGCCAAATCAAATAGCAGGGGAGATAAGGAACAGCCCTGGCGTGTTCCTCTACCAATTGAGATATTTGGTGTCAGTACCCCATTTATCGCAAAATTGACTACCAGTTGTTTGTAAATACTAGCCACCCATTTTAAATATCCACCCTTAAATCCCATTTTATCTAATGTGGCCATTAAAAATTCTTTTTCCAGTCTGTCAAAGACCTTGTTCACGTCGAGGGAAATTAGTGCTGTGGGGTTTTTGTCTTTTTTGGCTTTGTATATTAGATTTATCGCCCTCCAAATATTGTCTACTCCCATTCTGCCATTAATAAACCCCATCTGGGGGGATCTGCGCATGCGTCGCTGCTAGCAGTCGGGAGTCGCCTGTGCTCCGCTACCCCCGGCTCTAAAAAGAAACCAAACACTGTAAAAAAAGAAAAAATTCCCTGATTTTCTGCCCGAGGATGGCCGGCAAGAGCAAACCCCGGAAGAAGCTATCACAGGCGAACGCTCTCGAGCGTTTCTGCCAAAAAAACCTGGCTGCGGAGCTGAGGCCCGGGGGAGAGCCCTGCAGCGGCGAGAACAACATGGCGGTGGCTGCAGTGGGAGCGCGGGAACTCGAGGGAGACCAGGTCGCACTGAGCTCGGAGGAAGAAGAAGCAGAGGAACTGAGTTCAATTAAAAAGCTCCTCAAACAGATGAGAAAAGAACTGAAGAATGAAAGGAGGCAGATTAAAGAAGCAGTGCAAACAGGTAATAAAAAATTGGAGGAGATGGCGAAGAGGGTGGAGGCAGCAGAAGGGAGAATATCGGAGCTAGAGGATCACTCCATGGTTACCCAGGAACAGCTAAACAAATGGAAGGGGGAGACTGCTTTTTTGCTTGCTAAATGTGAAGACCTGGAAAACCGGTCTCGTAGAGGGAACTTGAGAATAAATGGTGTAAAGGAGGCAGGGGGTCAGAAAAAATGAATGAGATTATTTGCTCTATAATGAAGGAAAACTTCCCAGAGGAGGGGCACTTTCACACTGCCATAGTGGAAAGGGCCCACAGAACTGGGCGCCCTCCACAAAAAGATACAGACCCTCCCCGCCCAATCTTGGTCAAATTTCTGAACTACAATATTAAAGAAGAGGTTCTGAGAGCAGCCAGAACCAAGAAGTTGGTCTTTCAGCAGCAATCCATAAAAATATTTCCAGATTATGCTGCTGAAACTCTGAGGAAGAGACTTAAATGGAGTAAATATTTTGGGGAGCTGAATGAAAGGAATATGAGACCTAGACTATTGTTCCCAGCAAGAATGTTGATCTTTGAAAAGGGGAAGAGAAAAATCTTTGAAAATACGGAAGATCTGGAGATATTTCTGGCAGCTCAATCTGTGTCTGTTGCAGCTGGAAACTCAGTGTGAAGATCTGCTTCTGAAGTCTCTGCAGGGCACCCCAGAAAAACAGTGAAGATATTAAGACTCTAAGTACAAAAGGGTAACTCAAAAAGGATTTTAAGGGAAGGGGAAGGAAAGAAAGAAAAAAAAAAGGAAAAAAAGGGGAAGAGGCTCGCTAGGGGGTAGTTTAAATATTGATAAAATGCTCTACAGGCAAAGGTATCTCCTTTAGTGGGGTGACAGAGTTTTAAGTGGTCATGGTTAAGTGATTAAATAAAAGAGAGAAGAAAAAAAAGAGTAGCTATAAAGAAAATAAGTCGCAGGTAGGAGAAGATGATGGCAATATTGTTGTTAAATGATTTATAGTTCAAGGATAGTATGCGAGACGGCTTGCAAGAGTTATGAGTGTTTTTATAAGTGACTTGAGCCTTCTAAGCACCCACCCAGGGAAAGTTAATCTGGAGGTTGCCTATGGAAATAAAATGGAAGGTAAAAGGCTATGGCCTGAAGGTCTCTCTCAGATCTACTGCAATAGCCCCAGCTTAATAATCAAGTGCCAAGGCTTAACTAGCGTATCACATAGGTAAAGGGGAAGGACTCAGCTAGGCTGGAGCTGCAGTAAGTGCCCTGATGAATAATTAGCAGGGAAGAACTCCCCTTAAAAACTGCAAGAGATAACTATCTAATTGAGCCTAAGGTAGGGGATCGTACTTTAGGAGAAAAGGGTTAATGCGGGCACTTTTAAGGTGCAGCAATAAACTGGCAAAGGTGGTAAAGTTCAGAGATATTTTCTAGAAATACTTACAAATGCCTTGGTGCCTGTGTGCTGGTGCCCCCCCCCCAAAATAAGGGTTACTAAAGGAGAAAATGGAGGCTGTAAGCAGCTTTTAGGTAGCTGCAAGGAATGAGGGAATGCTGCTCAGCTCAGATGCCTTCCTCATGACCGGGGCAGTATACCTAAGCAGTAAGTTTAAGAGCCTGGAGTTTTAATTGGAGTAATTTAGGTTGATAGGTAACTCAGAGGAATCTGCAAAATGGCTAAAAAGCTACACAGCTCAGTGTTCTCCTGTATAATGACCTGGCAGGGTTTTTTTTCTTTTTTTTTCTGAGAGTTAAGTGCTTAAGGTGTAATATGTAAATTATTTGGGGAAATGTGAACAGAGGCCATGTGGGGATGATACATGGAAGTTTACAGGGTTTGGGTCTTAAGGTTTTGCTTAATGGGTGCTGTGGCAGCCTGGGGTTTGGAGTCAGCAGCTAAGAGCAATAAGAGTCACTCAGAGGGCCATGTAAAGGGGAAGTGGGGAAAAGGAAAAAAAAAAAAGGGAGGGGGAGGCATTCGTCCTGAGATCAAGGGCTCAAGGCAGCGGGGGCTTCTGTGAGGGAAGTCTGAGTTGGCAGGCAGCATAAAGGAGATGCAAGGAAGGGCCATTATCTGTTCTGATCAGAATTACCTTTCAAAATCTAAGTCAAGAGCTCTGGGCTGCTGGCTCTAGCGACCCAAGGCACTACAGGAAAATTAAAAGCAAAAAGTGAGACCACGGGCCCCCTGGGGGACTTGGAAAGTATGATTTAAAGGTTTGGTTAGTTTAAAGGTATGGTTTCCCTTGAAGTCTAGTTAAAAATTTTAAAGCTCCCAAAATTTTTTTTTTAAAAATGCAAGAGCTTAAGGAATATAGTGAAATTACTGGAAGGTTCTCAGTCTGCAGGGAGCTGCAGAAAATGTCCAAGTAAGAAATAGTTGAGGGGTTTTTGTTCGGGGCTACGAACTATGGAAGTGTTATGAAGAGTTGTTTGGTTAGAAGGTTGATTATATAAAATATTTGGTGATGTTGAACGGAGCCGGGGGGGGGAGGGAAAGGCACACCTGCACACTTTAGAGCCAGGTGTAGACTCTCGGAGGATCCCTAACACATTTAGGGAAGAGAGGATAGAAAATGGGAAAGGGAAGCAGGGCAAGGGGAGGTGGAGGGTTGGTGGGTCTTTTTGGGTACATGGGGAACATTTCAAAAGAGACGTGACAAGGGAAGTTTCGGATTTCTATAATAGCACAGAGCTAGTACATAGGGAGCTCCCCTCCTTGGGAGGGGGACATGGCACAGATGGAGGAGGTTATGAGGCAGCAGGCANAGGGGGACATGGCACAGATGGAGGAGGTTATGAGGCAGCAGGCACAGAGAAAAAGGAGGATCAGAACTATAATGGATCAAGGATACAGCTTTACTCCAAAAGCTAGCTTAAAAACAATCACAATAAATGTTAGAGGCTTAAACTCTCCACAGAAGAGAAAAAGAGTGAGGGATTTCATGGAGGAACAGGGGGCAGATATCTTCTTGATCCAAGAAACTCATTTACTAGACAAATATGTCCCTAGGTTTGCTAGTTAAAAAACAGGGGGGCTATATGCATCATGTGCCAAAAAGAAAAAAGCCGGGGTGATGATAGGCTTTAGCAAAAGAAACAACTTTGAGCTAGAAAAGTGTATTAAAGATAAGGAGGGCAGATTTATCTGCATAACTGGAAAATTGCAAGGAAAGTGGGTAACAGTTGCCAACATTTATGCGCCCAGTGTGGGGAAAACAATCTTTTTCAGAGAAACCTTCAAGAAAATAGCAGAGGTAGCTAAGGGTTGGACTACAATACAGGGGAACTTTAATGCCACCATAACTGATCTTGATCATTCCCGTAGAGGGAATGTAAGGAGAGAGACCAAGGAAATTCCCAGGTTGCTGGAAAAATATGGTTGGGTAGATTTATGGAGACTATTGAATGGGACACAGAGGGACTACACATATTTCTCGACGCGCACAACAGCTACACGAGAATTGATCATGTGCTGACTAGCAAAATAGATGCACATAAAGGGAAAAAAATGCTACATAACACCAGTTGTACTCACTGACCACAATGCAGTGGTGACAATATTCAATGATGCAGCAAATCAAGGCCCGAGATCATTCAACTGGAGTTTAAACAGGACCCTCTTGAAAGGAGAGAGGAATATAGCTCAAATACAGTAAGTTATCACAATTTTTCACAATAAATACTAATTCTGTTCAGTCCCCAGCAACTAATTGGGAGGCAGCAAAGGCGGTGTTCAGGGGAAATTTGATTGCCTTGCAAGCAAAAAATATTAAAGAAAAAAGACAGAAAAAGAAGGATCTAAATGCTGTTCTTCAAAGGCTTGAGGCGCAAAATAGAATCGCCCCCTCGAAAAGTCTGAAATTAGAAATAATAAAAAATAGGGAAATAAACGCAATGGAATTAGAATGGTCAAAAACACAACTTTAAAAAATAAAATTCTATTTCTATGAAAACAGTAATAGGGCAGGAAAGGCCTTGGCTAGGCTTGTAAAGGCAAAACAAAGGAAAGCTCATATAGCTAGGGTGGTTGACAATAACAAATGCTGTACTGAGCTCCCCCAGATAATGCAGACCTTTTTAGACTATTATAAAAGTATATACTCCACGCAAAACTCTTGTGCGACAGAAATGAGAAATTTTCTTGAAGGGGTAGATTTACCAAAACTCAATACTGATCAAGTTGCTTTCCTAAATTCGCCCATCACAGATAAGGAAGTTCATGAGGCAATAATGGCTTCAAAAAATAACAAGACAGTGGGCCCAGATGGATTCCCGAATGAGTTTTACAAAAAATTTGAAAAAACTCTGGGGCCGCACCTCACAACTGTATACAATCATATTTTAGTAGAAGGAGAGATGCCACAAAATTTCTATAATGCGGTAATTACATTGATCCCTAAGCCAGGCAGAGACCTAGACCAGTGTGGCAGCTATAGGCTGATTTCTTTACTGAATGCGGATTTTAAGATTTTTTCCAAAATACTAGCTGATAGGCTCAAAGTAATAAGCGGAGAAGTTATCCACAGCAACCAAACTGGGTTCATTCCCGGAAGACAGGGCAGGGACAATATTAGGAAGGCTATAAATGTGATTTATGCTTTAAATAAGCAGAAAAAGCCTGCCATGGTCATCTCAGCGGATGCGGAGAAGGCTTTCGATTTTGTGGAGCCAAAGTTCTTATTTGAGACCCTTGGGAAGCTAGGGTTTGAGGGAAACTTCTTGAATTGGCTGAAGGCTATCTACAAGAATCCACAATCAAGCTTAATTATCAACGGAGAGTTCTCTAAGCCTTTCCCATTGCGGAGAGGAACTAGGCAGGGATGCCCTTTATCACCCCTTCTTTTTAATATAGTCCTGGAAGTTCTGGCCGCAGCAATCAGACAGAATAAGAAAATAGAAGGGATAAAAATTGGAGGAAAAGAAACAAAGCTCTCATTGTATGCGGATGATTTATTAGTTTATATAACAAACCCTAAGGAGTCTCTGCCGGAATTACTGAGGGTGATGGAAAATTTTGGGAAAATCTCTGGGTACTCGATTAATAAAGAAAAATCCTTCACGTTAATTTTCGGTGAAGGGGCCGAACAGGAGGAACAACTTAAAAAGTTGTCACCATTCCCAACAAGCGAGCATGGTTTAAAATATCTGGGGGTTACGTTAACAAAAAATACAAAAAATGTATATGCGGCGAACTTTTTACCACTATTTAAGAAACTAAAAGAAGAGGTGCAACCTTGGAAAAATCTGATGACTTCCTGGTTAGGGAAGATTAATTTATATAAAATGATTGTTCTCCCTAAATTACTTTATAGACTGATGGCTATCCCGATCCAGCTCCCAAGCTCCTTTTTCAAAATGAGCGATGAATTATAGAGGGATATTGTATGGAACGGAAAAAAGCCCAGAATTAAGAAACAGGAGCTGTTCCAACTAAAAGAGAAAGGAGAACTTAATGTCCCCGACATAAAAATATATCATATGACGGCATCGGTGATGGGACTAGATGATTGGTACCACGAGGCCAGGGCGCCTGAATGGGCTACGCTGGAAAAGGAAATACTGGGGTTAAAGGCGCTAATGGATCTGAGAGTGGATAAGGGAAAGGTGCCCAGAGAGATAAGGACTGATCATCCCTTCATAGGGAACATGATCAGGAACTGGGAGAGAATTAAAAAGAAAATGGGACTGTTTGGGGATTTATCCCCACTTACACCAATAAATTCCAAACAAATAAGGGAAAGCAATATAGCCCCGGGGATCAGAGTGTCCCTAAATAAAAGGGGCATCACTACAATGGAACAGCTATTTTGGGAGGGGGAATTCCTTTCCCCACTGGGTTTGAAGGATCTGCTGAGAGAGGAAGTTAACTCATTCCAATACTTACAGCTAAAGGCGTTGGTTACGTCGCCTTCGAACAGAGAAAGATTAAAGAGAGAACTAACAAAAATAGAGAAGATTCTTTTTAAGACTAACAAAGCCTCCGGTAGACTAGGTAGAATTTATAGGGAGCTTAAAGATGTACTATACACCCCCTCAGTAGACTATATAAAGAAATGGAGGAAGGATTTAAATATCCCGTTAGTTCAAGAAGAGGAAAAGAAGATATGGGGTCATATGAACAAATGTGTGTTCTCCTTAGAGGTCAGGGAGATACAGGTTAAATTAACTACCAGATATTACCTAACACCAGAGAAAATGAAGTTCGCGGACCCAGGTGGGGTAGGAGTATGTTGGAGGGGTTGTGGACAGATAGGAACCTACATGCACTGTTGGTGGGAATGTGGGAAGGTTCAGCTCTTTTGGAGCAAGGTTTGGAAAACAGTAAATAAAGTAGCAGGGATGGTGGTGCCGTTCAGGCCAGAAATTGCCCTGCTGGGCCTATTTCCCAATGTAAGCTGCATGAAGATCTGTCAGGACTCTTGCAAAATCATCTGTTTGGCAGCTATAAATATCATAGCTAGGCACTGGCGTTCTTCGGAGGACCTCACCACGGACGAGCTGTTTCATAGAATCTGGTATATGTATACCATGGAAGAACTTCATGCGGATATCCATAACAAGAAGCAAGGCTTCGAGAACACTTGGGCCCCCATTACTAAAGCCTTGGACAAACAGAATGGAATAATTTAATAAACTCTAAACAGGTTGGGTTGAAATGTCAATGTTTGGAGTGGGATGACAATCCTCATCGGGGATCCACCTCTTAGATTTTGGGAGGGAATCTGTGCTTCCTGTCTGATGTCTCTGTCAATCGTCTCTTGGTTTAATGTATTCCATATAATATCATTGTATGGAAACATTGCAGATGACCAATGTAGTTCATAGGTTTAAAATGTATGAAAAAAGTTTGTACTTGGTCGGCTATGATGTATTTTTGAAATTTCCAAATAAAAGTTATATAAAAACAACAATAAAAAAAAAAACCCATCTGGTCTGGTCCTATCAGTGATCTAATGATTTTCTGCAGCCTGGTGGCTAAAATCTTAGTAAATATTTTGGCATCCGTATTTAGAAGCGAAATAGGTCTAAAATCACCACATTCTTTGCCTATTTTCCCTGGTTTAGGGCAGAGCGTAATGGTAGCTGCATAAAATGTCGCGGGCATCTCTTGTTTTTCTTTTATCCCATTGTATACCTTCGTGAATAATGGGGCCAGCTGTTCTCCATATGTTTGATAAAACTCCGGGATGAACCCATCGGGTCCCAGAGTTTTATTTTTGGGCAGTTCCTTTATGACTTGTTGTACTTCCTTCATTGTATTGGGCTCATTTAGCCATCCTCTCTGTTCAACTGTTATGTTTGGTAGCTTTTGTTTGTCTAAAAAGGTATTAATGTCCTCCCCATTTGGTGCCTCAGTGGTGTACAGGGTTTTATAGAAATTTTGAAATTGCTCCCTCATTTCTTGTCCTGTGACCCAGTTCTCTCCTTTGGGGTGTAATATCTGTGTTATCTGGGTTTTTTTCCTTTTCTGTTTTACCATCCATGATAGTACTCTATCTGCCTTATTGCTTTTATTGTAGTAAAACTGTTTTGTGTATCTGAGTTTTTTTATTACCCTCTCTGTTTCAATTGTATCTATTAGTCCCCTTAGTTCACCCCTTTCTCTTGTGCCCTGTTTTGTAGGTTTCTTTTTCAATCTCTCTTCTAGTGTGCTTAGTCTCAGATATAAGTCATTTAACTCTTCTTTACTTTTCTTTTTATTATAGGAATCAATTTTGATGTATTGGCCTCTCAAGTATGCTTTTGCAGCCTCCCACACCACTCCCTGGGACACCTCTCCGTTATCATTCCATTTCATATATTCTTCAACGTGTTGTTTAATTTGCTCTTTGTTCATTGTGTTCAATAAAGTTCCCTTCTTTAAAACCCAATGGGGTGTCTTATACGTTGTTTGTTGCCCTATTTTAATCGTTGCTGTGATTGCACTGTGATCTGTGAATGCTGCAGGGGTGATGTCTATCTGGCTACATTTTCCCCAGTTTTTATCTTGCATAAAAAGATAGTCTATTCTTGAGTGTCATATGCCTATTGGGAAAAAAAGTATATTCCCTTTCTTTTGTGTGCTTTAGTCTCCACACATCTGCCAATTGTGCCTGTGTTATTATTTGTGCCATTTTTAATTGGCCTCTTTTCAATTTCCCCCCTCCTGATCTGTCTAGCCTTGTAAGAGGGCTATTTAGGTCCCCGGTTACTATAAGTATCCCCTGGCATTCTTTTTCTATCATTTTCACTAACTTTGTCATGAATGTTGTTTGTCCTGTATTAGGGGCATACAAGTTTAGGAAAGTAAACAGTTCTCCTGCCACCCTCCCTTGTACCATTATGTATCTTCCCTCCAGATCTTTCACTATTTTCTCTCCCTTGAATTTCAATGTGTGGGCAAAAGCCAGTAATACTCCCGCTGTTTTCTGCCCCGCATTTGTGAAGTATATATGTTCAAAGTATTTATCTCTCATTCTTGTATTGTCTTTTTGCAATAAATGCATCTCCTGCAGAGTCAGTACCTGTGCATTTACACGCTTTGCGTATTGCCACATCTTTTTTCTCTTCGTTGGACAGTTTAACCCATTTACATTCAGAGAACATGTCCTAAAATCAGCCATAATCCCTGTTTCCCAAATGTTCTGTTACTCGACCTGCTTGTTTACATTCTCTGCATGTACCTTGTACCTTATGACCTTCCCTTAAGTCCCTTTTCCCTTCCCCTCCCCCCTTCTCCTCCCCACTCCCTTCCCACCCCCTTCTCTCCCTTCCCTTTGGCAACTTATCCAGTTGTCCATTTCTCTCCTACTCCTCCTCTGGAGGTGCCTATGGAGCCGCTCAATCTGTGCTGTCCCTCCAGACAGACCCTTCCTTTAATACTTGGTCCCATATAGTTCTTTGTCTTTCTTTTGCCTTTTATCTTTTTCTTTGTTAGTCTCCTGTGAACGTGGATTTTTTCAGTTCTTTGTCCCCTTCCTTTGGGCTATTCTCTTGCTGGTCCCGGTTCCTCTCTCTGCATCTCTGGCATCTTTGCTGCTATGTATTTCTCTAGCGCCTTTGTATCATAGAAGTTCCTTCTGCTGTTTTCATGCATGAAGGAGAAGGTAGAAGGGTATCTTATTTGCGTTTTCATTCCCTGTGCTGTAAATTTTTCTTGTAATCTGTACCATCCCCTTCTCCTTGCCACCATTGCTGCTGCTAAATCTGGCTGTATATTGATTCTGTGGCTCTGGTACCTTAAATCTTTAATTTTTCTAGCTTCCCATAGAATTTGCTCTATGGGAGGGTCTCCATCTTTTGGCCTGGGGTGGAGAGTCCTGTGGGCCCTATCGATCTCTACTTCATGGAGTTGGGGGGCACTCTGGAAGGATTTCTTTCAGGATTTTCTTTATTAGCCCTCTGCCTCCCTGGGCTTCAATACCCTCAGGGATTCCTTGTATCCTCAGATTATTCCTCCTCCCCCGGTTTTCCAAGTCCTCTATTTTTCTCTGCACTCCCCCCAGGACTCTTTCCATTTCCTGTACCTTATCCTCCCATCTTTGCTGCTGATTCTCTCGCCTTTCAAGTCTCTGTTCCAAGCTGGTAACTCTCTCAGCCATACCATCGGATTTTTTATTGAGACAGTCCACTACAGAGGTAACTTTCCATATATTTTCATTTAAGAGACCCCATTGCTTTCTAGAGTCAGTGTAGTTTGAATTTATTGTGTCCATTAGGCTCGCAAGCTGTGCTGTAAGCTCTTGTTGTTCCCCCTGCTCTAGTCCACGTGTCTCTGCCATGCTGTCTGCCTGGGGTTGCTCCAGCTCCCCTCCCCTCCCTCTTTCACTTCTTTGCAGTTTTTCTCCACTTTCCATCCCTCTCTGCCCTTTATTTATGGGTCCTTGGGGGGTGGGGGGGGTTCTTCTTTATGTTTTTCCCCATTGGGGGAATTAGTTCCACGTTTTTACCTTTTTTTCCAGCAAAATCGTGCTGGGCCGCCTGTAGCATCTCGCTGAAGTGGCTACTGCATGCACATGCCCAGACGCATCCCCAGTAATTGGTATCTTTGTGTTCAAAAGGCTGCATTTAACAACATAGGCTTTGCTCTGGTTACCATAACATTGCTAAAAGGAAATAATATAAAGAACAATAGAACCTGAGTTTCTTTGCTGTATCTTCCATGTCATTTTTCATTATCGTTATCATTGTCATTATTAAAATATGCCATTTTATCGTTATAACAACAATGTCATTTTTGTTATTGTTGTTATCAATGCTGGTACTACTGATTTCAAATGAAATTTTGTTTTTGGTAACATTTTAGTTATTGATATTGATATCTGGTATCGTGATCTTGTGACACGAAAAACTGGAAATGGTAGTTTGATCGGCTGTGTGTGGCTGCTTGGTTGTGAACTTGTGTGTGTCTAGCTGTGTGTGTGTGGGTTGTGTGTGTCTATGTGAGGAATCTGAGGATGGAAGGTGAAGGAAGCACTGGTAGGAAGAAGAACCTGAGGAGGAAGGTCAAGGTGGAGGTGGAGGAGGAAAAAATCATGGAGGCCCAGGCTGGACCATCTCGTGAGGTGGTGGAGGTGGGCCCCCTCACCAGAGGAGGAGGAGGGCAGAGGAGGTGACACTGCCAGGTTTGTAAAATTTGTTTTTATTTATTTATTGTTCCATATAACTTTGCAGACAAGAAGAATACTATCCTTTAGCACGAGCATGCTGGTATGCAGGTAGGTGGGCAGTCAGGCATGACCAGCAGGCTGGGCATCTGCGAATGGCAGAGGAGGAGCAGGATTTGCACGTGTCTTTTTTCATAGTCTGCCAGAGAGAGAGAGGGGCTCTGGCAGCAGCAGCAGCAACAACAGGCATCAACGGGTGGCAGAGAAGGAGCAGGCTGGTGGGTGTATAGGCTGGCAGGTGGGTGAGTGCCAGCAGGCAGTCAGGCACAAGCAGCAGCACCCAGAGACATGCCAGGGTTCTCAACTTGCAGACAGCAGCACCCCAGGAAGGGCAGGATTTGCACGTGTCTTATTTCATGGTCTGCCAGAGAGAGAGATGGACTCT
>QEPC01005117.1:27466-46121 GCA_003113815.1 Sphenodon punctatus
GGCTTGGGGGACAGGCAGGATGGTGACTCCATCAATAGTTATTGACAGTGAGGAAGGAGAGGAAGGATGAGGGGGGAAGATAAGGAGTTCAGTTTTAGCCATGTTGAGTTTGAGTTGACGTTGAGACATCCAGGTAGAGATGTCAGAGAGACAGTTGATGAGACGAGCTTGAACAGAGGGAGAGAGAGAGGGAGTAGAGAGATAGAGTCAAACAAAGACAAATCTGAAAAAGTAGAAATGTGAGTACCCATTTCAGTCACGGGTATCATTTGGATATCCAGCAGGCTATTTGAAGAATGTGAATAATAAATCTACTAAAAAACAAAAAACAAACCCAACCTAAAATAAAATTAAAAAAAATACGTATCTGAGAGGACAGAATTTGCTACACCATTTTTTTTTTGTTCAGGTACAATAAATTTAATGAGCTTGCTCATTTTCCCAAATATGGAAATTAGGTTGAAAATTGTTTTAAATAAATAAAATAAATAAAAATATTAATTTCAGCTCTGTGCTTTTCCAAATAATGGACTTTGTGCATCTGAATGGTGTTAGTAACATCAGCAAGGTTCTTGGAAGCCCATAGTAAACACATACTTTGTTGTTGAATCAAAGTCTAATAGAGCTGGGCAAACTATTCAGAGAAAATTTAATTCAATTAATTTAGCTTTTATTCATCAGAGAACTAATTTGTATTTTCTTGATTGATTGATTTATTTTGCTACTCAGTTAATAGTTTATGGGAACATATTTTGGTCTATTCCTCCCTTCAAAGTATTCAGAATAAACACTATGTTTTTGTTTTTGCTCCCAAATGCCATGCATTCAAAAGATACTCTTTCTGCCATGTCTGTGCTCTCTAGAGTAAACTGGAGATTTCAGTTTTCCCTTCTACAGAGTTCACAGGTTTTTCTAGGCTTAAGACAAACATTTATTTTTATTCTACTCTTTCTTCCTGCTTTTAACTTCTGAATATTTTTTTTATTATCATCAACATAGATACCCACATTGACATCTTGTTGAAACACCCAAGTCCCAAATGAAATTGTGGCTCAGAACCCTAAGTGGGATAGTGCCATCTGCAGATGGAGCCACAATTCTATATTACTTAGGCCTCTTTTCACACAAGATACCTCCACCCAGTGTCTTACCTAGACACTGGGTGTATTAG
This sequence comes from Sphenodon punctatus, assembly GCA_003113815.1. Lineage (NCBI taxonomy): Eukaryota > Metazoa > Chordata > Lepidosauria > Sphenodontia > Sphenodontidae > Sphenodon > Sphenodon punctatus. Next base: position 28,638 of record QEPC01005117.1, read on the forward strand.
ACAGTGTATTACTGGGTGTAATACTGGATGTATCAGACTGGGTGTAACACTGTTACTGGGTAACACTGTTACTGGGTGTAACACTGTCTAATACTGGGTGTATTAGACAGTGGGTGTATTAGACAGTGTATTACTTAGTCCCTTTTCACACAAGATGCTTCCACCCATCTCCACCCAGCGACATGCACCCCACGCACCACAAGTAGTGTTTGCACAGACACCTCCACCCATCTCCACCCAGTGAAACTGGGTGGAGGCATCTGGTGTGAAAAGTGCCCATGTTGCAGGGCTGCAGTATTGCCCTGTACCATGTATAATAAAATGTAACACCGATTTTATTGGTGTTAGACTGTCTGTATTAAAAGGTAATACTTATTATACCATCAATGTGCCTGACACTGAACAGTCATGATTACAGAGATTGGTCCCTTCCTGAAGTATTTTATATTCTTTGCTTTTCTTTGTTGCTATCTGGACTCACGACATTATGTTTAAGTATTTTGCAAATGGGATTATGAAGGCAAAAGGTTCTGAAAGCTGCTGCCCTGTAAATACTCTACATTGTCCCATTCCACAAGTTCCTTATGTTATGCATTACTAGGGATGGGCGAACGCGGTTCGGAAGTTCGGAGTTCGGCCCGAACTCAGCCTGTTCGGACAACCGAACGCGAACGCGAACGCGAACACGAACATGAACATACCGAACAGAACCAAACACCGAACGGCGAGATGGCCGAACAGTTCGGTCACTTCGGATCGCGTTTGGGTGAGTTTGGGTTTCAAAAAAAGGTTCACTGGAAGGTGACAGGGAGGGGTAGTCCTAATCACTGAGGAGCATACTTCCAGGCATCAGGGGTGGAGAGGCTTACAAGAAATGAAACTGTCTGCCTCCCCCCTTCCCAACACCTTCTGAGCTAGTCACTGTTCCTGAACAGCAGGCGTTGAGTAGGATTATTAGATTGCTTTAAGTTTCATTTCAATTTTGTACTGAAATGAAACTTAATCCTTAAACTGAAACCTTGTGTTTGTGATTCGTGCCGCCCCCATCCCATATAGAGAGAGAGAGAGATAGGTTAGGGATAGTAGACAGTTGTAGGAGTTAGCTTAGTGATAGAGATAACATTAGTGATTTAGTTTTAGTGTTTGTAGGAGTAGGCCTGTGTACTTATTAGATGATCCATTTAGTTCATAGCATTTAGAATAGTTAATAGCGGTTAGATTTAGTGTAGATAGATAGATATATTAGATAAAAACAAAAAAACCATATCAAAACAAAAAAAACAAATAAAAAACAAAATAAAACCATATAAAACCCAATAAAAAACCATCTAAAAAACAAAAAAAACACCCATAACATTTCCCGAACAGCTAAACCGAATGTCCGAATGTCTGAACCAAACGGCCGAACCAAACGGCCGAACCCGGCGAACTAACCAAACTGCCGAACCAAACGGACTAACCAAACGGACGAACCGAACGGACGAACCGAACGCAGCCGAATCGAATGGCCAAACCCGAACCGCGATCTGTTCGCCCATCCCTATGCATTACTGCTTAACAGTTTTACCTTCAGAATGTGAGCTCTTGAAGAGAGGGAACTGTTTTCTTTTTGTCACTGACCTGTCATCATAGACCACCATGATCATTTATAACACTATATAAATGATTCATAATAGCTGTTAAACTATGACTTAAGAAAGCAAGCACACCAATGGGTTTGTGTTTGTCAGTCAACTTACACTGTAGTAGGAATATTTTTTTATTCCACAACATGAACATCTGTTACTGACAATTACAAACTCAAATATGAGTAGAAGTCAAGTGGGGATTCCTAAGGTGCGTAATATTTCAAGGTATTCTCCCTGGGTATTTCCATATTTCCCATTTCTACAGCAAAATTTGAACTCATTACCAAAGAGTCAGAATGAATCTCTTTGTTTAGTTATTTGATCATTGATTATCTAAATATAAAACAGAAGATATACACATTTGCAGAAAATATCACATCTAAAGTAAAAAGGAAATATGTTTTAAATCATGAATTTAGATAATTGAGTTGCATTTTATCAAATATAAGATGAGTTGAGTTAATAATACTATCTAGTTACTTGGGAATGCAATGACCACATCCATTCATCCTTAGCAGTAGTCTGGACATACTTCAATGCTGCACTTATTACAGTAGGAGAACCAGAGGTTATAGAAGCCCCACCTTGTCCTACTTGGTGGGATCGGTTTCAGTGGCTCTCACCCACTGATGCAGATGATGTTCTTGGGACCATCAGAGCCATCTCTTGTGAACTGGACCTGTGCCCATCCTGGCTAGTTAAGTTCAGCCAGGAGATGCTGGGGTCGTTGCTGGTGGAGTTGGTGTCACGGTGAGTAGGGGAAGGGGAAGGAGAGGGGAAGGCGTAAAGGGGAACAAGGGAGCACACACGAGGATTCCAGGGTAATAAGAAAAGGGGCGGCTCAATCTCTGGAACAAATCTCAGTAGGAAGGAAATATAGTCCCTCAGGTTGTAGGGTGGGCTTTCCCTCTTAGTCAGAAGGCAATCCTTTTCATCATAGGGACTGAGACAGTGAGCCAATTGCCCCAAGGGGAAGGAAGACAATACACCAGGGTTCCAGGCACTCAGGGGGATATTCAGGGCCCAGGACAAGGTAAAGTTTAGTGAGGAAGGGAAGGGTGGATCCAGGGGGGAGGGGAAAGGGGGAACAGGGATGCAAGTGGGGAGGGAAAGGACACTTACTCAAGATATGCAAGGCTTTCACCACTGGGACCAATGAAAGGGATCAGGTATAGGGGCAGGGAACTTCACGGGGACGATACCGCTTATACTCCAACAAGACAAGACAAACACAGAGACTAGGAAACACTCACTAATGCACACTCACCACTGATTCATTCAAGGGGAAGGGAAGGTAAACACAGGAATCCAGACACTCTCAACACGAGCTCTCTCTCTCAAGGTACAATGATCCAAGGAACACTCCAAACAACCAGGGGCCAGCCTCTCACCAACGATTACCGGTGATACAGTACCTGCCGGAGTCTTATATAGGCCTCAGTCCCTGGCCACGCTGTTGCGTTAGGGGCGGGGTCAGAGCTCACAGCTGTTCCATCTGATGGGGATTGCACTGGGGCGTGTTCTTTCCCTGAGCCCTGCACTGAGCGTAGCTCCAGCCCCGGGCTGCCACAGCCGTCCAATTGTTGGCTCTTGCAGCCGCTTGCATGCTACGGGGGAACCCCCGCAGAGCTCTTATCAGCCCTGCGGACTGGGCGTCTCCTGACAGTTGGTCAATGCCTCCCTTCGGGAGGGGAGCGTGCCGAGCTGCCTTAATTAGGCATGGGGCGGCCCCTGCTCAAAAAACCATCTCTGGACGTTGACTCCCTCACCAGTTATCAGGCTATGTAACGGGCTCTATTGAACATATAGTGAGTCAGCAGTTGCAGGAGCATCTGGACCGACTCAGTTTCTAGATCCCTCACAGTTTGGCTTTCATCTGGGCTATGACAGTGAGACTGCGCTTGTGGCTTTGGTCGATGACCTTTGCCATGAATTAGATCATGGTCACTCGACCGTGTTAATTCTATTAGATCTGTCAGCTGCTTTTGATACCATTGACCATGAGATGTTGGTGACTGTGGAACTGTGCTGGGGTGGGCAGGTCTGTTCTCTAATGATTCCACTCATTCCTGGCTGGAAGAACTCAGCAAGTGGTGCTCAGGAACCATTTTTCATCTCTCAGGGACCTCTTGTGTGGAGTCCCACAGGGTTCCATTCTGTCCCCTCTCCTGTTCAACGTGTATATTAGGGATGGGCGAACAGATCGTGGTTTGTGTTCGTCCATTCAGTTCGGCTGTGTTTGATTCGTCCATTTGGTTAGTTGCCGGGTTTGGGTTCGGCCATTTGGTTTGGTCGTTCGGTTCAGGTTTGCCCATTCGGGAAATATTTTGTTATGTGTTTTTTTTTGTTTTTTATATGGTTTTGGGGGGTTTTATTTGGGTTTTTTTTGTTTTTATATGGGGGTTTTTATTAAAAATTTTTTATCTAATATTATATATATATATCTACACTAGATCTAACTGCTATTAACTATTCTAAAAGCTATGAACTAAATGGATCATCTAATAAGTACACAGGCCTACTCCTACAAACACTAGAACTAAATCACTAACTCTATCTCTATCACTAAGCTAACTCCTACAACTGTCTACTATCTCTAATCTATCTATCTATCTATCTATCTATCTATCTATCTATCTATCTATCTATGGGATGGGGGGAATCACAAACAACACAAAGTTTCAGTTTAAGGTTTAAGTTTCATTTCAGTACAAAACTGAAATGAAACTTAAAGCTATCTAATAATCCTACTCAACGCCTGCTGTTCAGGAACAGTGACTAGCTCAGAAGGTGTTGGGAAGGGGGGAGGCAGATAGTTTCTTTCTTGCAAACCTCTCCACCCCTGGTGCCTGGAAGTCTGCTCCTCAGTGACTACCCCTCCCTGTCACGTTTGACCTTCCAGTTAACCTTTTTTTGCCACCTGAACTCAGCGGAACATGATCCGAACTGACCAAACTGTTCGGTCATTTTGACGTTCGGAATTAAGTTTTGTTTGGTCAGTTCGTGTTCGTGTTTGGGTTCGGGTCCGGTCGTCCAAACAGGCTGAGTTCGGGCCTAACTCTGAACTTCCGAACTGCGTTCACCCATCCCTAGTGTATATGCAGCTGCTTGGCGAGGTCGTGAGGACCTTTCTAGTTCATTGTCATCAATATGCTGATGACACTCAACTCTATCTCTCTTTTTCATTTGTCCAAGACCCCACAGTCTCAGTGCTTACCCAGTGTCTGGTGGCTGTGGGGGACTGACTGAGGGTGAGCCAACTCAATCCTGACAAGACGGAGGTAATGCTAATGGGAAAGGTGGTGGGTATGGGATCCCCCATCATTGATGGTGTTCACACACACACACACACACACTGGTTCCCCAGGTTCGGAGTCTCGGAGAGCTCCTTGATGCACAGCTCCTTGATGTTTCATCTAGAATCTAGATTCTAGATGTCCAGGTTGGAGCTGTGGTGAGGAGTGCATTCCGCCAACTACACCTGGTGTGATGGCTTCGGCCATACATCTCAGACTCTGACCTGGCCACTATCATCCATGCTTTCATCACCTCAAGAATGGACTATTGTAACACACACTACGTGTGGCTGCTCATGGTGACGGTTTGGAGACTGAAGCTGGTGCAGCATGCGGTGGCCCATTTCCATATGGGAACAGGCCACCGGGAGCATATTACACCAGTGCTTCATTCTCTGTACTGGCTTCTTATAGTCTTCCGGAATCAATTCAAGGTGCTGGTTCTTACCTATAAAGCCCTATATGGCTTGGGCCCCATATATCTGCAGGATCTCCTCACTCCCCATGATCTCGGTCAGTCCCTGCGGTTGACCAGGAGTGCCCTTCTCGAAGGCCCCCAGGTATCCCCCCAGACCTCCCCGAGGCTGTGGAACTCCCTCCTGGCAGAGACCCAGGTGGCCCTGGACCTCTCCTCTTTTCGGCATCAATGCAAGACTTGGATTTTCCTCTAGGACTTTGTTAAGGGAGATGTGTGAGGGTGGGTTTTTATTTTTATGGGGGGTGGTAAGGGTGGGGTATTTTTTCCTCCCTCCTCTTTTCTGGTGAGGGGGATGTTTCCCCCCCTTTTTTTTTCTTTTCCCTCTTTTTAGATGTTTTATGTTTGTTGCTTGTGTATTTTTATATGTGTATTTTTATATTTTTAAATATTGTAATCTTCCCTGAGCTGGCTTTGTCAGAAATTGTGGGATATCAAATGTTTTAAACAAAATAAAAAATAAAATAAATAAACTTGATTTATCATTTACCATTTATCATGATTTACCTTTTACTCATGATTTACTGTGTGCAGCTTTACTGTGTATACTGCGTTTGTTCTGGTAATGTGCATGTGCAGAATCACCACTGTAGTTCTTGTGCTCTTCCAAGACAACGCCAGTACCATCACTACCATTTTGAAAAAGGGAAACCATTTTGTGCATGCACATTACTGGGATGAACGTGGTACATCGTAAGTGGTACACGGTAAATCGGTATATGGTGCACAGTAAATCACTATAAATGGTAAATGATAAATCCTGGTAAATGGAAAATCGGTAATGGCTATCTCAGTTTAAAACTGAAGGTTCTGAGGAGACTGGCCACCATATCTGCACCAGCTGTAGTCTCTGAACCATCACCATGGGCAGTCCCATGTAGAGGCCATTACAGTAATCTAGCTTAGAGGTGACAAATGCATGGATGATGGTGGCGAGGTTGAAGTCCAAAAGAAGTGGGCGGAGATTCCTCACCAGATGTAACTGGCAGAAGGCACTCGTGGCCACAGCCACCACCTGGACATCGAGGCGCAGATGTGAATCCAGGAGTACCCCCAAGCTCCGCACATGAGGTGCTAACACTGGGTGAACCCCATAAATGACGGGGGACACCTCCTCACCCAGATCACCAATCTCACCAATTAGCATCATCTCTATCTTGTCAGGAGTCAGATTCTGCTGGCTGGTCCTCATCCAGTCCCATACAGCAGCCAAACACTGTGAAAGCACAGAGACTGTAAAGCATCCTGCCTGGGGTGGATGAAAAGGAAAGGTACAGCTGAGTATCATCAGCATATTGATGACAACATACCCCCCCCATCTACGAACAGCCTCCCCCAGCAGCTGCATATACACAAGATGGGAGACAGAATGGATCCCTGCGGGAAGTATGCTCCCTCAGGACTACCTGCTGAGATCTTTCTGCTAGAAAGGAATGGAACCACTGCAAAACCATTCCGTCCACTTCAGCTAGGTCCCACAGGTGGGTGACCAACACCTCATGGTTCACTGTGTCAAAAGCCACTGAGAGATTGAGTAGAACCAACAGGGTTGATCGTTCCCTATCAAGCTCCACTCGTAAGTCATTGACCAAGGCCACAAGCGCAGTCTCAGTGCCATAAACCAGGTGAAAACCAGACTGCAAGGGATCCAGAAAACCGATATGGTCTAGATGCGCCTGCAGCTGACAGGCCACTACCCGCTGAAATTCAGAATAACCTTCCCTAAAAAGGGAAGGTTAGAGACGGGAAGATAGCTCAGCAAAAGTCAACACTAAAGATGGTTTCTTGAGGAGCACCTAAACCACTGCCTCCTTAAGGGAGTCCAGTAGCCTGCCCTCTCCAAGAGAGGCATTGACAACCCCGGCCAGCTATGACCCCAAAGTCTTCTTGCTCGCCTTGACCAGCCAGGACTAGCAAGGGTCAAGTTCCCACATCCCCCACACCAGCAGGCTTCACCAACTGAAACCAACTGAAACTTATCCCAAAAGGAGGATGAGACAGGGCATTCCCTACCTCTGGCTCTGATACTGTTTCCGAAAGGGCGGAGTCAAAGTCATGTTCAATGTGAGCGATTTTATCCATGAAATATGCAATAAACATGTCACAGCAGGCCCTGGAAGATTCCAGGTCCAGGTGGAGACAGGTTGGACTGACCAAACCCCTCACCACCTGGAAATGTTCCACCGGACATGATTTCGTGGCTGCTACGATGGAAACAAAGAATCTCTTTTTTGCTTCCCACATAGCCCAACATAGTTCTTCAACCATTGCCTATGCTGCAATCAGTCATCTTCAGCGTGAGTACGACACCACTGCCCACTTGTTTCAGCTACCTGAGTTCATCCGTAAACCATGGAGACCTCCAGTATTGAAACACTGGGAGCGGACGCTTGGGAGCCACCCAATCAAAAAACACCTGTCAGTCACTCATTCCAGAGAGCCCAGAGGACATTGATGGTAGGTATATCCCCTAGAGACATCTGGAATCCTAATTCGTCTCACACCCCTCCGGTCAGACAGGCAGCAGTGGAGTCTTGCAGCAGAGCCGGCTCCCACTAGCAGCAGAGGAGACCCAGCCACTGGGAGCAGAGCCAGCTCCTCTGCTGTGAAGCCAGGCCTTCTCCTCCTCGCTTTTTTTGGTCCTGAGGTCCAGAGAAACTTGAAAACACTTCCAGCCGGATCATGGATCCCAACCTCCACCCTCCAAGGCTGGGAGTGGGGTGGTGGGGATGGGACGGCCCACCTGGGGCTTCTGTTCAGACCAGGATCCCTGGGTTCCAGCTGGTCAGTCTTTGGTTCTCTTTTCCAGTGAAGTCAATGGAAAAAAAATCCCCATTCACTTCAAGAACTGAAAAAGAACCGAGAACCGATATTGATACTGAGGCACTTACTGATATTCAGGAATCTGATACAGATATAAAAATTAAACAAAAATTAGGCACTGTGTCCCACCCCTACTACATACTAAGTTATGTATGAACAGCACTCATATGCCTTCTTCTAAGTAGCATTGCATAAACCTATCTACTTACCACGGATTGTTCTGCAGATTCTTCTCCACGGCCTGTACTCCAGAGAACACTGATAGAGATATCAGTATAAATAATAAAACTTTATGAAATACATAAAAAGACAGAAGGTTACACATCTGATTTTGGGTCTGCTAGGACAAGCAATGAGGGGAGCAATTAGAAGGGGTGGTAAAGTACAAGAGGAGTTAAATTATTTTTTTTGCATCTGTCTGCTGCCAATGACTATGGGGAAATCATTGTTCCAAGGGCACTTTTCATGGAAAAATTAGAGTATGGCCTTAACAAAATGAAAGTCTCCATGGAAGAAATTATGGAGCAACTTAAAAAACTCAAGCACAATAAATCACTAATACAAGCTAGTATTCATCTGAGAGTTGTGAAGGAAATTAAGTGTGAAATAGAGAATTTACTAGCAAAGATATATAATATGTCATTAAAAAGGAACTAATCCCAAAGACTATAAAGTGACTAAGGTGGTGTCTGTCTTGAAACAAATCCAACACTTTCTAGATTTTTTTTCCATTGGGGAATGTTCTAGGCAGATCTTTCTGGCACAATAACCATGGCTAGGTGGAGCTGAAATGAGTACCTGCAAAAACAGGTATCGCCTAGGGGTGTGAATAAGGGGCCCATGTGTTTTTCATTTTTTGTTTTATTTCATTTTTGTTTTTGAATTTTTATTTTCATTATAGTTTTGTTTTTGTTTTTGAGTTGGATACCAAGGGGAATTGGTGGGGCCAATCCCATTCCCCATGTGCACGCACATGCATGCAAATCACACACACGTCCATTGACGACACATTGTGTTGTGCGGGATGCACACGGGACCCATGAAAATCCTGCTTGGGATTTTGGCCACTGTAGAACTTCCTAAGATTTAGGAAGCACTTGTATTTTGCCTCCAAAGCATGTTCCCCCTTTCCCAAAGTAGCAGCGAGTGTCACAGAGGGACAGAAATATCACCTATCTGGCATGTTGCATGCAGACAGGGGACAGAGCAACAGAAGACACTGGCAGGCAGCAGGCACTGAACCAGCAGGCACTGTGACTCACAGAGGAAGGAGGAGACAGATAGTGGTGCATGCCTCAGCAATGATTCAACTCCTTGGATGCAGAATATCAGGGAGAGACAGACACACAGCAGGAAGTTCAAAGATGGCGCATGAGGGGAAAGGACAGACAGTGGGCAGGCTGGCACAGAGAAGCAGCAGGGACTGCCGAAGGAGACATGTTGTTGCAAATCTGTTGGGCTTAAACTAGCAGAGACTTCCCCAGGGGGGAAGAATGAGAGAGAGAAAGAGCATATACAGACTGGCAGTAGTAGCAACAACAGCAACAGCAGCATTTTTCCAGATTAGCGGCAATCAGGCTTCCTTTGGCACCCCAAAGTGTGGCAGACAACACCTGAGAGGAGTGGGGAAGAAAGAGACTGGTGACAAGAGTTCTGGGCATTTCATACTGTCCTTGACACCCCTAGATGTGACATGATATCAACTTGCTATGACTGACCCTGGGAGCAGGACTTGTGAGAGAGACACATGCACTGGCAGGAGCAGGCAGTGGTGGCAGGTGGAGAAGAAGCAGAGGCAGCAAGCATTGGCACTGGCATTGGCAGTGGCACCCTAAGGTCTGGCAGGGTATCAACTTGCAAGGAGTGCCCCGGGGGGCAGGACCTCTGTGTGTGTGTGTGTGTGTGTGTGAGAGAGAGAGAGGCACACACTGACATTGGCACCCCAATATATGGCAAGGTATCAACTTGCAGAGATTTGTGCGAGAGAGAGGTTCACTGGCAGGAGGAGGAACATCAGTGAGCAGTGCAAGGTAGACAGGTGGAGGAGGAGTAGAGGCAGAAGGTAGTGGCACTGGCATTGGCCCAAAGGTTTTGCAGCATATCAACTTGAAGAGAATGCCCTGGGAGTAGGGGGAGGACTTGTGTGAGAACAAGGTGCACTGGCCGGAGGAGTCTCAGCAGTGGGCAGTGCAAGCCAGGCAGAGGAGGAGTAGAGGCATCAGGTAGCAGCAATGATATTGGCACTCCCAAAATCTGGCAGAATAACAACTTGCAGAGAACACCCCGGTGGGAAGGACTTGTGTGTGAGAGAGGTGCATTGGCAAGAGGGGCAGCAGCAGAGCAGACAACTCCTTATAAGGCAGGAGTTGGAGGAAGAGCATTGGTAGCAGGTAGTGGCACTGGCATTGGCACCCCAAAGTCTGACAGGGTATTAACTTTAAGAGAGCACCCCAGGGGAACAGTGCGAGAGAAAGGTGCACTGGTATGAGTAGCAGCAGCAGAAAGAAGTGCGAGGCAGGTGGGCAGTAGGGATGGGTGAACGCGGTTCGGAAGTTTGGTGTTCGGCTCGAACTCGGCCTGTTCAGACTACCGAACATGAACACGAACCAGAATGCGAACATACCAAATAGAACCGAACACCGAACGGCGAAAAGGCTGAACATACTGAACAGAACTGAACACCAAACGGCGAAATGGCCAAACAGTTCGGTCAGTTCAGATCACGTTCAGGTGAGTTCGAGTGGCAAAAAAAGGGTCACTGGAAGGTCAAACATGACAGGGAGGGGTAGTACTAGTCACTGAGGAGCAGACTTCCAGGCACCAGGGGTGGAGAGGCTTGCAAGAAATGAAACTATCTACCTCCCCCCTTCCCAACACCTTCTGAGCTAGTCACTGTTCCTGAACAGCAGGCGTTGAGTAGGATTATTAGATTGCTTTAAGTTTCATTTCAGTTTTGTACTGAAATGAAACTTAAACCTTAAACTGAAACTTTGTGTTGTTTGTGATTTCCCCCCATCCCATAGATAGATAGATAGATAGATAGAGAGGGAGAGAGAGAGAGAGGGGACAGTAGACAGTTGTAGGAGTTAGCTTAGTGATAGAGATAGTGTTAGTGATTTCGTTTTAGTGTTTGTAGGAGTAGGCCTGTATACTTATTAGATAATCCATTTAGTTCATAGCATTTAGAATAGTTAATAGCAGTTAGATTTAGTGTAGATAGATAGATATAATATTAGATTAAAAAATTAAATAAAAAAACCCCATATAAAAACAAAAAAAACAAATTAAAAAAACCCCATATAAAACCAAATTAAAAACAAAAAATATATATAAAAAACAACAAAAACACCCATATAACAAAACATTTCCCGAACAGCCAAACCCGAACCGAACGGCCGAACCCAATGGCTGAACCCGGCGAACTAACTGAACTACCGAACCGAACGGACGAACCGAATGCAGCCGAATCGAAAGGCTGAACCGAACAGACGAACCAAATGCAACCGAACCGAACGGACGAACCCGAACCGTGATCTGTTCACCTATCCCTAGTGGGCAGAAGAGTAGCAGAGGCAGCAGCACTGGCATTGGCACTCCCAAAATCGGGCAGGGTATCAACTTGCAGAGAGAGCCCCAGACTAGCAGGATGTCTTCAGCTCACAGAGACTGCCCCAGGGGGGAGGGGCAGCACTGGAACCCACCAGACTAACAAGGTGTCTTCTTCCTGATCTTGCAGCAGCAGAGCTCGGTGGTGGGAGTTCATCTCACTGTTGGCGAAGTGCCCCTGTTGCTTACCATGGCTGATGCACTTTCTACAATGCTTGCACTCCACCACTCCTGCATGGCCTTCCCCCACTTGCCTAAATTAGCACACATTCAACCTACTGGGCGCTCCTACCTTCCTGCCACTACTGGAGACTGCTGTCTTTGTCCATGAGGGAGCCACAGGAGGAGACCGTGTAGGGGCCTCAACAGGAACAGCAAGGGTGTCCTCCTCCTTCTCACTGCTGAGATTCTCCACCAAAGGACTATAGCAGGAGCCTAACCCCATGCTGTTGCTGCTGCTGCTGCTCCTACCAGACTGGGGTTTTTGGACAATAGGAGAGGAAGCCCTGCTGTTATGAGCCAACGAGGGGGTGAGTAATGGGCTGCTTGGTGTGCTACTACTGGGGGATGAACCCAAATACCTCCTTCCACAAACCCTGCCCAACTACAGTTGCTCCCAAGGATGGTGGTTAGGAGGTGGGGGGGTGGGGGGAGAAGCCTGCCCAAAAGAACAGTTGGGTGTCTCAGCATCACTCATAGTATCCACATCAGCACCAACATCACTTCTCTCCACATCTGCCAGTGGTGTTGCCAGTACCACTGAATGTTTCCAAAAGGGTGTGCTGCACCCTTTGTTTGCCTCCCCTCAAGTGTCATTGCTGGTGGAAAACTGGGGGCTGGTCCCTACCTTGATCATTATCTTCTGCCATCAAGCCCAACTTCTCAGCTGCTTCGTCCCCCAAGAAGCACTGCTGCTGCAGGAAGTCAAAGGCTAGGCATTTAATATTGGGGTGGGGAGGGAGGCTGGCAGTGCCAACCCCTCCATGTCCACATTCTCTTCCAGTGTCTTGGGAGCCACCTGTCCCTGTATTGGCTGTCCACTGACCAGAGCTTGTTCTCCTTCCCTTCCTCATGGTGTCTACTATATCTATGTCTATTCTATATCTATATGACTATCCTTATCCTATCCTATATATGGGTGATAAGGTTTATGGAAGGGAAGGATTAAAGGCACTGGGATTTGATTTGGAACACAAGGGTAGTGTGATGATGGGTGTTTTAGAGTGGTTGGTTTGAGAAAGGGAGGAGGATACAGTGAGGGCTGGGGAAGGTTTTTTCTGGAGAGCACCAATGTTCTGCAGACACTACCTGACAAGTATGAGACTAACCCAGAACAAGCGCAAACAGACTGGCTGTGGCAATATAAAGCTTTTCTAGTGTCCACCCAGAGCCCCCATGATTGGTTCTGGGAAGCTGGAAGAACTGAACAATCAAAGAGTGCCATGCCACTGTCTGGGATGTGCTTGCAATGCCCATTGACCAGCGGAGATGTCGATCATGTCTTCTGGCTCTGCTGTCTGCTCCCTCATCCCCTCCCAGAAGTTGTTTACCAAGTTTTCCCTCGAAAAAGGAGCCTGGCAATAACAAAAAGAATAATGAAAAAAAAAATATTCTTGTATTATTATTGCTTTCATTTTTGTTTTTATGAAAATGAAAACAAGAGTTTTGTTTTCATAAAAATGTAAACTAATTGCACACCCCTAGATCTAAACTGTGTTACTCGACCTGATACATTAACATCATGTAGTAACTGGTACGTGATTAGTGCCCGCGCGTCACCAGATGTACCAATTTACCATTTTTGTACTGATTTTGTGACTTCTGATTCCGATTCTTGGATTGATTGAACATTTTGCTGTTCAGTAAAAGGGTAATGATAATTTGGTCATTGTGGTGCCCGGTATTCTTGGGTAATTGGGTTCCTGACCTGGTGCTTGGGGACTGATCGAGCTCCTGATAGACTATTAAAAAAAATGCAGGTATTACCCTGGTGTAGGAAACATGTTCCCCATTTCAACTCGAGTTTTAGATGGAAAACTTCCCAATCCTGTAAAAGCACTATGAAGCTAGAGGGAAGGGGGCTGTCAATGTTCCTGATAAAGGACTATCCTAATTTTCCTTCTGATGTCCAGAAGGAGGGAAAAGCTTCTTGTGCATCAAAATGTACCACAGTACCCTTTATCTAACTCAGTGCTGTTAGCCCATCACCTAGAACCTGCCTTGGTGTGTGAGCATAATGAATTATTTTTAAAAAGAATATATAATTTGTAATTTGTAATTTAAAAGCCATTTTTATTTAATAATAAATAAATATACAAATAACTTGTAGCTGAGTTAAAGACTGGTCCAAATTATTAACACTTTGGTCAATACTGAAACCAGGGTATCCTGTCACAGTGTCACCCAGGAAAGACAGAACTAGATCACAAGTCTGATCTTAAAGGCACGTGTGAAAGGGTTATACATGATGTGTGCATGTTATGCACATTCAACATTCTCTGCACAGATGATGCATGCAAGCTGTACATACATTACATGCACACCCTTGTGCACAGTCTGTGGCATTTAGGACTGGGCTGTAAAATTTTATGACCATAAGGGCAAATTTTATTCTGCACTGACACCCCTGTTGTTTTTCCAAACCCTACTTTGTCCCCTTTTTCTTATCATCATCATTCATGATTTGTGCAGTATTTTGATGGTTAGCATCCTGAATTTTGACAGTTGTAAACTGGGAATTCTAGACTTAGGTGAAGCATAAGAGAATACCCTTTCCTGCTAGAGTGGATAGCTGACTTATAGCAACTTGTCCCCCACTGGCAGAGGGACCATATCTCTCCTTTACTACAGGACACCAGTGCAGCCCTCCACCATATATTTTTCATAAGCGTCCTGTAGTAAAGGGGAGGTATGTCCACCTTACCCATTGGTCCTACACTGTGGTCACTTTGGCAAAACCCAACTTAATCCTTGGATACTAGGGGTGGGACACTGGGGAGAATACCGGATACTGGATTTACCGGTATCGGATCTCCCCGGTACCAGATTTACCGGTATCGGCATACCACATTGGGCGTTTTACCAGTTTTTTAACACTGTGGCCGTTTATCTCAATGGCCGCAATGTAAAAGACAAAGGTAAAGCGCCCAGTGTTAAAGATCCAGTATGCCGGTACAGGTAAATATCAGATTTATCGGACTAATCCGATACACCCGAGAACCGGAATTCCCATCCCTATTGGATACCCTTTTGGATAGTCTCTAAAGTCAAGAGCTGAAACAGGTAGCAGAATAAATGCTTGCAAGATTGTTTGTAATTTTGAGCAGGGCGTGGTCAATCAGAACAACATTCAGCACAACGTTTGAGAAACTGCAGTTTTACAGTTTCATTTTGTTCAGTTTGCATTTGGTTTGTTCATTTCTGTTTGTTTTCACCAGTAATGAAAATGTATTGGGTAAAAACTGGAACTAGATGCAAACCACCAAAACAAATGAAACAAACAAAATGAATGACACAAAAAGACAAAAATGGGTAATCAATCAAAGGTTGGATGGGTAGTGTTTGGTGACTAGTTCTTTTTTGGGGAGATCAGATCATTTGGATTCAATGGACTTGCTCATTTGTGCAAGTACTAATTTCAAGCTCTGTGTGAAGTCAGGAAATTGCCAGTGGCCTATTACACAGATTTTACTAAATGCTGGTTGGTTGATATTCTTGATATGAAATATTTCGGTTTATATTCAATAGTATATATGTGGTTTTCGCTGGTTTTAAAGAACTGACTATTAACATTGAGTTTAATTTTATAATAGTCTGTGATCCATTCCTAAATGCAACACAATGAAACTGTGCTCCTTTGTACAAACTTTGTGTATAGGGCAATTATATTGTCTTCCAAGAAGCAAGAGAGCATGTAGGTCATATATTTTAGTACTGTAAATTAGAAAGAAAGGGCACCTGAAAGGAAATCAGAAACCTAGGTCACTCCTATGAGAGTCAAAGTCTTGAAGAAATAACAGTTCCTCTTGGCTGTGAAAGAATAAAGGAAATATGAATTGAGTGCTTATGTTCCATTTATACACATGGCAACATTTTGAATCTATAAATAGGAGCATTCTGGAAGAAAAATAGGAGTAATAAATGTATTGCTTATGTCATTTTTCATAAAATCTATAGTGTAACTGAAAATGATGAGAAAAATCCATATCCATATCATGAAAAAAATCATAATCCAAATGATGAGAAAAATCCATAAGCAATGTTAATATGCATTCTATATTCTACACTATACACCACAAATACACACAGGCACACATATGCAAATAAGTGTTCTAGTGAGGATAAGCACCCAGTATTTACATCTAACATTTATATTTTTTAGCGCAGCTATCAGAAGTTTGTGCTTCTAGCGATGTAATTTCTGTGCTGAATTTTCACATATTTGCCACAATGGAGGTGTAATCTGGTTTTACAGGCAGTTACTTAATTTATGCACACAAGTGCACAACAAACATGCAGGTAAATGTACACATTGTTTTCAGGTGCTGGTCATTTTAATCTTATCGAAAACATTGCCATCCTGGTAAAATCACTTAGTCTGTCTCATTTTCAAATGGCATTGAAAGACGTCCAGCAGAACATACCCATTCACCAGCTACTTTGTATCAAACGTGAATAGTCCAACTGATTGTGATCAGTATTCCTTATGCCTCATCTAGTCATGTAATGTGTGGGTAAAAGTAATTCAGTGAAGTATAGCTCTGATGGGCTGTGCATACTGAATTAACTAACTGAATGTTTGAAAATTAAAGAGGTTTCTGATGTGTGAAACTTCAGGGTTTGTTTCTGCTTGAATCAATGGGATTATTAGTTATGAACGGTTCCTTTCCTTGATTTTTCCCCTTCTTAATTTTTGTAAATTCACTGACTATTTCTGTATCAATGGCGAAATGGGTAGACCTTTATATTAAGAACATAAGAAGTGCCATACTGGGTCAGACCAATGGTCCATCTAGCCCAGCATCCTGTCTCCGACAGTGGCCAATCATGGTGGCTTGAGAGAAACACCCAACAGGTCACAATGGGCGATCCATTCCTTGTTGTTTTCCCCCAGCTCCCGTCATGTTCCATGATCCTGTCTGGCTAATAGCTGGTAATGGACCTACCTCCGAGAAACTTGACCAAACCTCTTTTAAGCTCAGCTGTAGTACTGGCCCTTATCACAGCCTCTGGCAGTAGATCCCACAACCCAATTATATGCTGAGTGAAAAAATATTTCCTTTTATTTGTTTTAAACTTGCCACCCATGAGTTTCATGGAGTGTCCCCTAGTTTTAGTACTAGCTGAGAGGGTAAATCACTGCTCCTTGTTTATTAGTTCCACACCACTCATGATTTTATAGACCTCTATCATATCTCCTCTCGGTCATCTCTCCTCCAAACTGAAGAGCCCCAACCTACCAAGCCTCTCCTCATACGGGAGCCCTTCCATGCCCTTGATCATTTTTGTTACCCTTCTCTGTACCTCTTCTAGTTCAGCTATGTCTTTTCTGAGATGGGGTGACTAGAACTGCACACAATATTCGAGGTGTGGTCGCACCATTGATTTGTATAGAGGCATTATGACCTCCTCCATTTTATTCTCTATCCCCTTCTGA
>QEPC01005117.1:53647-86433 GCA_003113815.1 Sphenodon punctatus
GGGGATTGGCGTCCAGACGTTACTTTTGCTTGGTTCCCTGTGGGGGTTCGTTTGACCACGCTTCCCGGGACCTTCCCCTGGCTAGCCCGGGAAGCGTGGTTGAACCTGACCCCATGTGGGTATTGAGCGTGATGAACATCTGGCGCACGCCGTTCAGACGTTCAGGGCCCTTTGGCCCCCCGGGGGGGGTTCAGCGTGGTTCAGTGTGGTTCAGCGTGATCTCGTAACGTCTGAAATCACCCACTGTTTTAACATTTCTTATGCATGTTTCAGGACTGTATTGGTGCCCTATGCTTCCTGGCAACATGCATAAGAATTGTTAAAGCAGTGTTAAAGTGGAGTTGGCATCATGTCTATTTTCACCCTTTGTCTGTTTATCCCAACAGTTTGACCCCTATGGGCCTCCAAATATACACTACTCTATAGCCTTGTATTTTTTGGAACACTTTATTTCTCTATTAGCTTATGTATTATTGTAAGCCAGTGGGTAGGTATACTAGCTGAGGAAAATAAAATCAGACCCAAACTCAAGTTCAGTAAAAGTCCTTCATGATTAGCTTTATTAACCCAAAGAAGAGTTGGGAGGAGAAAAAGGAATCAAAGAACACTTGATAACTATCGAGACCTGGTAAGTAGAAACCATGGGTCTAGATCTCCAGTTCTCTGAGTTCCCAGAACAGGACCATTGCACACAGCCACTAGCCTTCATCCAATTTCATTAAAACCATGAACCTGGTTGTATCTTGGGGTAATCTTGTACCCCTGAAATAACACTGGGTATTTTTACACACACATTTCTCCTGCATGTTTGTTGTTACATCCTGAACTTTCTGTGTATCTAAATGACACACCCAGATCTTAAACATCTGGCTCTTTGAACTTCTGTATAGAACTTCTCCCAGAAATTTTGTGTGTAAAAAGTTATCCTGGTAAACTGCTTTCCTCCAGGCATTTGTGGTCACTTGGTTTCCATGGCAGCCCCTAATGTCTACAGCTGTGGCTACTTTAGGTTGCCTCAGGGCAGTGTGTGTGTGAAAAATACATCCTGAACTTACTTGATGACTTGTAAACCCAGAAGATTGAAAGACCAGCACTTTAAGGTGTGTGTAAAAATACTCATTTAAAATATGCCCTAATCAGATTTCATTTCTTGTGATAGCAGAATTCAGTATGTGTCACAATGCACACACAAGGCTTGCCACACTCCTCAGGTGCCAGGCTTTCCCCCCCCCCCCCCCCCCCCCCCCCCCCAGCTACCCATGCAGGGGCTTGCTGAAGAAATATGGGGGAAATCACATTCCTCAGGTGCCAGGCTGCATCCCACCCCCAGACTTGCCACATTCCTCAGGTACCAGGCTGAACCCCCCTCCCCCCAAGGCTTTACACACACCTCAGGTGCCAGGCTGCATGCTTCACACAGCCCAGCTGGCAGCCACTCATGCAGGGGCTTATTGATAGCAAGAAATATGGGGGGAAATCAAATGCTTACTGTTGAAAGAGACTCCATAGTGAAGTTTTCTGCTTCTTTGTGCAGGGATGCTGTGATGTTTTGGGACACGAAAACTGTCTCTTGTTACAAAGGGGATTAAGGGAGAGCAATCTGTTGCCTTGGAAATGTAGGTGATGCCTGGCAACCTAGGTGTTAACTAAAGCTAGTCAGAGTGGTTTGGCAAACAGGGATTTCTGAGAGCAAACATCCTTCCTCATAATCTTCAGGTCAAAAGGTTACCATTGTTCCCTGGACTGCAAGATTATTAGTTGATAACTGGAAACCTGAAACCAAACAAAAGCGGCCCACTCATGATGATTCTGCAACCCACTCCCAGCAACCCCATTCTGCAGCTTGATGGGTGAGGGCCTGCCTGGGATACAAAACTACATTCTAACCCTAGGTGATAACTCTAAATGAAAAAAATACAAGAAGCAAACATGTTCTGTTAACTAGAGGAGGGAGGGGACTTCAGCAGAAGCCTTTCTCTTCTAATGGCTCTGCAAGTGCGAAATCCCCTGGCAAGTCTCAGAGCTAAGTACAGCAATTACAAATTAGGTGTGAACCCAAGTGATAACTGCAAAGCAGTCCTGAAAGGAGACAAACAGGTGGTTTATACAAAGGGGGAGTCCTTGGGACTCATTCTAGCCTCTGAAGTATTGCATCCCCTGAGCTTTTTAGGCAGCCCAGCTGCACACATCCCCCCCCTCAAAGCAATACCCCATTACTCCCCCATTGGCTTCTGTTATAATGGACAACAATTGGAGTGGCAAAGGGTTGGTTTTAGTGTGGGGTAATTTTGTATCCCATCCATTAACATCTTTGTGATAGTTTTGTATTCCAACCTGGAGTAGCAAAAGGTTGATTTTAGTTTGAGGTACTTTGGTATCCCATCCATTAACATGGGTTTGGGGTAGTTTGGTATCCCAAATTAGAGTAGCAAAATGCTGCTTTTACCATCTCATTTTGGAGTAATTTTTTATCCCACTGTTGAAGTCAATGGGCATGGCGGGGTACAAAGCTGCCAGGGGTGGTTTTTGCCCACAGAAACCAAAAGGTTAATGGTAAATGACTGTTCTTTAGGGATATTATACAGAGGAGTGAGGGTGACCATATTCTAACAGGACAAAGTTGGGGGTCCACAAACTTCAAAGTTATTTCAAAAATGTGCATCTCAGGATAGAAAATACCCCATGGATCTGGATGAGAAACTCAGTTGCCTAAAACCTTCTTCTCTGCAAGGAACTTCCTTGCCTGTCTGAATCCCCATTGGCCAGCAGAAACCTGACTCCAGCTTGGTTTTTGAATAGGTCTTCTGTTGTTATGGCTGCTGAAGCAGTCTTTCACAGCTTCTTGGTAGCAAGCACATTCTCAGCTTAGCAATGGACATTGCAGGTATTACATTGAGTAAGCTGAGGATGGGGGTTAGGGATGGTTTATCTGCAGAACATATAATCCACCCCTGTTATATAATGGAGAGTTGATGGTAGTTTGTGGAAACAGCAGCTCTCATACCTACTAAGTTACTGCTAACATCCTGCTTTTATGAATTTAGTCAATAATAATTTAATATTTTACATTAGTTGCCAGAGAGTATACTTGAATTAAGAAAAGGTAGTTACTTTGTAGTGTTCATTGAATATTTCTCCATATTTTCCACTTCCAATTTCTTCTTCTATGGCTATTGTTATAGTTTCAGGTGAAGTTGTGTATACATTTCAGGCAAAGTTAAGAATTAGACATTCAGTGGAATGCATGGATAATATACACAATACCAAAAATTCATTCAAAGTATCTACTTTGGAGTGTTTCTGCACTATACCTAAATAATATAAAATCGACAATGTTCAAAGTATATAATTGGGATTCTTTCTACACTGTGTAGAAGTGTAGAAGGCAAGGAGTAGAGTTAGGTGTTTTGTAGCATGCCTAGGATGTGTATACAGTGTCAAAATGCCAATCTATAGATTGCCAAATTTCCTTGATCTTACAATTTACCTGTAACATACACATTGAGTAAAAACAAATGTGCAGTAACCCGCTCTGACCTCCTTTGGTCCATAGGCCACTGTCATGTTTGTTATTTGGCCTCCAGATGTTTGGTCAGACTCTCCATAGGTGTGCTGGTAGCTAGCCTGGGTAGGTAGCTTGGCAAATGGCTGAAGTCACAGCCCTGCCTAGCACCAACCCAATGTGGGCAAAGCAGGCCAGAGCGTGTTCATCAGAGACTGCCATGGCTGCCCATCGTGGTGGGGTGAGGGGTACTGGGAACAGGGTGAGGGCAGGGCCAGGCGGCTGCATGTCTGAGTCTCCCCACCCCCTGGGTTCTGGCCATGTGAACATTTATTCTGCAACCCAACCTGATTAATGTTGGTATATGCAACATCCATACGTAAATTCCTGCTGTATTAAGAATAGTAATTTACTATAAAGCCACGAGATGGTGCTGCTAAGTTTATGTGTACATGGAAAGGAGATGGGGTTTTGCAGTTGAATTCCTTTNCCACAGAGGCTTCCACATTCCTCAGGTGCCAGGCTGCATCCCACCCCCAGACTTGCCACATTCCTCAGGTACCAGGCTGAACCCCCCTCCCCCCAAGGCTTTACACACACCTCAGGTGCCAGGCTGCATGCTTCACACAGCCCAGCTGGCAGCCACTCATGCAGGGGCTTATTGATAGCAAGAAATATGGGGGGAAATCAAATGCTTACTGTTGAAAGAGACTCCATAGTGAAGTTTTCTGCTTCTTTGTGCAGGGATGCTGTGATGTTTTGGGACACGAAAACTGTCTCTTGTTACAAAGGGGATTAAGGGAGAGCAATCTGTTGCCTTGGAAATGTAGGTGATGCCTGGCAACCTAGGTGTTAACTAAAGCTAGTCAGAGTGGTTTGGCAAACAGGGATTTCTGAGAGCAAACATCCTTCCTCATAATCTTCAGGTCAAAAGGTTACCATTGTTCCCTGGACTGCAAGATTATTAGTTGATAACTGGAAACCTGAAACCAAACAAAAGCGGCCCACTCATGATGATTCTGCAACCCACTCCCAGCAACCCCATTCTGCAGCTTGATGGGTGAGGGCCTGCCTGGGATACAAAACTACATTCTAACCCTAGGTGATAACTCTAAATGAAAAAAATACAAGAAGCAAACATGTTCTGTTAACTAGAGGAGGGAGGGGACTTCAGCAGAAGCCTTTCTCTTCTAATGGCTCTGCAAGTGCGAAATCCCCTGGCAAGTCTCAGAGCTAAGTACAGCAATTACAAATTAGGTGTGAACCCAAGTGATAACTGCAAAGCAGTCCTGAAAGGAGACAAACAGGTGGTTTATACAAAGGGGGAGTCCTTGGGACTCATTCTAGCCTCTGAAGTATTGCATCCCCTGAGCTTTTTAGGCAGCCCAGCTGCACACATCCCCCCCCTCAAAGCAATACCCCATTACTCCCCCATTGGCTTCTGTTATAATGGACAACAATTGGAGTGGCAAAGGGTTGGTTTTAGTGTGGGGTAATTTTGTATCCCATCCATTAACATCTTTGTGATAGTTTTGTATTCCAACCTGGAGTAGCAAAAGGTTGATTTTAGTTTGAGGTACTTTGGTATCCCATCCATTAACATGGGTTTGGGGTAGTTTGGTATCCCAAATTAGAGTAGCAAAATGCTGCTTTTACCATCTCATTTTGGAGTAATTTTTTATCCCACTGTTGAAGTCAATGGGCATGGCGGGGTACAAAGCTGCCAGGGGTGGTTTTTGCCCACAGAAACCAAAAGGTTAATGGTAAATGACTGTTCTTTAGGGATATTATACAGAGGAGTGAGGGTGACCATATTCTAACAGGACAAAGTTGGGGGTCCACAAACTTCAAAGTTATTTCAAAAATGTGCATCTCAGGATAGAAAATACCCCATGGATCTGGATGAGAAACTCAGTTGCCTAAAACCTTCTTCTCTGCAAGGAACTTCCTTGCCTGTCTGAATCCCCATTGGCCAGCAGAAACCTGACTCCAGCTTGGTTTTTGAATAGGTCTTCTGTTGTTATGGCTGCTGAAGCAGTCTTTCACAGCTTCTTGGTAGCAAGCACATTCTCAGCTTAGCAATGGACATTGCAGGTATTACATTGAGTAAGCTGAGGATGGGGGTTAGGGATGGTTTATCTGCAGAACATATAATCCACCCCTGTTATATAATGGAGAGTTGATGGTAGTTTGTGGAAACAGCAGCTCTCATACCTACTAAGTTACTGCTAACATCCTGCTTTTATGAATTTAGTCAATAATAATTTAATATTTTACATTAGTTGCCAGAGAGTATACTTGAATTAAGAAAAGGTAGTTACTTTGTAGTGTTCATTGAATATTTCTCCATATTTTCCACTTCCAATTTCTTCTTCTATGGCTATTGTTATAGTTTCAGGTGAAGTTGTGTATACATTTCAGGCAAAGTTAAGAATTAGACATTCAGTGGAATGCATGGATAATATACACAATACCAAAAATTCATTCAAAGTATCTACTTTGGAGTGTTTCTGCACTATACCTAAATAATATAAAATCGACAATGTTCAAAGTATATAATTGGGATTCTTTCTACACTGTGTAGAAGTGTAGAAGGCAAGGAGTAGAGTTAGGTGTTTTGTAGCATGCCTAGGATGTGTATACAGTGTCAAAATGCCAATCTATAGATTGCCAAATTTCCTTGATCTTACAATTTACCTGTAACATACACATTGAGTAAAAACAAATGTGCAGTAACCCGCTCTGACCTCCTTTGGTCCATAGGCCACTGTCATGTTTGTTATTTGGCCTCCAGATGTTTGGTCAGACTCTCCATAGGTGTGCTGGTAGCTAGCCTGGGTAGGTAGCTTGGCAAATGGCTGAAGTCACAGCCCTGCCTAGCACCAACCCAATGTGGGCAAAGCAGGCCAGAGCGTGTTCATCAGAGACTGCCATGGCTGCCCATCGTGGTGGGGTGAGGGGTACTGGGAACAGGGTGAGGGCAGGGCCAGGCGGCTGCATGTCTGAGTCTCCCCACCCCCTGGGTTCTGGCCATGTGAACATTTATTCTGCAACCCAACCTGATTAATGTTGGTATATGCAACATCCATACGTAAATTCCTGCTGTATTAAGAATAGTAATTTACTATAAAGCCACGAGATGGTGCTGCTAAGTTTATGTGTACATGGAAAGGAGATGGGGTTTTGCAGTTGAATTCCTTTTTGTAACCACTCCTTCTTCCCTTCTCCCTCATTGTCTCAGTCTCCATTTTTGTCTTCTTACTAGTTAGATGAAACTAAGGATCTGTGCTTGAGAAAGCTTAAGTAAAGTTCTGTTTTTAAACCTACAGCTGCATTTGTCCTTACTGATTGTGAACCAGTTATTACTCTGCAACAGGTTATGGGCCCATACCTCTTCAGAACAGCCCAGAACAATTCTAAAGACTGGAGGTGAGCTGAAAGGAAAAGAGGCCCAAACAAAACTCCCAGAGGAGGCCTACTAACTGTAACTGAGCAGAAGAACCAGAATCCCAATCTGAGAGGAGGGAAGCAAGCATGGCCAGCAGCTCTGAATTAAAGTTTTCAGTCTGCAAGCTGAATAACACAAACTACCAGTTGTGGAATTTCAAAATAGAAATGCACCTATCCAAAGATGACCAGTGGGAGGTGATCACCACAGACAAACCTGCAGAAAACCCTGAGGTGTGGGACAGAAAGAACAGACAGGCAAAGGCAACCATAAGCCTGCTAGTAGAAGATGACCAGTTAATCCACATAAGGGAGGAGGCCACAACAAAGGGCATGTGAAATGCACTGCAGAAGGTGCATTAAAGGACCAGCTTTAACAGTAAGCTGTTTCTCCTAAGAAAACTGTACCAGATGAGACTTGGTAAAGGTTAGGAGATGCAGGATCACATAAATTCAATGCTGGAAGTGGTAGCACAACTGCGAGGCATCAGTGAAGAAATAAAAGGCAACCACGTGGTGGCCTTACTTCTCTGCAGCCTGCCTGAATAATAAATCTCCCTCATGAACGCCCTAGTGACAAGACCTGAAGCAGAACTAACACTGGAATTTGTAAAAGGGAGACTCATGAATGAATTCCAGCACAGGAAAGAAATCATGCAGGAAAATCAGGGACAGGATAAGGAAACTGGCCTAAGAATTGCAGATAACAGATTGCACAAGAAGGAAACAAGGACATGTTTTCAGTGCAAGAAAGAAGGACACCTAAAGAAAGACTGCTCCATACGGAAGGCAGAACAACTAAAGCGATCTCCACAAATGTCTAAGCAAAGGGTCAAGGCTACAACCAGTGACACAACCTCAGAACAGTGGAGTGGATGTTTTAGAGCAACACAGGCCAACTCATCACAGGACTGGTGTGTCGACTCTGGAGCCACAAGTCACATGACCAGTGACAAGAGCTTTTTCATGGTACTGGACCCAAGCAACAAAGAAGAGATATACCTCGCTGATGGAAGCAGTATCACTGCAGAAGGTATTGGCGAAGGAATTCTAAGTTGCAACAAGCCACACGGAGGCACACTAGCAATACCTTTAAAGGATGTGCTGTATGTACCTGACTTAGAGGGAGGACTCATATCCATTAAACGCCTAACAGAGAAAGGGCTCACTGTCAAGTTCTGAGGTAATGAATGCACAATCCAAAAGGGGACAAGGGTCCTAGTCAGAGCCTATGCAGATAAGCACCTGTATCGCTTGAGTACAACCAAGGAACAAGCAAAACTCACTGCACATGAGCAACAAAAAGACTGCATTCATCTGTGGCATCGACGCCTGGGTCACAGGCACCCAGAAAGTACGAAGGAACTGCAAAGACAGCAGCTGACAAAAGACCTGATAGTGACAGTATGTCCCTTGACCATGAGATGTGAATGCTGTATCAAAGCTAAAGCCACCAGAGCAACTCTCCCCAAGACAAGCCAGACAAGAACCTCCAAGCCACTTGACCTCATACACAGCAATGTGTGCGGCCCCATGAAAGTACTCAGACCTGGAGGGAACAGATACATAGCGATATTCATAGATGACTACTCAAGATACACAGTCACATATCTCATGAAGCAAAAAGATGAAGTACTGGAAAAACTAAAGGACTACTTAACCATGACAAGCAACATATTCCAACATAAGCCGCTCATACTTTGAACTGACAATGGAGGCGAATACACAGGAAAGAGGGTTGAAGACTTTCTGAGAGCCCACGGGATAAAGCACCAGAAGATGGTACCATACACGCCCGAGCAAAATGGGGTAGCTGAAAGAAATAACAGAACCTTAACAGAAATGATCAGGTGCATGTTGACTGACTCTGGACTGCCAGAAAAATATTGGGGCACGGCAGTAGTTATGGCAACATATCTACAGAACCGACTCTACTCAAGAACAGCAAATAAAACCCCATATGAACTCTGGTATGGAGAGAAACCCAGGGTATTTTCAGACGTTACGATCCCATGCTCAACCACACTGAATACCCACATGGTGAGCAAGGGACCGTAACGTCTGATGGGGAAATGGAAGTTCCTCCCCAGATGTTCACCCCCATCAATTACGGCGGGGAATCACATTCACCACACGATCGGTGGAACTGTCGGGGCCGACCCTGATTGCATGGTGAATGTGATTCCCCACCATGATGAAAGGGCCCATCCCGTCTGGACGACTACCATGGCCTGGAATCTGCGGCAGGATTCTGCGGCAGGATTCCGGGCCATGGTCAATTTGGGCGGTCGCTTCGGCCGCATTTGCCGCAGCGCCCACCCATCTCCCCAGAGGGTGGGCAGTGAAGGAGCATGGGGGTGCAGGGCCGTGAAGCTGCACATTCCACCACGTGGCCCCACACACCCCCTGATTCCCCGCCGGGATCAGCTGGCACATCTGTTGGACGTGCCAGTTTGATCCCAGCGGGGGATCAAAGGGTGTTTCCGTGACGGGGTCAATACAGGCCCCATCACTTCTGAAAATACCCCCAGTGTGGGACACATCAAAGTGTTTGGATGCAAGGCATACGTGTACATTCTGGAAGAGAAATGCACCAAACTACAAAACAGAGCTGTGGAAGGGATTTTTGTTGGATACAGCAAACACTTCAAAGGATACAGAATCCTCAACCCACACACAGACAAAGTAACTATTAGCAACAGCATGACTTTCGAAGAAAACCCAAGCAACAGTGTAATGTCCTTACAAGAATCAGGAGAAGAAGCATGTCCTGAATCAGGAGAAGAAGAGCATCCTGAACAGCTGAAATCAGCACAAGCTCAACTGAGATGCAGGAACAAACCCAATCACCTGCAGATGTTGAAATCAGAAGATCTACCAGGGAAAATAAAGGCAAACCACCAACCCGCCTGTCCTACAAAGCAAGTACCGACAGACTGTCTGAGCCATCAACATGGGAAGATGACTTACAAATGTCAGAAGGGGAACACAAGAAATGGGTAAAAGGCAGCAACAGAACAAATAAAGTCCATGCATGAAAATCAAACCTGGACACTGTGTACACTACCAATGGGCAGAAAGACCATAGGATGTAAGTGGACATTTAAAATCAAATACAATACCAAAGGCAAGGCAGAACGATACAAGGCCCAACTAGTCGCTAAAGGATACTCACAGAAATATGGTGAAGATTATGACAAAACATTTGCCCCAGTAGTCAAGTACACCACAATCAGGACACTATTGAGCATAGCAGCAGAGAAAGGAATGCAGGTTAAACATCTGGATGTGAAAACAGCATTCCTACACAGAGAACTAAAAGAAGACATATAAATGGAACAGCCACCAGGATTCAAAGACACCTAAAAACTAGACCTTGTATGCAAGTTGAAAAAGAGCACAGATGGACTCAAACAAGTGGCCAGAGCATGGAATACAAAAATAAACACAGTACTCACAAAGGAAAATTTCTTCAAAAGTAAAGCTGATCCTTGCTTATATTCAAAGAAACAGGATGACAGATGGTTTTTCATATTGATTTACGTTGATGACATTTTAATATGCTATAAGCAAGAAGGGGATGACCGCGGAATAATGAAAACCCTGAATCAAAACTTTGAGACAAAAGACTTAGGAAACATAACACATTACCTAGGCATACAAATAGGAAGAGATGATAATGGAAGTTATCTCCTCAACCAAAGGCATAAAATAGAAGAATTACTAGAAAGGTTCGGAATGAAAGATGCCAAGGCAGTAAGCAATCCCATGGAAACTAACTACCTGAACGAGACTGAAGAACAAAGCATGCAACTGCCAGACAACCAACAATACAGAAGCGCAATTGGGAAACTATTGTATATTGCCACTATCACTAGACCAGACATTGCAGCAGCAATAGGAATCCTATGCAGGAAAGTATCAGCACCAAGTCAGAAAGACTAGAATGCGGTAAAGAGGGTCATGCACTACCTGAAGGGAACTGTACACCTTAAACTGCAGCTACCTGCAATTTCTGGATGTAAGCTGACTGGATATGTAGATGCAGATTGGGCTGGGGACAGCTCTGACAGAAAATCCAGCAGTGGTTGGCTATTTCTCCTAGGAGGGGGACCCATTAGTTTTTCTAGCAAGAAACAGACCACAGTAGCACTCTCCTCAACAGAAGCTGAGTATGTTGCAGCCGCTCATGCTAGTCAAGAGGTAATTTGGCTATGACAATTGCTCACAGACTTGGGAAAAGAACTGAACAGTCCTATACAAATTTTGGAAGACAACCAAGGCTGTACTGTACGCGCACAAATGGAAAGAGTAAACCCAAGGACCAAACATATAGACATGAAATATCATTTCCTAAGAGACTCGCAAGAACAAGGACTTATAGACATGCAATATTGTCCTACAGAAGACATGGTAGCAGATGCCTTGACAAAACCTTTAGCAGGAGAGCGCCACCGAAAGCTACTAAGTAAAATGGGTTTAGTAGGTTAACTTCTGTCTGTTGATAAGGGGTGTTGGTATATGCAACATCCATAAGTTAATGCCTGCTGTATTAAGAATAGTAATTGACTATAGAGCCACCAGATGGCGCTGCTAAGTTTATATGTACATGGAAGGGAGATGGGGTTTTGCAGTTGAATTCCTTTGTGTAACCACTCCTTCTTCCCTTCTCTCTCATTGTCTCAGTCTCCATTTTTGTCTTCTTACTAGTCAGATGCAACTAAGGCTCTGTGCCTGAGAAAGCTTAAGTAAAGTTCTGTTTTTAAACCTTCAGCTGCATTTGTCCTTACTGATTGTGAATCAGTTATTACTCTGCAACAATTAGGACTGGCTCCACAGCAGCTTCCTGACCCAAACCGGGCTGGGTTGCCACGGTGGCACATGCATGTTTGTTTTTACCCATTATCAGAATCACCCCATCCCCCAAACCAGTTTAGGGGAATGTGGTAATATACAGCAATAGATGTTGTATAGGCAACGAATATATAGATTTGCATTCTCAATGGCATTAAACAATCATGAACATCAAGTGTAGGTAGGTACTACCAAATCAGATAGGTAGTATTTTATAGGAATATTCCACTCATTTTTTTCTTGTATAATTGACTTCCCATGGTGTGAACCACTGTAGGATCAGGCCTATAGGCCATGCACAAATGAACTTACAATCTAGCATTCCATCTCTACAAGTCACTGTGCATCAATGTAATGTAGAAACAGCTCTCTAAATGGAATAGAATGGTGCTTCATTAGTTCCTTGTTATAATTTGATACATTTCAGTGTTTAAAAGCCAGCTAATCTCCTTAAATTCTGCTTCTCATTCTAATAGTTACAAACTCCTTTTCAAACATTGTGCCAAACTCCATTGATTTCAATGGTCCATTTATATCATTAGAATTGACTATGGACATAATAATTTCCCTACCCTACAAGATTAAAAGACAAAAATCAAACAAAGGATGGGGAAAGGTAAAAGTTGGCAGGCACATGTCATGCCAGTGCCATATTTATTTTCTTTAAATGGTAACCAGTGTGGGTTTATTTCTCCCCTTCTTTAAACATGTTTGCTAACCATCACGGCATGCTGAATTTTTTGCCAAGGATCCTGGGGGATGATAAAGGAGCTGTTTTCGTTCTTCAATGTGTGTGCTGATTGACTGAATCCATTTCTTAATATTCATTTTATTATTATTTTTGTCACGGTGGTAGGTTTTCATTTGCAATTATAATCTATCTTTTATGGTACCTATGACTTTTTGAACAGGTTGTTTATTGTTATTTAGAAAGCCATGGGGGCTGATGTGCAGTGCATGCAATGTCATGCACGCAACCTATGTGCATCCTGCGTGCATCCCCTTTATGGGGAATATGCCATGCAGACAAACCACACATAAGCTGCGCTCTACTTGAGCTTGTGTCAGGGCATATGTGCTCACACACGCGAGGGTTTAGGATTGATACCAAAGAGAATAAGCACAACTTCATTTTGAATTTCTCTCTCTCCTTGCTCTATTTTTTCCCTCTGAAGTTTTTCTGTGTGCCACACATGCTTAGCTTAATCAAGTGCTGTAAAGAATGAATACACAAATAAAAGAAACAATAAACCACAGCTTCTGTGTGTGTGTATATATATATATATATATATATATATATATATATATATATATAAGTATAAGTATTTCCCAATAGGCATTCTAATTACTTTCATGAGACACCAATTAAAAATGAACTTATTTTTCAGAATCAGATATGTGCTTGTTGCTTCCATGTTCCTCACAGTATAATGGATGACTATGCTCCACCAAGCCCCCCTTCAGCTGACATTTAAAGCAGAGGCAATTTCCATTTATGTCAATTACCACTGCCAACCATGTGGGAATAAATTACAGACACTGTTGTTATTAGGCAGCATGAATATTTTCCTCTTAATACTTGTGAGCCATGGTGCATAAGATTATTAGCCTTTTGTATGTGAATGTGGAAAGCAATTTCTTATCAGAATTCAGTGTGCAGCACCGTAGGAGAAGCAGGTATTAGCAGCACTGGATGCCTTAGGTTTAAACGGCTAAAGGCTGCACATCCTAAGGTCATTAATTTGCTAAATATCAGTAGAGGTGTCATGGACTTTTCTGAGATTATTTAATATGTCCTGCTTTAAGGCCTTTATATTAAGAACATAAGAACATAAGAAGTGCCATACTGGGTCAGACCAATGGTCCATCTAGCCCAGTATCCTGTCCCTGACAGTGGCCAATCACGGTGGCTTGGGATAAGCACCCAACAGCTCACAATGGGGAATCCATTCCCTGTTGTTTTCCCCCAGCTCCCGTCATGTTCCCTGATCCTGTCTGACTAACAGCTGCTAATGAACCTATCTCCCAGAAACTTGTCCAAACCTCTTTTAAGCTCAGCTGTAGTACTGGTCCTTACCACAGCCTCTGGCTGTAGATCCCACAACCCAATTATATGCTGAGTGAAAAAATATTTCCTTTTATTTGTTTTAAACTTGCCACCCATGAGTTTCATGGAGTGTCCCTTAGTTCTTGTACTAGCTGAGAGGGTAAATTACTGCTCCTTGTTTATTAGTTCCACACCACTCATGATTTTATAGACCTCTATCATATCTCCTCTCAGTCGTCTCTTCTCCAATCTGAAGAGCCCCAACCTACCAAGCCTCTCCTCATACGGGAGCCTTTCCATGTCCTTGATCATTTTTGTTGCCCTTCTCTGTACCTTTTCTAGTTCAGCTATGTCTTTTTCTGATGGGGTGACCAGAACTGCACACAATAATTAAGATGCAGTTGCACCATTGATTTGTATAGAGGCATTATGACCTCCTCCGTTTTATTCTCTATCCCCCTGGAAAAAAAAAAAATGTTGGAAGCTGATCCATTCCCTGTAGTGGAAGGGTGGTTCAGCCAATTCCCATTCTATTCCTCCACATGAATGAGAACAATTCTTTAGTAAGTTGTTTTCACATGTTTCACATGTTTCCACAATTCTTAAGCCTGTACAGCTTAGTCCATATAATAGGTATGAGAGCTGACTGCCGGTCTCAGTGGAGGAAGTTAGGGCCTTGATTGTATCCCTTAAGTTGGGTAAGGCCCTGGGTCCTGATAAGGTTCCGGCCGAGATAATAAAAGCATTCCCAGATTGGTGGGCCAATTTCCCCCCCCTCCCCCTTTTCGATTATAAATGATACAGGGGAGGTCCCAGATTCTTGGTTCAGGAGTATTCTGATCCCCTTTTATAAGAAGGGAGATATGTCTGCTCCGAGTAATTACTGCCCGATCAGTCTGCTCAGCATTATTGGGAAGTTGTATTCCAAATTTCTGTTGGGAAGACTGAAGTCCTGGATGCAGTAGACTGGAGCAATTGATCTGGAACAAGCTGGATTTTGTGAGGGACGGGCTACCACAGACCATATTTTGGTAATTGCAACATTGATTAAGAAATACATAGGTTCCCAGGGGAAACTTTATTTCTGTTTTGTGGACCTTGAGAAGACTTGGTGAATAGATAATGCTTGTGGGCCAAGTTGAGGGCCTCCTCTATAGATGCTAGATTGCTCTATTTGATGGTGAAGCTGCATTCGGGGAACACACTACAAGTGAGATATGGCCACTCAGAGACGCTTTCTAAGGCAATCTCAGTTAAACGAGGGGTTAGGCAGGGCTGCCTGATGGCCCCGGCCCTTATTAATTTGTATTGCAACCTCTGTATTGGTCCTCCCAAAAACATTTGCATTCCATGTGACTGAGCAACTGAAGAAGTAGTTTTGAGAGTCAATGAACTCATTCCACAGTGGGTCTCATTCTAATCTCAAACTGGCATTATTTTAATTGGCATCAGTAGAATCGAATTGGTTTCACACCAGAGTAACAGAAATGACAATCCAGCAGTATGTGTTTTCTGATTCTCATGATTATACCATTGGTGTTATCAGACTGGTGGTTTTGGAAATGTGCAAAGAAGCACTATATCTTTCAACACTTGAGGAAGTCATATCTATCCATCATTCCATGCTCTTCTCCTCCTTTCATTAGTCAGAGCCGTAAGAGCCTCTTATACCATACATTTAACTATAGTATTGTTGCCCCTATGTCATGACAACCTTGCAAAGTTCAGGGTGCTTTGAGAGGGATGTTCCAGTGCTTAAGTCCCCCCACCCCCTAATTCCAGGTCTCAAGCCTTCATTCAAAACCATGTTCCCTACCACAGAACTTGTCAGAGCAGGGAACTAAACCCTAATCCCTGGTTCACACCCCAACCACTTGACCACTCTGCCACTGAACAGCTGAATATCAAACAGGAATTCTTGAGATTCTTGTGGATCTGCACCCTGATGATTATTTGCGCTCAGAAACCACCCACTGTTTGGGGATTGGCCATCGTACCTTACAAAGGCCGGAGATTGAGATTTTGCTGTGCTGGGCCCCTCAGTGTGGAACTTGCACCCTCCAGATGTCTATGCAAGGGTACTTTCACATGTGATGGCACCAGAGCACCGCCATGGACGTACCTCGTTGGGGGTCAGGCTGCTACTGCAGCCAAGAGTCTGCCAGGCTCCTGAACTGATGCGACGTAAGAACATAAGTAGCGCTATACTGAGTCAGACCAATGGTCCATCAAGCCGAGCATCCTGTCCTCCGAGAGTGGCCACTCTCAATCGCATAGGAGAAGAACCAACAGTCACAATGGGCAATCCATTCCTCCTTGTTAACTCCCAGCTCACAACAGTAAGACGTTCATCCTGTAAGCTACTTGGTTAATAGCCATTAATGGACCTACTCTCTAAGAACTTATCCAGTCCTTTTTTAAACCCAGCAGATACAGTCTTCAAGGCACAATTCAAGGTGTTGGCATTGACCTTTAAAGCCCTAAACAGCCTGGGCCCCACATACCTGCAGGACCACCTCAACCTCTGGGGCCTGGATCGTCCCTTGCGGTCATCCGGGGTGCCCTCCTCAAGGTCCCCCCGGTTTCTCTGGTGTCAACCTTGAGGAGGA
Source organism: Sphenodon punctatus (assembly GCA_003113815.1). Taxonomy (NCBI): domain Eukaryota; kingdom Metazoa; phylum Chordata; class Lepidosauria; order Sphenodontia; family Sphenodontidae; genus Sphenodon; species Sphenodon punctatus. The sequence goes on from QEPC01005117.1 coordinate 70,107, forward strand.
CATTCTCTGTGACCATGTCACAGCTGTGGAACTCCCTCCTGTTGGAGGTCTGCTTGACCACCGACCTCCCCTCTTTCCGTAGACAATGTAAGACCTGGCTGTTCTGCTGGATCTTTCCCGGGAGAAATAGGGTGGGTGGGTTGGGTTAGGGAGGGGTAGGGGGTTGAATTGTTTTTTATTCAATTTTAATTATATTTGATGCTATTTGTTTCGGTCTGTTTTATGTTGTTAGCCGCCCCGAGATGCTTTTAGCAGGATGGGGTGACATACAAATTTTATTATAAATAAATAAATAAATAAAATACTATTGGCCCTGACAATGTCCTTGGCAACAAATTCCATAGGTTAATTATGTTTTGAGTGAAAAGGTACTTTCATTTATTTGTTTTAAATCTCCCAGCAGCTAGTTTCATGGAGTGTACCCTAGTTCTATAATTTGAGAGGGTAAATAACTGTTCCCTATCTACTCATTCCATACCACTCAAGATTGTATAAGCCTCTATCATGTCCCCTCTAGTCTTCTCTTCTCTAAGCTGAAGAGACCCAGCTTGTCAAGCCTCACTTTGTACAGAAGCCGTTCCATACCCTTTATCATTCTCGTTGCCCTTCTCTGTACCTTTTCTAGTTCAGCTATGTCTTTTTTGAGATGGGGCGACCAGAACTGCACACAATATTCCAGGTAAAGTCACACCATTGATTTTAATAGAGGCATTATGACATCCTCAGTTTTATTCTCTATCCCTTTGTGAATAACTCCTAACATTCTGTTCACCTTTTTGACTGCTGCTGTGTGCTGCCCTGTGGATTTCACTGTATTGTCCGCAGTCACTCCCAGATCCTTTTCCTGAGTGGTAACTCCTAGCTTACTACCCAGCATTGTGTACTCATAATTAGTTTGGGTTATTTCTCCCTATGTGCATCACTTTGCACTTGTCCACATTAAATTTTATCTGCCATTTAGATGCTCAGGCACCCAGTCTCATAAGATCCTGTTGCAGTTCTTCACAGTCTGCTCATGTTTTAACTACCTTGAATAACTTGGTGTCACCTGAAAATTTGATCACCTCACTCCTAACACCCTTTTCCATATCATTAATGAGTACATTAAACAGCACTTGTCCCAATACAGATCTCTGTGACTTTTTATATATCTCCATTGTGAAAACTGACCATTCAGTCCTACTCTGAAAGAATTCCAACAGGTTAGTGAGGCATGACTTACCTTTACTAAATCCATGTTGACTCTTCCCCATTAAGCCATGTTCATCAACATGCCCAGTTATTCTATTCTTAATGACAGGGGCCTCAGCACAGCATGTGGGCAGGGTTGGGTGGACGTGAAGAGGCCAATCCCCTTTCGCTTTTTTGACTGCTGCAACTCCACACTGGGGAAAAAAGCCTTCACCCAATGCCCCAAATGCTGGGAGGAGAGCCCTGAGTCGCCTCTGCCAGGATTTTCTGTGAAATAGAAATAATAATTAATGGCATACATGCTGGTTATTGTGAGGGTGAGTTAGAAAAGAATTGTAAATTCCTTTCAATACTGAAAGGGATATAATAAATATAAGCCTTTATTATCCATGTTTCTTGGGAATATCTGTCTTTTAAAATAAACAAGCATATTAATTAAAGATGAGAAAATTAACAATCTGTATTAAATAATAGTAGCATGCAAATATAAGTAGATCTAAAATGTGCAGATAAAAATGTCTGGCATCAATGAAAGGGGCCTTTACTCACTATGGTTGTTTTTTCATGGATGCCCCCTCCTCCCCACTGGGTGTGCAGGTGGGTGTGTAGTGGAGGGGGCGTCCATGTAAACGCTGCAGCTGTGGGCGGGTGGAAGGGTGTTCGTCTGTGCAAACAGCACGGGCGGTGGGTGGGGGTGCGTGTGTGTTCCGGAAACCGGAGGAGACTCCATGAGTGGAGGTGGATGTGCACCCATGGGAACAGGCATACACCCAACTCCACTCAGCGCGGCAGCACACTGATTCCCCCCTATGTCACCTCTGACTGGATGTTTCTTTACTGAAGAGTTTCAAAAGCAATGGGCCTTATTAACAAGATAATACTAAATTATGTACATTGTCAAGCCCACACAAAGGTGAAACAGTATTCTACATAGAGGAGAAATGAAGTACACAGCTGTTTAATGAAGATTTGTTTTGTAGCATCTGATAGAGAAACCTTAAAGTAAATTGCAAAATTGGTCTAATTGTTTTGTTTATCAACCATTTCCCCGTTGTTTGTGCCTGCTCTGAAGATAATGGATTTACAATGGGCTACTGGTACTATGTGGAGTAGGAATTCAGCTACAGAAAAATTATTTAGCAAAAATATATACCAACAGAATATATATTTTATTTTATTTTATTTTATTTTATTTTATTTTGAGAGAGAATTTTTTGGTCCACCACAGTTTTACAGGGAGAAAATTCATTAAGCAGCTTAGAATGTAATTATTCATCTTCTTTAAAACTGACAGACTCTGATGAGAAATAATGTTTGCAGATGATTTAGGAAGCTATTTTTCACAGGAAAAAATTAAATCAAGCAATACTATAAATAAAATAATTTACTGCTTCTCTTTTCATCTTGCTTGTCTGGTTCTGTTGACACTTTTAAAAAAAAGAAAAGAGAAGAATGTAATGAAATGAAAAATAACTCTGTACACGGACAAATCTCCACAGGTGTTCGCTTGGAGAATCACTCCTGATTAACCACCATGGAGTCTCCCTCCCTTCCCCACATTCCCTGATTGGCTGGTATGTCCTGAGTGTTTTCTCATTGGTGGGAAGGTGAGAACTTTATCAGAACCCAATAAGAAGTCAACTGTGTAACTCTGAGCAACTAGATGGCTGTCTAACTGCTGTTGTATGCTCTTGCCTGAATTTAGGGATGTGTGAACGCGGTTCGGATGTTCGGTGTTCGGGCCTAACTTGGAATGGTCGTTTGACCGAACTGAACATCCAAACCAAACCTTCGAAATACTGAACATTTTGGTTGAGTTCGGCTGAGTTCAGCCCGCGTTCGGGTGGAAAAAATTGAATAAACAAGCCCAGGGAGGAGGGGGACCACCCGAGGAGCTGACTTCCTGGTGCCAGGGGTGGAGAGGCTTGGAAAAGCAGCCTGCCTGCCCAATCACAAACCCTCTTTGCCTCAGACCACTGGTTTGGCAGTCTGCAATTGGCCATGGGCTAGGATGCATGGAGCCAATGGGGCTTGTGGAAAGGTGGGCGCAGCAAGTAACAAAAGTCTTTGCCCTCCCCCCTTCCAAATCCTTCTGAGCTAGCCACTGATCCTTTCAGCAGCATTTACAGAAGTGTTCCTCTCCCTGTGTTTGTGTTTGTGTTCCTTCCAATCCATTGCCATCCTCCTCCTATTCACCCATTCCCACACATTCACTTCCCTAGCTTCATTTATTTACCTTTAATTAGATAGATTTAGGAGTTATTTTATTTTGTACTCCTCCCTGTGATCTTCCTCCCTCCCCCCTCCATTGAATCCTTCACTCCTCCCTGTATATATTCCATCCCTGATTCCCTTCCCCCATTTTTATTTATTTATTTAGAGTAGCATTAGATTGATTTAGGTTTCATTTCTGTTTTGTACCCCTCCCTGTGTTGTTTGTGCTTCCTTCCCCCTCCGATAGATAGATAGATAGATAGATAGATAGATAGATAGATAGATAGATAGATAGATAGATAGATAGATAGATAGATAGATAGATAGATAGATGTAGGAGTTAGCGTAGTGATAGTAAACATTAAACTAAATCACTAAACACTATCTCTGTGTTTGTAGGACTAGGCCATTGTATACATATTAGATAGAGATTTAGTTGCATAGGTTTTAGAATAGTTAATAAGCAGTTACAGTTAGTGTAGTGTTGGTGTATTTATTATCTATAATAATAACCTTGGTGAGCAAAAATGGAGAATGGAAGCCAGAGAGGTGCTGCCTGTAAGGCAGGCAATGGGGCATGTGGCAGAGGTGGTAGGGGCCGTGGCAGCGGAGGGACAGCAGGGAGAAGCAGCAGCCCGAGCCCATCACCGCGCCCCAAGCTTCGCAGGCCAGATTTTAGGGGAAAGGTTTCAAAGGCTCCCAGCACTAGTGGCACTAGGGGGGTGGTTAGGCGTCGCCTCCTGGCAGCGTCCTCCACTGCCACGTGGGGCAGTGGAATGCCTGCAGTGCAGGAGGCTGTGGCTGTCTCCTCTGCAGATGCAGGTGATTCAGGGGCTGAAGTTCCTCAGGGACCACCATTGTCCCCCATTGTAGAGGCAATTCCCCCCTCCCCCCAGCAGTCCAGGGCTGGTGGATCCCACCCTGGCTGCTAGAGGCAGGGCCCGAGCCCTGGGCAATGGCAGCAGGGAGTGGAGCAGCAGAGGGAGAGTGCTGCGCAGAGTGGCAGCAGCATGGTGGGCAATCCATCAGCGATTGGGGACAGTGAGGCAGACAGCAGTTCTGTGGAGGAGGTACGTGGTGCTGAGGCGATGGCTGTCCCTCCACAAGCTGTGTCGCTCCCATGTCCTGCCCAGCAGTGCATCACCCAGTGCGGGCCAGAAGGCAGGAGGGGGCAAAAAATCCTCGGTCTGAGCACATTTTAAATTGGTGTGGGTGGATGATCCCCAGGAGGTGCCGTGCAGTTTGTGCCAGAAGGTCATGAAGCATAGGCAGGTGCTAACCAACCTTGGTACAACTGCCATGGCGAGGCACCTCAAATCATGCCACAGCGCTGTGCTGCTAAGTGGGAAGACAGGGGCAGTGGACGCCAGTGGGTTCCTGACCACAGCAGCCAGTGATATGCCTCCATCAGCTGGCAAGCGTCTGCTCCAAAAGCTGCTTCTAGCTGCAGGAGCACTAGTATTCCTGCTAAGGTGGAAGAACAGTAGCAGCAGCAGCAGCCTCGCCAGCAGCGTCAGAGAACCATGGAGGAGCTGGGGTGGGGGCAGCTGTCAAGTTAGTCAGCAGCTGCAGGACGTGGAGGGGGGGCGTGGCTTTCAGCTGAAAGTCACGTGCCTATTGGGGGAATTGATAGCCGTAGATGGGCAGCCCTTCTCCATGGTGGGGGACATGGGGTTTAGGCACCTGATTGGGTTCCTGGTCCCCCAGTTTTAGCTGCCGTCCTGCACCACCCTGAGTTGGCAAGTAGTGCCAGCCCTGTACCGGGCTCTATAGGAGCAGGTGAGGGAGCAGCTGGTGGCAGGACCCAGAGGCAGCTTTCAGGAGTGGTAGGAGGGGTCCCGAAGCAAGGTATCGGTGAACCCTGTTATGGAAGTTATGGATGTCCCCCACATGGCTATAAACATTGAGGTAGCCCTGACCCCCATGGCGAAGGAGTGGGTCACACCAGGTGCACCCGTAGCCAAGGGATGCGTGGTGATGGACAACGGGGCCAACATACTGAAGGCAGTCCACGATGGTGGGTTCACCAGCATCCCTTGCACCACATGGTCAGGGACACTCTGGGCTTAGGAGAGAAGGGTAAGGCACCCTTAGCTCCCTGATAGAGCAGGGGAGGAAGCTGGCTGGTTTTTTTTAACCAAAGCGTGAAGGGCAGTGAGCTCCTCCAGGCCAAACAGGCAGAGCAAGGGTCCCCAGTGCACCAGTTGGTGCAGGATGTTTCCACCAGGTGGAACTCTACATTCCTGATGCTTGAGTGGCTTGTGGAACAGAAAGCCACCTTGCATCAGGTGCAACTGGTGACAGACATCGGGGCACCTTCAGGGTACAATGGGGCGGAATGGGACATCCTGTTGCAAACGGTCTTTGTCCTGAAACCGTTCCTGACCATGATGGAGACCATCAGCTCCTCCATGGCCAGCATCAGCTAGGTGACCCCTCTGGTCCAGAGTCTCCTCAGGAGGCTGAAGGAGATTCTCCAGGGGTGGGAGGGTGACCTTGAGGGCAAGAAGCTGGGAGCTGAGGTGGTTTCCCTGGTGCGGCAGCTGAAGGCAGGGCTGAAGGCGCAGTTTGATGAGCTGCTGAAGCGACTGGAATATGTGCTGCCAACTAGGTTGGACTCCAGAATCAAGGGCAGCGTGGCACAGCAAACACCACTCCACGGGTACTGGAAGGCTGAGCTGGTGGACAGGGTCCAGCTGGCAGAGAGAGGGCTCTTGAGAGTGCATAGCGGCAGCAGCAACAGGAGCAGGACAACCCTGGGATGGTGGGAGTGGGAGCACGCACCCCTTTGAGCCAGCGGGGTCTATCCCTGCCCCCAGCCTGAGCAGTAGCAGCACCAGCAGCAGGCCAAGGAGCAGCAGCAGCAGAACCGCTATTGCAAGCAACAGCAGCTCGTATGTGCAGGCCACTCTGGTGAGCATGGGCTTGTGCAACACAGCAGTGCAGGCAGCATGGCTGAGGGCAGTAGTGAAGGTGGTGCTGACGCACAATTAGGTGAGGGAGTGTGACAGCGCCTCAGCAGCAGTGGAGTGCTACCTAGAGGAGGAGACCTGCATTGAGCCCAGCAGCAATCCCTTGGCCTACTGGGCCGGCAAGACAAACGTGTGGCCGACCCTATCAAAAGTGGCCAATGGTATATTTGTCCTGCCCACCAGCCAGTGTCCCCAGCGAGCGGGTGTTCTCCATGGCGGGGGACATTTGCTCACCGCACCACCTGAGACTGGGGCCCAAGTTGGTGGAACAGTTGTTGTTCATCAAGGTGAACCTTCTGCTGCTGGGATTCCCTGAGCTGCCCCTGGACATGGATTGATGGTGCAGTGGCACACGACATCCCATGCCAGGGGCAGTCTTGGGATAGGGCTCCTCCTCAGTCTTGACTAGGGCTACTGCTGAGGTGCTGTCCCTCCCTCCCAATGCCTGGCACCCACCGTGCCTCTCTCTCTCTTTCTCTCTCATATTAGATTGCCTTGGCTGCCTTATCTGACTGACCTCATGACACAGGGTGGCATTGGGAAACTGTAAGCCTGCCAGCCGGCCTCTAGCTAGACAATCTCGGCCTGCCTAGCTGACTGGCGCTCTCTCTCGCTGCACAGTCTTTGCCAGCCTATCTGAGTTCCCTGCCAAGGTCCCAGCCTGCCTTCCCTACTGCCTCTCATACTACGTTGCCTGTCTGCCCACCCAGGTTGCAAAGCTCGAACCCTGCCTCAGTCTGCCTGCTTTCTGCTCATGCCACGCCGCCCACCCAGGTGGCCTAGATCAAAACCTGCCTCAGTCTACCTGCCGTCTGCTCATGCCATGCTGCCCACCCATCCTCCTGCCCGCCCAGGTGGCCTAGATCAAAGCCTGCCTCACTCTGCCTGCCTTCTGCTCATGTCATGCTGCCCGCCCGCCCAGGTGGCCTGAATCAAAGCTTGTCTCAGTCTGTCTGCCTCTCATGCCCACTCTGCCTGGCTGCCCACCCTGTGGGCAAAGCTGAAACCCTGCCTCGGCCTGCCTGCCTCTCATTCCAGGGTGTCTGTCTGCCTGCCCTGGAAAACCTGCCCGATGTGCCCCACTGGCCTGTTAATCCCGCTGTTGCTGTCTGCTGGTCCGTGGGTGTTCTGCCCTGGCCAATCCAAATGTGCCCACGCAATCGTGCTGCTGCGGTCTACTGCTGTATGGGAGCTCTTCCCTGGCAAATCCTACCATCCTGGCTCCATGTCTGCTGCACACTGGCAAATCCTGCTGCTGCTGTCTGATCTTACATGGGTTCTGTGCCAGGTCAATCCAATGTCTGTACCCATGTACCCTGTAAACTGTACAAGTCTCTGGACAATCCATATGTCTGCTGCTCCTGCTGCCAGTGCTGCGTCTGGGCAATCCAATGCCTGCTGCTCCTGCTGCCAAGGCCGTGCCACTGCATCCAGAAGCTTCCACTCTAGTGCCAGGATCCACCCGCAGGGTTCTTGGGCCAGTCATTCTGCTTGTGGGGCACTGTAATTCCATGACATCAAGAAACAGCCACCCCGGGACCCGCCATCAGGGTTCTGCGACCTACATTACTGGCAGGGAGGGCTGTCCAATCTCTAGAAGCTGCCACTCTAGCCCCAGGACCCACCCTCAGGGTTCTTGGACCAGTCATTCCACTCACAGGGAGTTTTCATTTCACTGTCTAAAGAAACAGACACTCCAGCCCCGGGACCCACCATCAGGGTTCTGGGGTCTACATTACTGGCAGGGAGGGCTGCCCAATCTCTAAAAGCTGCCACTCTATCCCCAGGACCCAACCTCAGGGTTCTTGGGCCTGTCATTCCATATCATCAAGAAACAGCCACTCCAGCCCCAGGACCCACCATCAGATTTCTGGGGCCTACGTTACTGGACACAAACGCTGCTCCTCCTGGGGGGTTGTCTGCAAGTTGAGACCCTGCTGCTGGCACATCTTGGGGATAACTACCTGTGCTGCAGCTGCTGTCAGATAGGGATCTGACAAGCTGTATATACAATGAGATTCTGCCACCTGCCAGAACTTCAGCACAGAGGGATAAAAGATTGAACAGGTCAAACAAAGCACATAACAACAAATATAAATTTTATTAAAACTTTTTAAACAACAACAACACACAACTTTATAAAACCAAAACTAAACATTAATATATATAAAAGGAAAGGAAACTTAGGGGTCTACTCTTTGGGCCTGTCCCTTAGAACCTGGGGGAAAGGCAAAAAAGGTGCACAGGACCTAGGGGCAGGCATCATATCCTACGCCATTTGGTAGCCATGTTGGCGGGATAAGTCCGCAACCCCTGCCATGGCTGCCTGCCACTTGGATACCGACTGACGGTACAGTTCCAGGTCTGGATCTTGGTGCAGAGGTACTGGGAATACGCCTCCACCTTGCTTTCCCATACCTCGACCTCCTGGAACCATTCCAAAAGCTGGTTCTCCGTTGTCAGGGCTTGCAGCCTTAGCCCGTCCATAAACTCCTGTGTCGGCCTCTCAGCTTGGGCCCCAAAAGCCCTTGCCGCTTCCGACTCCTGCTGGGAGGGAGGAGTGCTTCTGCCGTGCCTTCCCCCCCTTCTTCTAACGATGCTCCTCCACACCGGAGTCCCGCCACCTCACCGTCTCTCCATGCATGTTCTCCACGTGGGTGAGTAGGCCAAATGTGGTCCCCTGCCTGCCCCTTTTAATTCTTTTGCCAAAGATCTAAAGAACATAAAAAGATAGGAACATAAGAAGTGCCATATTGTGTCAAACCAATGGTCTGTCGATGTCAAGCCCTGCCTGCATTCTGTCTCCACAAATGGGTGGACCGGGTGGCCAATCTCTCTCTGCAGGGGACTTCCTAACAGGTCATAGGGCAATCTGTTCCCGGTTGTTCCAGCCTCCATAACTTACCTTGCATACGGTGAGTCCACCTTTCGGCATGTCATATCACCGCCAGATGTCAGACCTCATATGCCTGCTTTCTGGCAGCGGCTCCGACCTCCACCTTGATGGGGTTCTGGGAACCTGGGCACCAGTGGCAGGGGTGGCATCATCACCCTCTCTGAAACAGGAACACATAAACAACACCTAAATAATATCATGCATTTATGGTGATGCCTCTAGTCTGTCCTAGGGCAATACCTACTCACCTCTTTCCATTTCTCTCACATACAACACCATGACCACCTTTAAACTCTGCCTGCTGCTGCTGCTGCTGCTGCTACAAGAACCCCCCCCCCCTCTCTCTCTCTCTCTGGAAGACCCATAAATCAGACACGTGCAAATCCTGCCCTTCTTGGGGTGCTAGGGATGGCAACTGGAGAGACCCTTGCTGGCACATGCAAATCCTGCCCTTCTTGGGGTGCTAGACAAACAAAAATAAAGTTTACAAACCTGCCAGCAGTGGCACCTCCTGTGCCCTCTTGCTCCTCTGATGAGGCGCCAACCTCCACCACCTTAGAAGATCCAGTGGCAGCCTCTTCCTCCTCCACCTCCTCAACCTTCTCCTTCCTAAGACACATCATTTTTTTTCTTTTTCTAGCACACAGCCAAACAAAACACCCACACCAACCAGCCAAAGCAACACATCCAAACCATACCAAACAAAATCACACAGCCAGCCAGCCACAACACACACACATACTCTCTCTCCACACAAGCTCCGCATGCACTCGAATTTCCAGTTTCTGGTTTCCATCACAATCATGGGACCATACGAGACCGAGACCGATACTGATACCTCCCCCCCGAATGTTCGGCCGAACCGAATGACTGAATCTGAACTCTGTTCCCAGAGCAAACGAATGAATGACTGAATGACCGAACAACCGAACTGCGTTCTGTTTGCACATCCCTACCTGAATTCTACCTACCCCTCCTCCAGCCTAGCCTACTCAAGGACTGACTAAACTTCTTCCAGGATGCACACTAGCCTTGATCCAACTCTCCATCTAACTCATCAAGTCTTGTCTTCCTGACATCTGATTCCTATCTTCTGTCTCTTCTGGTTGCCACCTCTCACAGTGTTGGCCCTGACACTCCCATGGCCAAAATAGGAGTATCGGGGTCAAAACTGCAAGAGGTGGCAACCCTAGTATCAGTTCTATTCTTCAGTACCTGACCTTTGGCTTCTGTAGAGTTGAAATGGGTATTAAATTTAGTACACGGAGGTAATACTGGCTTTTTCAGGTTGGGTACCCGAAGGGTTACCTAGGTACCAAATGGGTACCTGAAAAATTGAGTATTTCCAGTACCAGTTTTTTATTTACCAATTCCCAATCAGTATATCACTATGCCGATCGGTATATCGAATTGGAAAACTGAAAAACTGGCATGAAAATCATTTTTAAAAGTGACCAGAAAAAGTTTTCTTGGTTGGGAAGATGACTTTCTGGGAGAGAAATGTTCATTTTCTGGGATGAAAAACCCATAAATAAGTGTTTTAAGAAGAAAATTCGGAGGGGGAACAATACTAAAAAAATCTGAACTGGAAGTAATTTCTAGGACTAGATGTTGCCAAAAAATGGACGGAACTTGACAGAAACCCATTGAATAGATGTTGGGAGTTGGTATATCAACAAAAATGTTGACAAATTGGTACCAGAAGTCAACATTCCAGAACCAGAAGTCGACATTTCGGGATATCAGGCCATAATCAGGTACTGCATGGTCGAACTGGGTACCAGAAATTTGACAAGTTACCTGATTTTGCTGGTACCTTCTTTCAGCTCTGCTTCTGATCCAGTTATAGCTGATAGCATTGATAGTTGATATATGACTCTACACTGCCTTTGAGTAATTTCAGATGTGACAATACCACGGTCAACCACAGTGAACCTCAATCAATCCCGTGGCACAGCCAAGGAGCCATGATCAGTGGCATCCATATTTTCACCAAGGTCAAACACCCGGAGGGGCCAAAGCCAACCACGCTTCCAGAGGTCAGGACGGGACCATCCCCGGAAGCGTGGTGAAAGCAATTCCCACTAGGAAAGTGCCAAACATGACAACTGAACGCCAACCACCAGGCGGAATCATAACAAATGATCCCCAGCCATGGCGAGAGTATGCAGTGTCGCTGCCAGACAACGCGCAACACACAGACTATGGAGGGAGATTTAAAGGGCACACAGCAGCAGGGGAAAGTGTCAGGATGGAGCAAGATGGAATGGAGAGGAGAGCAGAGGGTGAGCAAGGCAGGGGGAAAGAGAGGGGAGGGAGGAGCAGGAGGGGGTGCGGAGGTGGCACGGGGAGGAGGTGGCGGGGGGGCCAAGAAGCAGCAGGGCTGGGGGGAAGGGGGAGGTAGGGCAGGCTAGGGAGCAGGAAGGGAGGAAAGGGGAGGGAGGTAGGGCACAGGGGGCACTGTATGGACAATAAACACGAGGTGTAGCAACAACAGCTTTATTGTCTGCTTCATGGTAACACGGAGGGGGCAGGGGATCGGCTCGCCTGCTGGCCGGTGTGTACCTGCAGATGGCGCCCCTCTCCTGGGTGCGCCTGCACTCCCGTCAGTGCGTTCCGCAGCTGGTTGCCTGTTGTCATCACCTTCCTGCTATCAGTGCTTGCTGGACATTCTGTGTGCTCTGTTCCTGCAGCTGTTCTGAGTCCACCTCCTACGCATCACTTGCTAGCCGTGCCTTGTTGCAGCCTGCGGACTTATCGTATGTCCTTGGAGCTTCCCTGGTACCCTTCCCAGCCCACATGGGATCATGGTGTCATGAATTGCGTTTTTCTCTCATAAATCACAAAGGGAAAGTGAGCTATGTGGCTTAGCTGAACGAATCAAGCTAAATTGGGCTGCACTATTCCCAAATTGTATATTATAAGGTTACACTTCACATTGTTGTCCAGCTAGCAAAGGAAGTATTGTAACGACAATAAATTTATAATAAGGGAACATGAGACTTTTGGATTATAAAAATATATGCAAAGTTTACTTAAATATAAATAGAAAACATCAAAGTTACAGGATCTTTAAGATATTTCTATCTTAAGAAAAAGCTTGTAAAAGCTTAACATTTGCACAATACATTGGCTCAAAGATATCAAGAAGTTACTCATACAGACCAGATTCAGCCCTTCCGCCATGAGAAAAAAAATCCAAACATGTGTTGTATGGATTTTCAGTCTGAGGATTATTTCTGTGTCTTCCCTTTTATTGGATTGGGTTCAAGGGGAGTTTTCATTCTTAGGCTGTAAGAAGATACTCTGGATTCTAATTGGCTCTTGTATAGAAACCAATCAGAGTTTTGACTTTCCTCAAACTCTGAATTTAAGAAAGGCTTTTGTATTTGTTATCAGAGATTATTGTTAGATTATAGAGAGAAAATATAGACCTTTCAATATTTATCTCAACTATAAATTCAATGGAAATAACTAATAAATCCTCTTCTCTAGTCTAGGAGATATCTTATGAATAGAAGGAGATAACACTCCAGACATTCAGGCTATGAGAAAATCTAAACAAAAGAAGTCAAAACAGGAAGGGGGCCTCTTTATGGTCTTGACTAACTTGTTTTATGGTCCTTCCATTTGGTGGTTTCCTTGGTAAGGCCAAATGTCATTTGGGAAGTTTAGAAAAAACACAAAGGAATGTCTTGGGAGGCCCCTATTAAATATAGCTAATTACTGAAGCTGATCTTAAAATTCTATGATGTAAGTTACAAATAAGCTTACATTAAAACAGAAAATTAATATATAAGGCTCTAAGTTTATACATTTTAAACACAGATAGCCATTATATCTTAGGTTTATAATTGAAAATACATGACAATGGGGCCCCTATTTCCTTGCTGCTCAGACCTTCTGCCTGCTGGACAATGGCCGGCAGTGCTGCCCCAGGGCTTCTGCGACCCGGATCGCCTGGCGACCCCCATAGCTGGACCTTCCTGGAGACCATGGCCCTATGTGACCTGTGGCAGTCCCCGGCTGTTCAACTGCTCCTGTGCTTCCCGGATACCCTCTCTGGTGCTTATGACAGTCTGAGATCCAGCCTTCGCTACTTTGGCTATGAGGTGAGCGGTAGCATGTGCCGGCTTCATGGGGAGGCGCTTGGCCTCCATCCCTTTCCTGATGGGTGCATTTCGGAGATGAGGTGTTTGCATGTGGCATGGTCCATGGCAGAGACCGTGTCCGCCCTCTCAATTTGTAGCCTGGCAAGGTTCATGACCTGTCTGGAGAAGGGGGTCCCTGCCCTAGGTGTTTCCTTCTGCTGCTGCATCCACAGGGCCCGTGGCTACCAGCGGTCTTGTGGGGTGGTGTATTACTACCTGTTGGAGCTTGGGCACCTGCCATGGCCCCCTGCTTCTGACTACATGTTGTCAGAGTCCACCGGACCAGAGCTGGTGGCTCTGGCTGCTATGTGGTCCCATGCTGATGTTCAGGTGAGGCTCACTGGACTGGATCCGTTTGAGACCTACTACCTTGTGCCCACCACATGGCGGGGCCGGGCTACCGCTGGGGCATGATTCAGTGGCCCCACTACATGCATCTGGTGGACCAACCAGTCCAGCCCCCTTTGTGACCCTCTGCAGCTGGCTGTGAGGCCCCCTGTGTCTTCGGTGTGATGGATGACAGCCCCACCATGTGCTCTCTGCACCTCCCTGCTGTCTCGGGGCACTGGCGGCTCACTCCATGCTGTCCCGGCCTTGTGGTTGTTCTGGCTGGTTCGCTTACCTCCGTTCCGCTTGCCTGTGTCACTGTGCCCCATCCATGGGCACCCCCCATCCTCCACTGCCTGTGATGTTCCTCTCCATGCCCAGCCCACCCTTTGGCTGGTTCCTGCTGCCTGACACTGCTACCAGAAGTGTATTTCTCCCTTGCACGGCCACCCACTCACCTGTGTCCATGCCCTGCCCCCCACACTCCCTGGGTGCCTCCTTGATTGTGCGGGACTTGGGGTCACTGGACAGCACCTCCCGGCTTCCTCCAGGGGGGTACATGTGCTTCCCTCCGGCTCCTTCTTGCATCCATCCCCAGCCATGCTACTGCATCAGCGAGGGGGATCCTTGCCCTCTGGACCTGCTTTGGACCACTCTAGTGCTGTCCCCGGCTTTTTTGTCCTCCCCTGTGACCCGGCTCCATCCCTGTGGAGACCCCTGTGCCTTGGGCTGCCTGTATTGCTGTTGGGTGGCCGGTGCTCCCTGTGCTGTCAGTGGGGTTCTGGGTGCCTTTCATCATGTTCTGGACTGTTACCGGCCCAGTCCCCTCTGCTGCCTTCACCCAGGATCCCCTCCTCCCGTGTCCATGGTGCTGTGTGTGTTGACCATCCCGGTGTGCTCCCCCCTTCCGTTGGGGTGTGTTTGCACCCAGGCGTGTGCGTGTGGTCTGTGGTCTGTGCCCTTAACTTCCCCGTGCCTGTTGTGTGTGACGCCTCTGCCGCTCTTCTCCCTCCTCCCCCTCCCTTCCCATTTCCCTTGTGTAGGTGCTGCCTTTTGGTGCTTTTGGCTTCCTTTGCCCTCGGTCAGCCATGTCTGCCTCCCACCCTACCCCGGTGTATTCTGGGTGTTCTGACCTCAGTCCAGAGTCATCATAATGTCTGTTGCACTGCCTCAGACTGTAGTCCAGCCAGCCGTTTCCTTGCCATGATCCTGCTCCCGTCACATCTGATTGGGGCTTTCCTGGACCACGGGAGGGGGTTAGCCAGTTCGCCATGGTTGGGGATCCACAGTGGTAAGCCAGGAGCACATAGCATCTGAAATACATGTTGTCAGAGCCCACCGGACCAGAGCTGGTGGCCCTGGATGCTGTGTGGTCCCATGCTGATGTTCCTCCCCATATGGTCATCCCCATATCTCCTCACCCTCTGTTTCCTCTCTCCTTCTCTCCCTGCTGATGGCTCCCCTCCTTCTCCCTCTTCTTCCTCCAATGGCCTTTCTCCATCCAACCTGCCCCTTATTCTTGCCCATGCCCATTCCCCCTCCTCACCCTCATCCCCCCTTGCCCATTCCCTGTAAGCCCCCACCACCTCCCCTCATCCAAACCTTGCACACCCAGACACTTCACAGTCCATTGTGGCTGTTGTGAGGCCAGTGCAAATCCCAAACCCCGCAAACCCGCCCGCTCCACATCCCCCAATCTCATCCGCATCCCATGCCTTCCCCAAAACCAATTACCTTTCTCCTGCTCCCTCTGGAACTTTTGCTCTTCCGTGACTAAAGCCCCCTTCATCCACGATCTAATCCTCTCTCGCCCCTTTCAACTCCTTGCTCGCACTGAAACCTGGATCACACCCTCCAACTCTGTTACCCCAGCCAATCTATGCTCCGGGGGCCTTTCGTTCTCTCACCGACCCCGCCCTAGGGCCAAGGGGGTAGCGTGGGTTTCCTTGCCAAGCCCTGTCAATTCAAAACCCTTTCCCCTCCTCCCTCCCTCTCCTTCCCTTCCTTTGAGGCCCATTCTCTGCATTTATACTGCCCCCTACACCTTCATGTTCCTGTCATCTACCGCCCTCCAGGTTCCCTCTGCTCTTTTCTCCCAGACTTTGAATCCTGGCTCACCTTCTTCCTCTCTGATGATATCCCCGCTCTCATGCTTGGTGACTTCAACATTCACGTTGACATGCCTTCCATGCCCTCTATCTCCCACTTTCTCTCCATGACCTCCTCCTTTGATCTCCAACTCTGGACCGACTCCCCCCCCCCATACCGACGGCCACTCCCTTGACCTCATCTTCTCACAAAATTCCTCTATTGCTGACCTCTCCTTTGATCCTTGCCCCAATTCTGATCACTTCCTCGCCTCCTTCAGCCTCTCCCACCAACCCCCCTCCCCCTTCCCCTCTCTGCGCCCCTTCCGCAATATACAGGCCATTACCCCAATGGAATTTGCCTCCTCTCTATCCCCCCACCTCCCCTCCATTTTCTCCTCCTCCTCCCCTGACTCTGCCATCTCCGCTCTCAATACCTCTCTCTCCTCAACTTTTGACTCTCTTGCCCCCCTCTCTTCCCGCCCCGTC